>VDFB02000008.1:338293002-338677405 GCA_007258455.2 Sequoia sempervirens
AAATTGTTTTTCAAGCATGATATGGCAGTTATTAGGGCACAAAGGGTCTATCAACGGTCTCTAGATTTTATAGCCACTATCAATGGTTCTGCAATAGATTTCACACAAATGTTATGTAGAGCCAGCCAAGAGGAATCATATTATCAGGACTTATATGAGTGGGTGGTTCCAAAAGTTGAGAGAGCACCCAGTTATGCATAGAGTCAGAGCTAGAGTAGGTCTCACTCTAGACGATCATATAGTAGTGGGGGAGTCTCACATCCTAGACACTCTCCCTATCAGTGACCATCCAAATTAGGACATGGTGCCTCAAGATCTCAGTAGTGACAAGACAGGCTACCCACACTTGAACCATCCCCATTAGGAGATATGGGTAGCACAGGCTAGGCCTATTTTAATATGTATTAGACACTGATATTTTTGATTGAGCCTGCAAGCTCCATTTTTTTGGGATACATCATGATATTGTACTATGGCACCATTTTTTTTTATATAGATGCGAGATACATGATTTTGGTGGTGACCATATGATGCATGTTTATATTGTATGCATATTTTTATGTGATGGATTATGATGTTATGGTGTTATGCATTGATGTGATTATGAGGTGATTCTATATGTTATGCTACATTATGGGCGTATAATGTATGATTTATGCTTATGTATGATCCTTTATGTTATGATGTATGGATGAATGCACTTGATTTACTTTAATGTCTATGTGATCTATATGCAAGATGGCACTATATGGTTATGACATGTGATGCTTATATGGATACTCATATGGTTCTTTATGATGGGATGTTATCTGTGTATTTATATTTTCTGATGCAATATGGATGGCCTAATATGCTTATGATGATGCCTATGATGCTCTAACATGATTATGTATGTAGGATATTTTTGTGTCATAGGACGCCATCAGGATGAAAATCTAGAAGAAACATTAGTGTGGGGGAAAATGGATGTTAGCATGGAGTTAGTCAAATGAAGAGGGATTAATATTTTGCTTGATATATACTAGGCTTGCATGATTATCATCACTGAGCATTCAATTATGGTAATGGATAATACACCATGGTATGATATAGACCAAGGTGTGGAATATTATCCCTTTGTGAAAATAGACACTTGACAAACAAGAAGTGCCACAACACATACTAGGAGTGAAGTTGCCCCAGTCTTTTTGCCAAGATAAACAACAAATAACAGTCAAATAGAAAATAGGTCACGAGACATCATCACTCCTCTAAATCCTTCTTGGGACATCCTCGAGGTGCATAGTAACATGACCAAAGATAAATCAATAAAAAGATAATACCAACTAGACCAACAAAGTCAACAACCATTAAGATCATTTTCCAGTGTTTGTTTGTTGATAGGATTGATAAGATTGACTGATTGATTGATTGATAATCCTTGGTTTCAGGAAAGGAAGCATGTTGTATAAGACATTGAGTATGGTTTCCACCATGCAGCCACCTATATAAGGCAAATAATAGGGTTGATAAATGATGGTGTCTGGTTTCAGGAAGGACACATCCTATATACGACAAATGATAGGATCGAGTTTGGTTTCAAGGAAGGAGGCAAGTCATATAAGACATCGAGTCTGATTTTGACAATGCCACCTCTTGTATAAGACCATTGATAGCCAGTAAGTGTTGAAGTACATTGATGATTAGGCAATTGACTTGTTTGGATTGA
This sequence comes from Sequoia sempervirens, assembly GCA_007258455.2. Taxonomy (NCBI): domain Eukaryota; kingdom Viridiplantae; phylum Streptophyta; class Pinopsida; order Cupressales; family Cupressaceae; genus Sequoia; species Sequoia sempervirens. The sequence goes on from VDFB02000008.1 coordinate 338,294,711, forward strand.
AGACCAATTAGGTAGTTAGTCTATTAATTCATGATTTGGTTGAGACTCAGATATCTATTCGCGTCCAATCACAATGTTAATTTTAGCAAGGGACAACTTATTGTGAGACGAAGGATGATGGGTCATGCTAGACCTGAAAAACCCTAAGGGATTGACCTAGTGCCTCGGGGGCTCATCGATGATGGCCTTGCCTACGTAACATGTGCAAAGACAATGTAGTTCGATTGACCTTGAGCATGGATATATTATTATGAAATGTGAATCATGATATGACTAGACTCAAGAAACCCTCAAGGGCTAACCTAGTGCCTCGGGGGCTCATCAATGATGGCCTTACCTACGTAACATGCACAAAGACATAATAGTTTAACCGACTTGGACTAACGTGACCAACGCTATTTTTGGGATTTTGAAGATTATTTGATTTCTTTGGATTTTTGACATGTTTTGATTTTTTTGGATTTTTTGAAAGATTATTTGAACTTTTTTTGGATTTTTTGAATATTTTGATTTTTTATATTTTTGAGAATGTTGACCTCTAATACCAAGTCTAGGATCCCATGAAGACACAAGTCTAGGATGTGCCCCCAGTCAGGTATAGGACCAATTATTAGGAATGGATAGGGATGGATTTTATTGTGGATGGACATGAAAGGTGAAAGACGTGAAATGTCAACCATTCGCAGGCTACTGGAAGGACAAAAAAAACTTGTTATGAATGAGTGAGGAAGGTGAATGTATGGATTAGTATGGGTGAACGTGAAAAACCAGATAGAATGATGGTAGAGGATGGAGCAACGACTGACTACACATGACACCTGTTTGCCAGGTTTTCACCATGGTACTTATCCAAAGCACCACCAAAGTGGTTTTCACTATTGGATGAATTATTTCTCTTTACTATTTTCTCAAATTTTTTGATTTTTTTGTGATCACACAAGAAGCCTATTTGCCAAATTTTCATTAGGGTGACAAATTTTCATATTTTTATTTTTATTTTTATATTTTTGGCTTTCGATGGGGTTCTTTAAAAGCTAAGTGTTGTATCTACAAAGGTGCATGCTATTAATAGGCTCTGGTAATGAGTCACCTTCGAGAGGAGAAAGTTGATAAGCATTGGATCCATGTGTTGTTATGATATAAGGACCTAACCAATTAGGCTCAAACTTTCCAGGTTTCTCTCACTCTATTTGGTTCTTAGGATTCTCATTTAAGACCAAGTCACCAATGTCAAAATGTTTGAATAGAACCTTCTTTTTATAGCTACGACAAAGATGGTTTTGATAAGCTTATAGGTGGACCGATGTATTATCTTCACTCATCTAACAACTCCAGCTAATGCAACCTAGATACAAGATATTATTCATCATCAATGAACCCTTGCATGGATACTCTTAGGGAAGGTAACTCGAACCCAATAGGAAGAATGGCTTCAAAACAAAAGATGAGGGAATATGGAGTGGCTCCTATGGGAGTGCGAATGCTGGTTCAATAGGCCCATGAGGCAGGATTGAGTTGGAGGTGCTAGTCATGACCAACATCATTAACAATCTTCTTTAGGATTTTGATGATGGTTTTATTAGATGACTTGGCTTGGTCATTACCTTGGGGGTAATATGGAGCAGCAAAATAGTGTTGAATGTGAATTTGTCACATAATTCACAAAAATCTTGGTTCTTGAAGGGACGACTATTATCTGTGATAATGGATTGTAGTACACCATACCGATATATGATATAATTAAGGATAATTTTGGATATTTTCTTGCCAATAATGTATGTCGTAGGGATAGCTTTGATCCATTTTGTGAAATACTCGATTGTTGTGATAATGAATTTATGGCCATTAGATGAGGTAGGATGAATCTTACCTATAAGGTTGAGTCCCCATTGAGAGAAAGGCCATGGTGACGTGATTGGTTGAAGCTCCTAGGAAGGTGTGTGCACAATTTCTCCACGTATTTGACATTTTTGACACTTAACAAAATGGTAGGCATTGTGTTCCATAGCGGGCCAATAATATCCAGTTCACATTATTTTCTTGGCTAAGGTAGGACCAATTGAGTGAGCTCCACATATACCTTTGTGTACTTCATGTAAGGTTGTTTATGCTTCATCAGAATTAGAACATCTGACGAGGGTGTTATCCAGGCTTCAGCAGTAAAGGGTGTCATGGATGATGACGTATCTAGAGGTCTTACGAATAAAGGTTTTGTGTTGATTGGTGGACAAGTCGAGAGGGATAACTTGGTCATGTAGGTAATCATAGATATCTTTGTACCAAGGGGAATTGGGACCAACAATTTCACACACCAACTTGGATTCAGGGATATCAAAGGCGAGGATCAATAGCTACTCCACTAAGAACTCATATTGCGGTATGTTGTTTGGGATGTCCAAGAGAGATCCTATTGTAGCCATTGTGTCAGCTGCCTTATTATGAATTCTAGGGACTTTCAAAAATATGATATCATCAAAGTATTGCTTAAAGTTTTCAACCATTCATTTGTTTCTCATCCTTTGTGTTGTAATCATCGTTGACCTGTAGAATAGCCAATTGTGAATCACCATAAACATGAAGACTTTTGATTTTCCACTTGATGGCCATATGAAGTCCCATGAGTAGTGCTTCATATTATTCTATGTTATTGGTGCAAAAAAAGTGTATTCTAATGACTTTGGTATTGTGTCTCCTTGAGGTGTAACAAAAAGTATCCCTACTCTTGAACCAAGGCTCGTGTGGGACCCATCAAAGTAAAATTTCCATGTGAATGAAGTGTCTAATGTGAATATAGATTCACTAGGGAAGTTGTATATCAACAAATGATTGTTGTGGGTGCATCTACAAGTTGATCGGCTATGACTTGTCCCTCTATTACCTTTTGGTCAACATATTGAATGTCGTACTCACTTAATATCATGACCTATTTGGCCAATCGACCCATTAAGGTTGCTTTGTTGAGGAGATACTTCAAGAGATCGATCTTGTTATGAGCTTTGTTTGGTGATTCAACATGTATTGTCTAAGCATTTGAGTGGCAAACACCACCGCAAGACATGCACATTCAATGAGACTATAATTGAGCTCATATCCAACAAGTGTGAGACTAATGTAATAGATTGCTCTTTCTCTTTCGTCGTGATCATTTTATGCTAATAGTTCCCCCAATGCTAACATGGTCACTCCTATGTATAGTATGAAGTGTTTATCATCAATTGAAGGCATGAGAACATGTGGTGTTAATAGGTAGTCCTTTATTTGTTGAAATGCTTCTTGACACCAATCAGTCCAAATGAATGGTACTCCCTTATGTAGCAAGTGTTGGAATGGTTGACATTTTTCTACTAATTGAGTAATGGACCTTTGAATGGATTTTAGTATGCCTTGTAGCATTTGTAATTGACTTATGCTAGTTGGTGGGGGGCATATCGATGATAGCCTTCACTTTGGCATGATTGGATTCAATATCTCTATGAGAGACAATATATCCTAGGAGCTTGCCCGAAGTTAACCCAAAAATACCTCGTCAAGTTCAATCGAACTTTGTATTCTTCCAACCTTGTGAAAATCTTATCTAGTACTCACAGGTGATCACCCCTTGATAGTAATTTTGCTAACAAGTCATCTACATAATCCTCCATTAAGTGTGTGCATGAAGTCATGAAAAATTGTAGTCATAGCTCATTGATATGTGACTCCAACATTTTTCAACCCAAATGGCATAACATTCCAACAATACTTTCCCCAAGGATAGGTAAAAGTTGTCTTATGTTGATCTTCGAGAGCGATCTTGATCTAATTATATCCAGAGAAACCATCCATGAGAGATAGCATCTCATATCATGCTATCAAATCCACTAGGATGTCAATGTTGGGAAATAGAAAGTCATCCTTAGTACATGCCTTATTCAAATCTCTAAAGTTGGTACAAATTTTGATTCCACCTATCAAATCAGTTACAGGTACTAGATTGGATATCCATTCCGCATAGTTGATGGATCGAATGAAACCAATGTCTAATAACTTCTTTAGCTCTATTTTTACCAGTAGTGCAATATGGGGATGCATTTTTCTTAGCTTATGTTTAACTAGTTTAGAAACAGGGGACAATGAAAAATGTAGTTGTTATCTACTAGAGTGGCACCCTAGCTAAGCTAGAGGACCTAGCAAACTAAGTTGCAGGACTTAGCACTAGATAGAGAAACATTGGAATGATATCAAGGTGTGTGTTCCTTATATGAGATCAAACCTCTGAAGAAGGTTGGCTTCCTATGGTGTCACCTAAAACTATTATTTTTATTGGGAAAAGGGGCAAGAAGGAGTACATAAATTGAAAACTACTCCTATGGTGATGCACCAAACTAATATGGACTATGAAACTTAGCCTGTAAACACTTGCTTGCAATGACAAAAAAAAAACTTGCACAACCTATTATCATATGTTCTTGCATAAGTACTTCACAAAAAGGTCTTAAAGCTCAAATTTCAAAGGAAAAATATCTCCATTGCTAGAAGCTATTTTGCATTTTTATGACACAATCTGCAACCTGCAACAACACACTTTTGCACAAAGGCATCAAAGACATGAGACAAAGTTAAGAGGAAATGAATACCATCTCACAAATAACTCGATCAATCATATGGGGATACACAATAATGCAATAAACAAGAAGGCAAAGGTTTCATGTCAATGGAATCCAAGGCCTTCACTGTATTTCATACCCAAAATGAGTTACAAAGTATTGTCTTTTCTCCAAAGGACTCCAAAGTCACAAACCATAAAAAGAACAAGTAAGAAATTATTACAAATGAGTCACACAAGTGGCTATATCCAACATCTCCCTCCAAAAGCCCACCAAAAGAGGTTCTAGAAATAGTTGGGGTTGGATGCCCCCAAAAAGCCTAAAATATAGCATCCATATCCACTCCAAAAGGCTTCAATATGCATGAAAAGGTCAAATTTGACTAAGCCCACCATAAATGCAAGCAAAAAAATGCTCCAAGATGCTCTCCAATGTTCACAACTGAGTAAAAAACAACTCCTATATCTTTGGCATATGCTTACCAACTTCTCTTAACTCCTTCCTAGATGCTTGGCATATGTCTGCAAATTGATTTTAACCTTCCCATATGCTCTCCATTTGTTCACATGGCATAACTATTCCATTTTCATTTAAAAAAAACATTTTAAATTAAGTGATTTACAAGCTATCACTTAATGTAAAATACTTTACATTTTATTAAAGAAATGCAAAAGAAAAAGAAAAACGCATGGCAACATCGACCCTTTTCCACATTTGAAGGCCTCCACTCAATGAGATTTTGGCTGAGTCATAAAACATAGAGTTTTAGTCCACGAGCCATATTAGCTTGAATTTAACTTTAAAAGAAACAAGGAAAAAATACCAAGTTCCCCATCAACTACTTTAGGGTTACAAACCCTAGAAAAAAACAAGGCAAAAAAGAAATATTCATTTCATTTTGTATTTAAAACTTTAGGAAAAAGCCTGGCCATCATCGGGGGTTTGTTAGAGCATTGTTGCAGGCTTCATGGTAGATTTTTACAAGTCACAAAGACTCTTCTTGCATTTGCTTGAAAAATCTCAACCTTTGAAGGCTCTGGTAAGTCATTTTTTGGAAGCAAATCTTGAATAGAAGCTTCTCCATCAATTATTTTGGCCTCACAAGCTGCGACATCATGTAGCTTTTCTTAATTTTTTTTACTTGTTTCATTTTTCTATGTAAATCCTCCTTGTCTAGCTGCCATGGAAATCTTTCATTGAGCCTTGAAAAAGCACCTTTAGGCAAAGATTTTTTTGGAGAACAAAGCCACAGTCAGCTGGGTAAGAATTTTTTAAACACTTGTCTTTTAAAATTCATTTTCTAAAGAACTAAAAACCCCAAATCGAGCCATATTGGAAAGAAATGCATATATTTTATAGATTTCATACTTTCATTTTGAATGAGGTATTAGCCAATACAGGCCGCAACCTTATTCCTCATTGCAGGCACGAAAGACACCATTTCATCAATGGCCAACCCCTGTAATGATGAAAAATAAACTCTCCCGTAGATTGCTTTTCTCATTTGTAAAAAATCTAGAGCTTTCAATTCATCTTTTTGGAGTTTTTCATTGGTCAATAAGGCCAAATCTTCTCTCTTTAATTGGCAAAGAGCAAACCCTCAAATGGGTTTTTGAGTATTGAACCTGGCTTTGTAGGCTATGGCTTTACACCATTTGATGGTATTTATGAGAAAAGAAAAACAAAATCCCTTCTTATGATATGAAGTTACTTATCCTCTTTTATTTGTTGAGACTCTTGGTAATAGTGAACAAAGGAACCCTGTTTGATTTAGTCATAAGATGAGTTGTTTGTACATGAAATACATCAATGTTGATGATGAATCAACGCCACTGAGTATTAACCCCATATATTGTCTTAGAAAAACTACTGTCCTCTACTGACCTCTAAGAAATACCTATCCTCACATCATCTCTGTTAAGTACTCCACTACCTTTGGAAACTGTTGATTGGCCTTTAAAAACACCATCTCTTCATTCCAATGGCCCCAATGGCATTATCTTCCTTTAACATGTAGGAAGTCATGTACAAAGGTTCACTGCCCTTCATGATGAACACTATCAACAATATAATATGCACTTCTATAAACACAATTTTCCAATACAGAGTGTCCTCACTCTGCCATAAAATAGATGCTAAAATAGATGCCAATATGATTATTCTTTCACTGTAGCATGATCCTGTTGTTTTTCCTTGTGTCTATCATGCCCTGTTCCTTGTCAAAACACTATAATGCTATCAAGATTTCTCATGATTGTCCTTTGGAGTCTCATATTGACCTTTCATGCCATTTTGCTGACATGATTGTCCTCCAGCTCATCATAACTTCAGATGGCTCTTTGTTGTTTTTTCATTCACATAATGGCTATCACATATCTATTTTATGCTATGCTTTCATAGATTAGCACACCAACTCATCCTTTATGTTTTACTTAGCAAACACATGTGACTTATACTAGTGCAAAACTCACTGCCATAACTAATGTATGTTTGTTTTAGTAAACCATAAAGAAATGAACTCTCCTTTCACACCTCATTAAGGCATAATAAAACAACATGTTGAGCTCAACCCTTGTGGGAGCCACATTTTACCCACATGCTTAAATCAGATGAAACAAACAACAATGATTTTACTTAAACCTGCACAATGACCAAACATGTTAGAAAAATATGTGCATATCATAGATGTGTTTGATCATTCTTGCTACTTTCTTGGACATTTATGATATGCTTTACTATTATAATGCATATGAGGGTCAGATTGTATGTTTATAGAGGTATGTGTATATATGGATTAATGATCCCTCATTGCTCTAACAACACTTCTTCTCTCATATGCAGGAAACTAGGAGCAACAAGGAGGCTAAAGTTGATTGCAGGACAAGCAAAAGACTAACAAAGATGTAGGGAAACTCAACCGAGACCATTCATTCAGGAAATGATGGGTCCTTCTTCCCTATATGTGCATTCCTTTCTATTAATATCTATAAATGTATAATGCTTTCTTTCATTTGCATTAAAATAGTTAGTCTCATGGCTTGTGCGAGACCTTATACATTTATACTATCAATAAAGATTACTTTTCTTGCAAATATTTTGTACTTTATTCTATGTTATATGAATTTGCATGAATTCAATCTTCTAATTTTGTTTATGCACATGAATGTAATATAGTAGAAATAAAATGTACCTGTCTTTTCATTTGCAATCACTTTAGCTCTACCTGTTTGAGCTAGTAGCAAAAATAGGTAACAGTAGCACCAACTCAGGATCCAGTTTGGGCATGTTGGCATAGGACCAAGCAAAGTTAACTTGTCTCTCTAAGAAGAAGGTGCAAAATTATGGTTTTTCTGTCTCAGTTAAAGATGATGCCAAATGGACGATCCTAGGATTCTCATCAGTACTAATATTGACTTCCATGGATTTCTCTCCTAACAAGGGCGATTTCTCTTGACTTATAGGGAGTACATCCAACCATCCATTCTTGGGCGCCTCAAAGAGGTTTTCACCCTTGGATATTTCCTTTCTTTTTACTTTTTGTAGATTGAGAGGTGCCTTTCAATTTTCACCTGAAGACCTTTCCTTTTTTGATTTATTGTTTTCACTTTTGCAACTAGAGGGTGGGACAAACTCTCCAAAGTATGGTGCATTGTCAAGATCTATAATGAAACCTACCTTATGATCCCCATTGGGTATGCCTTCATGAATTCCCATGAACTCAGCTACCACTTCTTCATTTTCGAATATGTCCAAGTTGGGTGGTCCTTGTTGTCTCAATGTCCTTTCAAGCATTAGTGTTCTCACCCAATAGCAACTTAGTACTAGGAGAAATTACTTTTGGTGGTTCATATCCCAACCCTCTATTCTTTGGCAGCTTAGGAGACATTAAGGATTCCTTCATCCCATTCTTATGTAGACCAAGCCTGCTACATCCATCATAACCCAAGTTACGTCTCATAATCTCAAAACCCTTACCATATTCCTCAATTGGTATTTTTTGGAGGTTCAATGTCCTCTTCCTCTTTGTATATACATGTGGAGATATCCTCTTCATCAACAATTTCTTTGCTCAATTCTCCCCATTTGGTGAAGGTGGTAGTGGGAGATGGTCAAATAATGATTTTGGGCTCTTTTTTGATAGGAGAAGGCTTGCCATGATATTTTGGAGAAACTAGTAGCTTGTCAATACAATAAGAGGTTTTCATGTGGTACTCTCCACACCCTTTATCTTGAATCTAGATCTTGGAGTCAGAAGATGGAATGGTGGAAGTGGATGCCCTAGTCAAAGTGGAAGGATCAATGTAATGGGATGAAGTGGATGATGAGCTTTCTCGATTGATGGGCACTTGTTGTTCAGATGTCCCTCTTAAGTTGCTACAATACTAAAAGGGATTGAGATCGCTAACTATTGTGATTTCAATGTCATTATGGGGAAATTTCAAGCATTTGTGGTATTTAGAGGGGACATCCTTCATAGCATGAATTCATGGCCAACCGAGGAGGAGGTTATAGGAAAGATCTAGGTACAACACTTGGAATATTGTATCTAATACAACATGTCCAACTCTGATAGGCAATGAAATCACACCCTTAGAAGAGTGATCTGCATTGTTGTAAGCCTTTATGATAATCTTCTTTGATGTATCCACACAAGCCTTAGAGAATCCCAATGTCGTGACCAATTTTAGGGTGTAAATGTTTTGTCCTGCTCCACCATCTACCAAGAATCATTTGATTTTATGTTTGTTGACAAAGATTTTGAGGTGTAGAGGATCGTTATGGTTAGGCTTTTGTGATGAGAAGTTATGGTCAAAGAAGGTAACATGGTGAGTGTTAGCTAAGTATCCCACCATTTCTTGGAATTGATCGACATTAAGGTTTGTGGCTACAAAATTTTCTTGCAAGGCCTTAGATGGCTTTGTGTTCAGGATATATGCGAAGCAGCTCGAGGATAGATATTTTTGCGGGTATCTTCCCCAAATGGTCTAAAAGATCGTATTGGGTTTTCAACTACTATTTAGGAGGAGCTCCTTGTAGGGTTACCTTAGTCCTTTAGGTTGTGACTACACACTCTAATTGGTTCTTGATTGTAATTGTAGCAACTTTGTCATCTAAGGCTCAAATGTTATGTATGGTATACTCGTGGGCGACACGGGTAAAATTATCTTGGTCATTGGTCTTAGTAATTGAACTCGAAGGTTTCCATGTCCCATGGTCTTACAGAGGATTCTTGAAGATAGTGTGATCGTTGTTGGAGTCACTTGGGGATTTTCCACTTCTATGTCACCCTTCTCAATAAGGTCTTGAATTATATTCTTAAGTTGATAAGATGAGGTCTTGTGTCCTTTAATGTCGTGATAGTCACAAAAAGTATTGTCATCCCACCAAGATGGTTTAAAAGGACATGGATCATAATTCTTGACCTCTGGAAGTTGAATGACATTAGATTGCAGAAGTTTCTTCAAGATAGATTCGATAGGTTCCCACAAGGGAATGTAATTGTGTCATGGTTGACTATTTCTTGGAGGTTTGCGTCTTTGGTTATTTTGAACTGCATTCATTTTTTGATCATGAACATGTGATGGATTATTAGATACTTTAGGCCCCTTAAGAGTGATTGTAGGGCCTACTTTTTTATTGCCTTTTCATCTACTACCCCATCGTTTGTGACATTATTGTTTCAAGCCTAATATTTTCTTTTGTCATTAGAGGTGCTTTGGGAATTTTGGTTCTTGTTGAAAATCTTGATTTCTCCCTTAGCAATAAGTGTTTTCCCTATGGTAGTACCTTTCTCAACAAGGTCAACAAATGTTGTACAACAATAGATTTGTAGTTGTTGTTTTAATTCCATGATTAGTTTTTCAACGAACATGTGTACCAACTATTTTTTGGGTATTTGATAAGGACATTTGCTAGCCATGCTTCTCCACCTCTATAAGAAAGATATAAAGGTTTCTCCTTCTTTTTTGGTTTGACACAATGTTGCTAGTGTTATATCATTTTTAATGTTGTGGGAGAAATGTGTCACAAACTTGTTAGCTAACTCACTACATGTTTGTATTCTTGGGGGTAAGTTGGAAAACCACTCAAGTGCTTGTCTTGCGAGACTCCTTGGAAATAATCTCATTAAGTAGGTGGGCTTAAATTTAATATTTATGCAAGTAGTATGAAACTCCCTCACATGTTCTATTGGACTCCCTTTCCCTCTATATTTGTTGAAATTTGGTATAGTGTAATTATGAGGAAAGGGAGGCATATATATGATTTGATCAAAGGGATATGGGCATAACTCTTCTATGGAGTAGGTTTTGTTCATCCTTGATACTTGCATATTGGAAATTTGTTGTTGTAGTGCATGCATTTGATGTGTTGAGACTTCTACAAAGGATAATGACGTGTTTGCAACATTATAAATCACATTGTGATATGGATGACCCGTGTTGGAGGTAATGTTTTATAAACCAATATTTGGAGTGGAAGAATTGAGGTTAGTGCCAAATGAATGGATGAAGATGGATTTTGATTTTGGAAATTGGGAGTGAATAGAGGATTTTTATTGATGTGGGGTGTATGTGGGGTGAATGAGGGATTGATATTGGATTGGTATTGTAATGGATTTGAACTTGCTTGACCATGAGGATTTTGATTGCCTTTTTGCTGAGAGGACCTTTGGATGTTGCTCTGTAGAGGAATACCCAAATTAAGACCTTGTTGGGATGTGTTGGTGTTTTGATTTAACCCCAAGTTCAAATCGACACTTGATGTAACACTTGTTATTTTAGATTGTGTTATAGGAGCACTAATGTAAACCTTTTGCATCGTTGGGTGGATTGGTGTTCATAGTGTTTTGACCCATGGTGTTGGTGAATGTTGGTGTGACTTGGGATGAAGATGTTGCAAAAGGATTAGATATGGAGTCCCTATGGTATGAGATAATGAGGAAAATGGATTGGTAAATGTGATGCTAGGTCGTTGGGACATAGGTTGGGTACCATGTGTTCCAAATATTGGTGTGGGGGTTACGTTGGTCATCGTAGTGTTCTAAGTTGTTCCCCCTAATGGTAAGGTAGCATGTACTTGTGAAGTAGTATGGTTGAAGTAGATGCAATGTGTCCTTGGTCTTATGTGCCACCATTTCTTTGTGATTCTAAAAGCATGTTGACATCAAAACTGGGAGTTCCACTTTGTAGAAGTTTCACAAGATATCATTGGGGATCTGTTGCTACTATCTCATCTATAATACATGCTAATCTAGGGTCTTGGGTAGCCTCTTCAATTTCCTCTTCAGTTAAGTGTCTTTAGACCACTTGTAATGTGTAATTATCAAAGGGATTTAGAAGTTGTGGTTGTGACTTGGGTAGCTCATTTGAGAAGAAGACCCAAAATTCATGTTGCTAGTTGGATTAAAATAGGGGTCTTTTGTGTAGTCCATATTTTCTTTTCCTTTGTAACCAAGTTTGGAAAATATAAGACTTGCAACTTGATGAGAGATATGGAATCTAAGAGATGACAACACAAGATGGGTACAAGAATATGCTATATTTTTGGGATTTTTGAGATATAAGAGTGCTAAATGCCAATGCACTTATGACCAAGATTAGGATGAAAAGTGATAATAGGTGTAACTATGATGACGTGACCAATGTTAAGATGTGCAAGGATGCAAATGGGAGCTATGACCAAATATATGGTGTGACCAAAGCTATGATGGGAAACTAGGACTAAAGGGTTACCAATGAAACTATAGATATGCACCTTTGGACTTAAGAAAAGGATGCTAATCAAGCTATGATAGCTCAAGGTAACAAATTAGACTGTCAAGACCTTAAAAGGACAAATGATGATGATTTGACAAAGTGAACCTTAAACTAGACTTATGAATTTTAAGGCTCAACTTAGATGACGATGATTGATAGATAAAAGGACAAGGTCAAGGACAATCTAGTCATGTGACAATGAACTAATCAACAACATTATAGGTTTCCTAGTTTGAAATCTAAAAGGTGTATGCAACTAAGAATGACCTAGGATTGACTAAGAAATGCAAGGATGGTAAACTAAGGAATGCAAGGCAACCTAATTGAATGAAAAAAATGGATGGACTGGATTAAGCAAGTCTATGATCTAAAGATATAGTTATTGTCAGGAAGTGATCAAGAATAAGACTACATAGGAATTTTCCCAAAATTTTGAGAACTAGAAGTTACGTCGTTATGTTTCATAGTTGTGGGGGATTGTCTTAGAAAATACAGTTCACTGTCATTTAGATGTGATTTACTATCATTCAAATGTGATGTATTGTGTTTGGAAAATGTGATGCACTATCTAGAAAATGCGGTGTACTATCTATCAAATGTGATATACTGTGTTTTGGCCTGAATTTGAATGTTTTCAAGTGATTTTTTATTTTGGGAAATTTTGAAATGTGATAGAAAACACAACAAACACTTGGAAAAATTCTTCTATCTATTGTTGAGGCAAGAAAAAGTATATTTAAAAAAATTTCTCATAAATGGTTGAACAATGGGCAAGAAAACAATGGTTGACCAACGGTCAATTTGCAAAAAATGACAGATCCAATGGCTTTTTTCAGCCTCAAATCCTTGAAAGGCGCACTTTTTAGACTCCTAGGCCCACAGGAAATGTAGGCCAGTATCATGCAGGCCTAAAAACGCAATCAATCAAGCATAGATTCACAAGGTCCAATTAGAAGCCTTCCAGACTGGAAAGGCATTTGGATAGACGTAAGCAACTAGTTTTTGATATATATGAAGAAGAGCGCTTCCCAGATAAAGACAAAAGATACTTTGATTGTTTATATGCAGAAAGTGAAAAATATCTAAGATCAACAACGTGTCTCCAAAACCCTTTGAATAATAGGGTTTTTGGACATGAAGGAGGTCTCTTCAATCCAAACCATTTGCATGCAGATTCACTAGGAGATAAAACCCTTTCAGGCTAGGAAAATGTAACTTTTGTTCAAGAAAAGGGTTTTCAGCAAGACCCTAAAAAATTCACGCAAATGCCCCAAAATGGAGGAAACTTTGCCAAATCAAATCCTTTGCATGCAGAGTTTGTTAAGGAACATACAAAGCATTCTAAAGCTCATGCCCTGTTTGGTTACACACAAGGAAATAATGGAAAGGAAAAGGGTTTTTAGAATTCAGTCTCTAAGCATCCTGAGAATGGGGGTTTCAATGGTTCAATGGTCAAAAGGAGCAGGAGAAGAAAGTAGTTGAACAAAAGGAAGCACCTGCACAAGATCAGGGGTTGAAATCTCATGCTAAACAAAATAGAGGAAAGGGTTCAAAGGCTAAAGCAAATCTAAAGAAAAAATTGTAGAGAAAAGAATGGAGAAGAAAAGAAGTGCAAAAAATGACCCAGGAGAATCATAGTACTAAATCAGGGGATGAGAGCTCCAAGAATGTGGATAGAGCCTTGCCATCACAACAATAAGGTGTTGTTATGGTTACCTTCCCAGAGCATCTTCTGCAGCCGCAAGTCTAGGATCTGAGAGAAAAAAGCACTCATATATAAGTTCTGGAACCGTACATTGGATTTAGAAAATTTAAAGAATTTAATATTTGATGAATGGGAAGGAGTAGTTAAAGTTTTCTATATAGACCAAGGGAAAGGAATTTTTGTTGTTCTATTCTTTGATAAAGCTTGCAAGGATGAGGTGTTCAAAATCAAATCATAGTCATTTCAAGGATCAGGATTATACACGCAACATTGGAATCCAATTTTTAAATTTGAGGATTTTATTGCTCGATTTATTCCCTTTTGGCTACAAATGCATGCATTACCTTTGGAATATAGAGAATTGAATTTGTTTGAAATCATGGCTAACCAAATAGGCATTTTTCTCAAACATTATTTTTTATTATTTAATAATTCATCAAAGCCAGTAAGGATGTGTGTGTTGATTGACACAACCAAAATGTTACCAAAGCATATAGAGATCACATCTAAGTTTGCAAAATGGCAACAAGAGCTCATATTTGAAACCCCTCAGAATGTATGTGTTAAATGTCATATGTTAGGATATTCTGGTGTAGAGTGTACAAAGCAAAATATTGCATAATACCAAGGTCCTATCAGTCAAAAAAGGGGGCAAAAAATGGAGTTGAGTCAGGGGGTGTCAGCATCTAATTAATGTGTAGAGTTGGTTCTTAAGTGGAACATAAATCAAGTTTCTTTGGAACTTCAACAACAAAGCATTTATGATCAATCAAGGGGACAAGGGAACATTAAAAAAATAAGATTTTCCACAGATGTACATGTAAAGCATTTTTCATTATCCATAGATTTGGTTAAGTATTTAGACCTATTGGGAAAGAAGCAAATGGGGTACAGACTAAATGTAAATTTATGAATATCAACTGAATGAAGTGGTCAGGAAATTGATGTTCAAAGATTCAAGATCATTGATAATGGTTGGGAAACAGTAAGATCAAGTTCTACTCCTAACCCATTCAAAGGATCCGTCCATTGATTCAGAATGGATAAAACTACATGATATTTCAAAAAATAATGAGAAGGTTATTGATGCACAATTGAAAATTCTAGTAGAGAAGATCCTCTTATCAGTAGGAGCATAATTAGTTAATATAGCAAAAGAAATGATAGAGGAAGGCATATTTTGGGATTGCAACATTACAATAGAAAAGGAGGTAATTATTAGTACTAATTTAGAGGCATTAAACCAAAAGGAATAGATAAATACTCTATCAGAAGATCAAGTGCTAAGTCAACCTATTGCAGAGGATGTTGTAGGTTTTGACTTTGCACAATCTTTGTCTCTATCTCAAACTCCATTTCAGTTAGTGGCAAAGAAATCCCCAGGAAAGAGAGGATGAAAATCAAAACTTACAAAGATGCAAGTCTCCAGTGAACATTATATGATTCCCTAGCAAACACAACCAATAAGCGCCTGAGGAGAGCTTGTTGCTCTCCTCGTGTGCAATGAAGATAGTATATTGGAATGTCAGGGACATTAATTCCCCTAACAAACGAGCTCACATAAAAAGTCAAGTTGATGGATGCAGAGCTGATATTGTGATTCTTCGAGAAACAAAAATGTCAGTAGACACATATGAAGCCACAATACAAAAATGGCAGTTGTGGAAATCAGTGTAGTCACCTGCTTAAGGAGCATCAGGGGGGCTAGTGGCACTATGGAATCCAAAGACAGTTAGTGTAGATTCATTTAAAAATGAAAGCAATTGGCAGTTGTTGGAAGTAACAAAATTTGATCTAAAGTTCTAGTTGCTTAATATTTATGGACCAACATCTACTTCTGATAAGAAGAGTTTTTGGGATCGACTCACACAAATAATAATAAGTTTGGGGGATGAGAAAATCATTCTGGCAGGAGACTTTATGCTATTGCTTCGCTCCAAGAAAATAAAGGGGGTATTATTCCTCCTCCTAAAGTAATAGTATATTTCGGCTCTTTTATTAATTAAAATGATTTGAGGGATGTGGTTCCAGCTAAGGGTAGCTTTACATGGACTAATAGAAGGAAAGTTTTTCTCCAAATAGAGTAAGGTTGGATAGATATCTTGCTTCTTCTAATTGGTTCAAGTTACATCATGATTTTGTGTCTGAGATATTGCCTTTAATAGACTCGAATCATTATGCAATCTTACTTAGCATTTCAAATGTCTCCTCTCCAAAAATAAAATCTTCTTTTAAGTTTGAAAGCATGTGGTTTAGATACCCCAAGTTCTTGGATTTAGTTCGTCAATGGTGGACTACAACACCTTATGAACAAGGAACAATGATGTTCCAGTTGTGCAAAAAGTTAACGCATCTTAAGCAACAACTTATGAAATGGAATAAGGAGGTTTTTAAGAATGGCTTCCATCAAAAAGAGCTAATTTGGAAACGAATGGAAGAGGTGCATGAGTAGATTATTCAACATGGTCTGGATGACTCTTTATATGACAAACTAAATCATTTGCAAGGAGAATGGGAAGAATTATGCGCAAGAGAAGAAATGTACTGGAGGCAAAAATCAAGGGAGTTGTGGTTGAGGGAGGGTGATCGCAATATCAAGTACTTTCATGCATCCACACAGATTAAAAGGGATGCCAAGGTAATCCAATCTATCCAGGAAATGTTAAATGGTAATTGGCTTACTAAGGAAGAAGATATAAGTAGAGAACGTGTAAGTTTTTTAAGATCTCTTATCGACACCTCAAGGAAGAAATGAGTAGAATGATAAGGATGAAGCAAAACTTCTAGAAACAATTCCAAAAATTGTCACTGAAAAGGATAATGAAGCTTTATTGAAACCTTTTTCATTAGAGGTCAAAAAAGTTGTTTTTTCTTTGGATCTGGATAAAGCACCTAGTCCGGATGGCTTTACAACTTTATTTATTTTTAAATGTTGGGATATATTGTGTTTTGATCTGTTATGGGCCATTGAAGAATCAAGAAGAATGGGCACACTGTTAAAACAATTCAATGTAACAAATATAGAAATTTTTCCTAAAGTGAAGGATCGGAAAACATTTACAAAATATAGACCGATTTACTTATGTAACACAGTTTATAAGATTTTCACTAAGGCAATTTATTTAAGGTTGCAACCCATCATACCAAGGATCATCTCTCAAGAACAAGGTGGTTTTGTTCCAGGAAGAGAAACAACTACAGGAGCTATAGTAGCCCATGAAACTCTTCATTCAATTTCTACTACTGATGCTTCTTCTATCATCATAAAATTGGACATGATGGAGGCATACGACAAAGTCAATTGGAAATTTTTGAAAAAAGTACTTGTAAGTTTTGGTTTTAGTGCAAAATGGTGTAGATGGATAATAACATATCTCTCAGGGGCAAAGTTTTCAATCTTACTTAATGGTTCTCCTACTAGTTTCTTCGGTGCATCACAAGGTGTTAGGCAAGGGGATCTGCTTTCACCTTTCTTGTTTATAATCATGGTTGAGGTGTTGAGCAGGTTCATTAGTAGTAAGCATTCTCAGGGTCTTTGGAAAGGGGTCCAAATTGGGGATATAGGTTTAGTAGTTACACATTCTCTCTTTGTAGATGACACCAATTTATTTGGGAAAGCTACTATTGCAGAAGCAAAGCAAATAAAGGAGGTTTTAGAAAAATATACATCAACATCGGGACAAAGGATAAATGCATCAAAATCAAAAGTTTAGATTCTTAACACATAGGAAGAGATTGGTAAGAAGATAGTCAAAATTTTTGGTTTCCAACAAGAAGTCTTACCTTGTACTTATCTAGGAATCCTTTTCTTCTTAGACCCAAACAAGGCAGAATATTGGGTAAAAGTAATTGACAGATTGAAGTCAAGGATATTTCCATGGAAGGCCAGATGGCTATCTTTGTTAGGGAGAATACTTTTAGTAAAAGCAGTCTTATCCTCAATTCCTAATTATTTTCTTGCGGTTCTCAAAGCGCCAAGGTCTATGATATTAGAAATTGAAAAAATTATTAGACGCTTTATTTGGAAAGGTAACATTGATGAGCAGAAGAAGGTGCCTCTAATATCTTTAGAGGGAATGACACAAGAAAAATGTCAAGGTGGGGCTGGAGTTCACAACCTAGTGAGTAGGAATAAAACATTTGGATCAAAGCTTGTTTGGAAGATGCATGTAAATCCAAAAGCTAAATGGTGTAGAATATTGCAAGAAAAGTATATGGATAATCGAGATCCTTTAAGAATTCTCACCATTTCTAACCCCCAAAAGGATCAGCTATGTGGAATTTTCTGATCTCTTGTAGAAAACTAATCACTACATACATCTCGTGGGAGGTAAATAATGGAGAGAGTATTAAATTTTGGAGTGACTCTTGGAATGGGAATCCTCCTTTACAAAACAATCCTGACTTATCTCATACAATGGAAGTCTTAAAGTAGTCATGGGGGGGAAATTTTCTAGACTATGTGCAATTAGTCGAAGCTATGTCAGGTAAAGTGATTTGGAAAAGCATATCAAACCGTGTTCTCTCTTCACAACAATGTAATGGGCTGCAAGAAATATTGAATCAATGTGTGGTGTTTCTCTCTTCAAAACCGAATAGACTTGTATGGGCAACATCCAGTGATGGTAATTACATAGTAAAACAAGGCTATAAGGCTTTATGTTAGAAACTAGGTCAACTTGCTCTTCAAAGGGCATATTCTTTTTGTTGGGATAGCAAAATTTTACCCAAGGCTAGGATTTTTGCTTGGTTGGTACTAAGAAAGAGAATTCTAACAAGTGATCAATTGTCGAAGTTAAAAATAGCAGGTACCTTTAAGTGCCCATTGTGTAGTGAGGAGTTAGAAGAGGTAGACCATTTGTTTGTTAAATGTAGTTTTGCACATCAATGTTGGGATTTTGTTTGAATAAGCTTAATTTTTAGACTCCTTTTCCAAATTCTTTATGGGATTTATTTCAAATCTGGTTAATTTTATTCAAATCCTCCTTTTTTTCTTCCATTTGGCAAGTTGTCCCACCTTTAGTTTTATGGAATTTATTGTGGGAATGTAACTTGCGTATTTTCAGGAAAACAACATCCTCAGTTGAGATGGTAAATGGAAAACTTGAGAAGGCAGTCTCTGAGTCTATAAATACAAGTGTGCAAAAGCTTAAAGGCCTTAATTCAGTCTTTACAAGTTGGGATAATTTGATTCTACATAATTGGAAGAATTTAAAGTTGTCATTCTCAGGTAGCCTTCTGCAGTCAAAAGTAGTGAAAAATGACAAGAAACATGTTAAATGAAAGGCACCTCAAGATGGATTCATAAAATTGAATTTTGATGGGGCCTCAAGAGGAAACCCAAGGGAGTCAGGAGTAGGTATTTGTCTATAGGATTCAAGGGGAAAGGTAATTACAATTAGTTCAAATCGTCTTTCAAAAGGATCGAATAATCTCGCAAAAGAAAAAGCATTACTAATAGGCTTGGAAATTGCATGGAAGCTTGGAATTTCAAATTTGCATATCAAAGGAGACTCCTTGGTGATTATTAACGCTTGCAAAGTAAAAAAATATTCAAAATTGGAGTTTACAATATGTTCTTGAAAGAGTTTGGTTTTTGTTGGAAAGTCTTCAGAGTTACCAGATCACACTCATACATATCGAGAAGATAACAAATTAGTAGATTATTTAGCAAACAGGGGGTGTAATAATCAGGAAGTTTATTTAGCTCAAGATATTAGTTGCATTAAAGATTATCCTCAACTAGAGGAAATTATACAATAGGATATAAATGAGACTTTTTGAAGGCTTTGCATGCTTTATCTCATGATAGTAAAAAAGGGGGTTCGTAATAGTAAGAATGAGCAACTAACTGAATATTTCTACAATGTAATGTTTTTAACTAAATCTCATCGTGCACAAATAGGGTTTGCATTCTATGTTGACTTAGTAAGACAGAGAATTAATATGCATACCTGGTAGCTTTGGCGGAGGATACAAACTATAATTATGATCCTAAGAATTTTACCCTACTCTAATGTGCAAAATAGCTTAAAAATGCAAGTGATAAAAGACTAAGGACACTTCAAGATTAGCCAAAAGAGTAATAAAACAAGAAGGAAAATGGACAAGACAAGATACAATCGATTTCACCTTCCTTGTTGTTGATGTATCCTTGATTGGCCCTTGCTTAAGATAATTTTGTGTGCTCCTTAGATGATTTCTTGAATGACTAAATGTAAGATTGAATGTGCAAAATGATTAGAGTAGATAGCTAGATGATGGTAAATGATTGAGAATGCAAATTGGCAGCATGTAGTTATCAAATGGCTAAGTGTTGAAAATGCCTTTGAAGAGGGGGTATTTATAGGAGAATTTGAATTCTCTAGAGAATTCAATGGTCAAGATTGATCCAACAAGGCCAAGATGAAGGGCTAAGGTGAGTTGAGGACTCACAAGCCCTCACACCTTGACATGTGGATTGTGAAGTGGATAAAGGTAGGATGATGTGTAGGTGATGTGTCAAAAAGGTACATGAGGTGGAGGAAAGAAAAGCACCTTGGGGAGTGAGGAGATTTCCTCAAAAAGGGATTCCTTGTCCCCAAGTGGGAGTGAAAGAGACATTTGAGAAATTTTGGAATTTCTCAAAAATCTACATAGGAAAAAAAAAGGTGGTTGGGGATATAAATGTGAATTAAAAATTCACATTCTTAGGAAGATCTAAAGGGTAAAAGGTGGGCTCTAAAAAGGTGGGACTTGGTCACATGTGGAGATTGTGACAAGTCCAAGGTTCTAGAAGCCTTGGAAGGATGGAATGTGAATTAAAAATTCACATATAAAAGAGGGGAATCTAGGATAAATAAATGTGAATTAAAAATTCACATGGGGAAGGGGGTAATGCTAAAAGAAGGTAAATGTAAAGGTTGGCTAAAAAGTGGTGCTAAATCTAGCTAATGACTTTAGTTAAGGTTGTGCAAATATTGGATTAGGCTAATTAATGGAAGATTAGAAGCAAGTGGCAAATGTAGAAGGATGTAACATTAATCTCTGATTAAGAGGATGCACATCATAATCATGAATTAATTAAATTAATTCAAATTAGGGCAAGGTTATGGAGGATGTGACAAGGAGAGAAAAAGTGAGGAATTTTAAATTAATTTTAAATCAAAAGGGTAAAAAAGACTAAATTAAATAAATTAGCATATTTATTTAATTTAGAGAGGAATAGGGTGAAAGATAAAGTATTAATTATTAAATTAAATACTTTACCGATATGAGACAAAAGGTGTAATATTAATTTAATAAATTAATATTTTAATATGGTAGACGAAAAGGGAGTAAATTTAATCATATAGGAGTGATTAAATTTAGATGTCTACATTTTGCCCCTCTTCGAAATATTGTTAGGATAACAGTGTTTCGAAGAAAAATAAAATGCAAATGAGGGAGGAAATGACAGATGGTGATGCCCCTAGCATGGAAATGGTTAATGATGCCCCAATGACTAAGTTGAAGGAATGAAGGAATGGTAAGAGGGTATGCCCCCTCGAGAGGGCGGTTGGGGGAAAAAAGGGGTCCCCAGGTGACATCTTGATAGGAAGAAAAAAAAGACACCATTGAATAGAGCTCAAAAAATTAAGCAATTTTGGTTTTTGAACGAAGGTGATCCGACGCACGGTTTGTAAATGGCAGCCCCAGGAAGTTAGGGATTAGTTGGAGGAATAAAAAGTTAAATAAAAGGTAAAAAATACCTTTTGGGAGGAAGGGGTTAAAAAAGGTAATTTTAAAAATTACCTTGGTTATTTGCACTGTAGCAGTTGAGAAGAAGAGAGGAGAGGAGTAAAAGCGGACGAGGAGAAACAATGCCGACGGACAATGACACCGCGATCGTGCACCGGGTGGACAAGGTGCATACATTATACAGTGGGGCGCAAGTGGACATCAGGTGAGTGGCAACAAAAACCCACATATTGAATTTACACAATTTTTACGTAAAAAATAAAAATTTGAAAATGTAGGTTTTTGTAGGTAGGAAAAATGAAAAAATGGGTCTAAATTAGTTTAGAAAAAAAAAAGCAAATTTGGCAGAAAAAACAGGGGGGGAAGAGTTGGGTTGGGGCGTAGCCGCCCCGATTGAGGGCGCCGCCGCCACAGACTGGGGCGGAGCCGCCCCGGCCGGGGGTGAAGCTGCCCCACTATGGTGGGGGTGCCCTGGCCATGGGATGGTGCCGCCCCAACCCGGGGCGGAGCCGCCCCGCTACGGCTAAGCGGAGCCGCCCCGCTGCGGAGAGGCAGACCGCCTTAGCGCGGGGCGGTCCCGCCTCGTTGTGTCGGGGTAGGGCCGCCTCACTGTGCAAGGGCGCGACTGCCCCTACCAGGGGCGGTCCCGCCTTGTTGCGACGGGGCACGACCGCCTCGGCCAGGGGCGGTCTTGCCTCGGCCGGGGGTGGTCCTACCCCCTTGTTCGGGGGCAGTGCCGCCCCCCTGTCCGGGGGTGGAGCCGCCCAGCTGCAGTCGGGGCTGAGCCGCCCCTCTGCGGCACGGTGGAACTGCCCTGCTGTAGCCAAGCATGGTCGTCCGATCGGGGGGAACTTAACCCAACAAGGGGAAAGGGCAAAGACAGGAAAAAACACAAGTAAGAGAAAATACGAGAAAATGGACTAATGATAAAGTGTTCGTGTATGCAGAGCTTTGAGTGGTTACAAGTGCATGAGCGACGGTCCGAGGTGATGACGACATCGATAGCAACGATGAACGGGGAGGATCAGGTGGCGTTGGATCACACAGGTTTAGGTCACTGTGTTCAGTTTCCTGAGGTCCGAGCACATCCGACGATGTTGACAGCATTGATAGAGAGATGGAGCTCAGAGACATCAACATTTCATTTCCCTACATGAGAGATGACCGTGATGTTGGAGGATGTGTGGCGTATCCTGAGGCTATCGATTGCCGACCGGTTAGTGAGCGAGGTGGTGTCCATAGGAGTGGAGTTACAAGAGACCATGAGAGTATTGTTTGGACATGTGACATTGCCCCTGGTGAAGGGGTAGTTGGATTTGGACAGGTGTTTGGCAGTAGGGGTGCCAGCTTTACCGTTATTCCTATGTGAGTTGATTAGTGAGATATTGTTACTAGATCGGAGCAGATAGTTATGTAACCTACGCTATATGGAGGTGACTCGACATATTGTCGAGTGGCGATGAGGGTCATTTTCGTGGGGTTCATGTGTATTAGCTTAGCTATACATAGATATGCACGGGATCTACTACCGGGAGGTAGCGAGTGTGACACATGTGACGCTACTGCAGATTTGGGCATGGGAGTATATTGCAGTGACGAGACCGATAGTGGTGAGGAGGGGGACAGTGGATGACCGTGAGCCCGTGACTTAGGAGTATGGGGAGGAGAGAGGGTGGGTTTTTCGCTATGAGATGCAGGGGAGATGGAGGGGTGGAGAAGAGCATTTGATGATCTGCGTTCAGGGGACAAAGTGGTGGCCATATAGGGCATGACATTTTAGGGGATGGACAGATACGAGGAGTCATGAGGGGTATTTTCTGAGCCGGTGTTTTATTATTGGTACTCTATCGCGCATAGTAGAGTCTCATCGACCAGACAGAGTGTTGAGACAGTTTGGGGTGATACAGGATATTCCATCGACGCCTATCTTGTTCCAACGGTATAATAGAGAGCTACTATGGGGAGGCCGCATAGCACCAGCGACAGCCAGGACATCATGGAGGGCAGCAGAATAGGTGGCTTATCTAGGGAGAGTAGGAGGAGAGAAGGTGTCAGTGGTGACCAAACGATATCGGAGGTGGTTTCAAAATAGGTTATGGGAGAGGATTACTCCTGTTCAGCCTATTTTGAGGGTAGCAGTTGCCAGAGTAGAGGATGAGTAGAGAGTATGGAGGGAGAGGAGAGGAGGGGAGTAGCAGCGATGAGAGGGTGTGGCAGTGGTAGACGAGGGGGGATAGGAGGAGTCCGAGGGGGATGAGAGAGAGCAGGCAGGCAGAGCAAGGAGGAGGAGACATCAAAGACAAGGTCGGAGAGAGGGTCGGCAGTGAGAGAGGGGGCAGCCACAGAGAGCCCAGGGGGAGTAGAGGGTGGACAAAGAGGGTTGACAGCGGGAGAGGGGGCAGCCACAGAAAGCCCAAGGGGAGTAGAGGGTGGAGGAGGTGATGAATGTGGATGATATGGAGGATGTGGAGGTGGTAGGTGCGAGGGACGCTATAGAGGAGGGGAGGAGATAGTTTGTGGTAGGACGACATGGTCAACCACGACGATTGCGGGTTCGGTCGACTGCAAAGAGTCATGAGGCTCATCAGGAGCCGAAGAGCGGAGAGGAGGAGGTGAGAGCAGCACTAGGAGAGGAGAGGAGGTCACCACAACATCGATTCATGGTTGAGAGACAGGGAGAGGCGAGACGATTTCGGGTTCGTCGGATTATGGAGGACCAGGAGGAGCGACAAGAGTAGGGGGATAGGGAGCAGCGTGCAGGTGGGGAGGATGAGACAGAGCAGGTGGTTGGAGAGGAGGATGTGATGGTTGGGGAGGAGGATGTGATGGATGTGGACAGGGATAGGGTGGAGGAGGATGTTGCGGCAGTAGGATCATTAGCTTTAATTCCTTATGTACCAGAGGATCCTATTATGCAGGCGAGAGGAGCAGAGGCAAGAGTATGAATGACAGAGCAGAGAGTGAGGGCTCTTGAGGCGGAGCTGGCCAGAGTAGAGCGGGAGTCATTAAGAGATTATGAGGCCATGGTTTTCGATCTGGGGGGAGCAGTGGAGGAGAGAGACATGGCACAGTCAGAGGTGCAGAGGATACAGGGGGAGTTGACTAGTATGACATGGGACCGCGACAGATTGCAAGCAGAGGTCATGGTTTTACAGGCCAGGGGGAGCCAGAGGGGAGGACAAAGCAGGGAGTTGATCAAGGAGCAGGAGGTACTAGTCAGCAGTTAAGAGATCTCCAGCGAGATTGGGACAAGCTTCAAAATAGGGTACATTGTCTTGAGTAGGTAGTTGTAGATATGGGGTTGATGCAGGAGAGGGAGGTTGTGGCAGTGGAGCAGGCACGAATTATGCAGGCTGAGAGGGACACAACACAGGCGTAGGTGCAGATGATGGAGGCAGAGAGGGATGCAACACAGGTGCGCATTCAGAGTGAGAGAGCCATGGCAGAGGCGGAGATATAGTCATTGTAGAGGGGGGGAGATGAGGCAGTAGCAGAGGTAGCGACTCTCCAAAGAGAGAGGGATGTAGCAAAGCTGAGGGCATAGGCTCTTCAGAGGGATAGAGATGCGGCGGTGACTCAGGCACAAGGGGCTGAGAGGGAGAGAGATGCGATAGAGATGCAGATGCAGACCCTACAGGTAAAGAGAGATGTCGTGATGGCTCGTGTTCTGACAGGTCATGGTGTGGGTGGGATGCTAGGAGCAAATGTGCAGATTGTGGAGAGAGAGGGATGCAACAGTGGCACAGGCAGCGGTTGTGGAGGAGATGAGGGATCGACTACAGGTAGAGCTGGCACAGAGTTGGTTGGCTCAGGTGGCCTGAGAGCAGGAGAGGAGAGCTATTACCAGGGACCGAGACAGGTATCGACATGAGCGGAATTTCGCTCGAGTCCAGGTTGTGGAGAGAGAGGAGAGCATGAGAGATGCATATTTTTAGATGGTTGCATATTATGATGCAGTTCCTGATCCAGCACAGTGGAGATTCTGTTATATCCAGCAGACACCTTAGATGCCAGCGCCATATCAGTCATTAGGGACACGAACCCATGGTTACAGTGATTCGCTAGAGGTTTCACCAGGTAGGGGAGCAGGACCTGAGTCGCCATAGAGATCAGATGTGGGGAGTTCATTCGGGAGGTGACAGGTTACTGAGTTTTTGACAGATGTAGGGTGGAGTGTGTAGGATTTATTGACAGAGATCAGAGATGTTCCACATCTCTGGATTTTGTATTTTATCATGTGATGTATGATGGACATGTGACATATATTATATTATTTTGATATGGGACAATTCTTATTGATACCATGTAGTATGTTTCTTTTTATGATGGGTGATTATATGCATGCGTATATGGTATTACGTGTTTATGTGGATGGATGCATTAGTTTATTTATGCTCATGTGTTGGTTTATTTACGCTCATGATATGAGGTGGTCATGTGGATGATTGGATATATGTTCTTGTGGAATACGAAGAATTTTATTGATGCAAATATGCGCATGGTGATATGTTATGTGTACCTATGGGATCTATAATGATTTATATATATGGATGCCTAGTTGACTTATTTGTCATGTATGTATATGTGTATGATGGATTTTGTATGAACATTTTATATATGTAGGATGTGATGTATTATGTGTCTAACACTCTGTGATACAGGTGACGATGTATGTATGGATCTAACATGTGGTGATGCAGGTGACGATGGATATATGGACCTAACACGTAATGCAGGTGACGATGGATATATAAAATAGTACTTTTGTAATTATAGAGAAAATAACACACGGCCATAAGTGCCAATAGGAACTGACATGATAATGGGAGGTGAGTATGTGGTGATTGTGAAGAATGGATTTCATTTGGCATATGTCAAAAAGTATCAGTATCCTGAGAAGAGTGGAAAAGAATGGGGGAAAGTATTTGCACAACCAAAACCATAGGGTGAGTGTTAATGCAATGATTATGAAAATGCAATCCTAATTCAATTTGCCATCTTTGGAGCACTGACTTTTTCTATAGCATAAGACACGATACACCAAGGTATGGAGGAGCGAGGTAGATTAGTGTCTAATGCATGAGACAAACACGCCAGACAAGAAGGCTATCCCAATACCCCAAAGTCACAAAGACCTTGTTCGGGTCCGGTATTGAGATAACCACAAGCACAAAAGGATGCCCCAACATAACACAAGACCTCACTGATCTTGGTGGGTATTATGTGGGACAACCAAAAAGACACAATCAAAGAAAAGATCAAAATATGCCCCTATGTGGACCAATCAAAACATGCCATAATATGATAGATTATGGCGGCCTTGATAAGTGATGATAGGGAGCCCAAATGATAAACAAAAACCAAAAGCATCAAAAGATCGCAAGCAATTTCAAATGTCCATTACCATAGGATCAAGGGGATAGATGGAATTGATGAGGTGTGTTAGGAAGGATGTATCCTGATGAGACCTATGATGGATACCAAGCGAAAATATCGATATGATATAGGATATTCAAAATTGATTAGATTCATTGGTACAAGTGGGTCTTGTTAAGGACCAGCTAGATAAAGGCATAGTTTGATGACACAACACAAGGGAGACAAGACACAACCTAAAGACCTAGGGGATCGGGGGCCGATCAAAGATTAGCCTTGCCTATGTGAAAGCGCAAAGCCCTCGTAGTTCATGGAAAAAGACCATGGATAAAGTGAAAAGAAGGACAATGGAGACCGCTGATGAAGGACACAACACGCGACAGACAAATGCCCCGGGGGAGGATCAAATGACCAACCTTGCCTATGTGAAAGCACAGGGGCAATGTAGTTCGATAAAAAGACCATGGATAAAAGCGAAAAAGGGACTTGTGAAAATGAAGTGATGGAGGACCACAATAAGTTGATCCAAAAATGCCCCGGGGGCAGATCGAATGACCAACCTTGCCTACGTGAAAATACAGGGGCAACATAGTTCAACAAGGGATGAAAGTGATGGGGGAGGATGAGATCTAGGTGGAGACAGACACGATGGATAATCCTACATGACGACACAGACCGACCGACAAAGGGAAACGAAAGACATAAGCTCAAAGTGGGATATAAAGAAGCTCAGGATGAGGGATAGGTAAGGTGGGTCGTCCAGTGCTCAATCAACAAATACCAAACGGCCTAGGCTGATGTGGGTGGGGATGATAGTGCGGATGAAAGCACAAAATAACTAGGATGTTAGGTAGATAATGATTAAGCCCTCTATGGATGATGCCTGTTGACAAGTTTTCACCATCCATACTTATCCAAGGCACCACCAAGAGGTGGTTTTCACCATAGGACGAATTTATTTTTTTCTTTACTTTTTTTTTATTTTTTTGATTTTTTGATTTTTTGATTTTTTGATTTTTTGATAGGGTAGATTAAGCGGACTTAAGCGTAGAACCTTTTTAGATGGAGAATATTGACAGGTTCGTCAAGGGGATCTACTTCCAAAGTAGTCAACCTATAGGCTCCAGACCCATATTTGGCAATTATGATATATGGCCCTAGCCAGTTTGCCTCAAATTTTCCTTTCTTGTCACGGTCTTGCTAAGTGCGTTGGTTTTCTTTGAGGAAAAGCTCACCAACTTAGAATTGCCTAGGACGAACCTTTTTATTGTAATGACGCTTGAGACGATTCTGGTATGCTTGTAGGTGATCATAGGCTCTTATTCTCCGTTCATCCAGTAACTCTAGCTGTGTAAGTCGTGCAACACGAGCATCTTCTTCGTTGATAAGGTTCTTCAGAGAAATTCTCAATGAGGGGAGCTCAACTTCGATTGGCAAGACGACTTCAACACCATATACTAAAGAGTAGGGGGTGGTGCCTGTTGGGGTGCGGATGAATGTGCGGTATGCCCAGAGGGCAGGATGAATATGGAGGTGCCAATCTCGTCCAGTGTTATTGACAACCTTCTTGAGGATGCAGATGAGGGTCTTGTTGGTTGCTTCTGCCTGACCATTACCCTGAGGGTAATAAGGCGTCGACCAAGGATGCTGGATATGGAAGGTGTCACAGAGGTGTTTCATGGCTTGGTTTTTAAAAGGTTTTCCGTTATCAGAAATGATGGTGGATGGGATACCATATCTGTAGAGAATATGGTAGAGGATGAATTTGGAAATCTGAGTATCGGTGATTTGTGAGAGTGGCATTGCTTCCACCCAATTGGTGAAGTACTCAGTTGCAGTGATGATGAATGTATGGCCTTCAGATGATGGTGGGAAAATCTTGCCAATCAAGTCGAAACCCCATTGAGAAAATGGCCACGGTGCTAGGAGAGGCTGAAGATCTTGCACTGGAGCGTGGATCAAATCCGCATGCTGTTGACATGGAAGGCATTTCTTCACAAATTTGCAAGCATCATGTTCCAATGTAGGCCAATAATATCTAGCTCGTAGGATCCTTTTGGCCAGAGCCATACCATTTGAGTGAGCCCCACAAATACCACCATGTACTTTCGTTAGTACCATTTGGGCCTCAGTCTCATTCAGACATCTAAGGAGGATTCCATCATACCCGCGACGATAAAGTGTATCACCAACAATGATGTATCGGGATGAACGATGGTTAAAGGATTTACGTTGGTTGCATGTAAGTTCTGAGGGTATGGTATTATCACAGAGGTAAGTGTATATGTCTTGGTACCACGGGGAGGCGGGACCTACAATATCGCACACCATGTCAGTCTCAGGAACATCATATGCAGGGATCAAAAGCTGTTCAACAAGAAATTCACACTCCGTTCGGTCCTTAGGCATGTCAATCAAGGAACCAATAGTGGCCATTGCATCTGCCACTTTATTCTGTACCCGAGGGATTTGGTCAAACTGTATGTAGGTGAAATATTTTTTAAAATCATCCACCATGCGTTTATAGGATAACAGTTTATCATCTTTTGTGAGGAATTCATCATTAACTTGTCTAATAACCAGCAAAGAATCACCAAAGACTTTCAAATGGGTTATGTGCCACTGTTTTGCAATTCTGAGGCCAATGAGGAGAGCTTCGTATTCTGCCATATTGTTGGTATAGGGAAATGCTATCCTGAATGATTTTGGGATGTAGTCACCTTGAGGAGTGACTAGTAGAATTCCTGCCCCAGATCCACTATGAGTGTGTGAGCCATTGAAGTATAATTTCCAAGTTGGTGCTTTCGTCACTGTGTAGATTTCTTCATCTGGGAATTCAATGTCTAGTGGGTAGGCATCTACTAATGGTGCTTCAACCAATTGATCAGCAATAACTTGTCCTTTTATGGCTTTTCGCTCTACATACTCTATGTCAAATTCACTTAGAAGCATGACCCATTTGGCCATGCGGCCAGTCAAAGTGGTTCTGGATAACAGATACTTCAAGGGATCAATTTTGGCGATTAATTTGACCAGATGGTTGAGCATGTAATGACGAAGTTTCTATGTGTTGAAGACTAGTGCAAGGCAAGCTTTCTCCATGGGGGAGTAATTCAACTCATAGCCAACTAGTGTTCGAATGATGTAGTAGATTGCCCTCTCTTTGAATGACTCATCATGTTGTGCCAATAATTCCCCCAGTGCAACTGAAGTAGCAGAGATATAAAGCAGGAGGGGTTTTCCTGGGATAGGCGGCATCAAAATCGGTGGATGAGCTAAATATTCCTTAATTTTATCGAAACCCATTTGACACTGTGGGGTCCATCGGAAGGTGGAATCTTTCTTCAAAAGATGGGTGAATGGCTGACATTTATCTGCTAGCTGGGCTATAAACCGACAGATGGACTGCATCTTCCCCTAGAGGCTTCTTAACTGCTTTAGATTGCGTGGAGGTGGCATGTCCAGAATAGCCTTTACCTTGGCGGGATCGACTTCAATACCTCTGCGAGAGACTATGAAACCCAACAACTTCCCTGATGTGACCCCAAAGACACACTTTTTGGGATTTAGCCACAACTTATAATGCTCTAACCGCTCAAATATCTTTTTCAGGATGACAGGATGTTCTGCTCGTGTTATGGATTTCCCTAATAAGTCATCAACATAGTCCTCCATGATGATATGGATGAGGTCATGGAAAATGACCGTCATTGCTCTCTGATATGTTGCCCCTGCATTTTTGAGACCAAAGTGCATAACATTGTAATAGAAAGTGCCCCAAGGAGTCGCGAAGGTAGTCTTGTGTTGGTCTTTAGGTGCGATTCGAATCTGGTTATAACCAGAGAAGCCATCCATAAGGGATAACATCTCATGTTCTGCTGTTAGGTCGACCAACATGTCAATGTTAGGAAGAGGGAAATCGTCTTTTGGGCAAGCTTTGTTAAGATCCTGGAAGTCCATGCAGACCTGAATGTCCCTGTTTGGTTTGGCAACTGGAACTATATTAGAGATCCATTTAGAGTAATCAATCGGTCTAATAAAACCCGCCTCTAGTAACTTCTCCAATTCCTTCTTGACTAATAACGCGACTTGCAGATGCATCTTCCGAAGCTTTTGTTTGACAGGCTTGGCGTCTGGGCGAATGTCTAAGTGATGAACCACTAAGGCGGGATCTAAGTCTGGCATGTTTGAGTATGACCAAGCGAAGTTAATGATTCCCTCTTGGAGTAGTTGCACAATGATTGGATACTCTTGCTCTGAGAGTGACTTAGCTACATAGGTGATCTTAGGACTGTCAGCAGTTCCCAAATTAACTTCTTGTGTCTCTTAAATCAGAATAGATGATCGAGCAGATAACTGAGTTCCCATAAGGGGAAGATGAACATCTCCATCTTCTAGCGCCTTTTCGAGGTTTTCGCCATCAGATGCGTCCTTTATTTTTAATTTTTCAAGGTCAGGAAGTGCCTCCGGGAGGTTTTCACTAGATGACTGCTTTTTACTTTTCTTATTTTTATTTTTGCGACTGGAGTGTTTATCCTCCCCCAATCCCATAAGGTTGACATATGTGTCCGCAGACATATTGACAGGTGTGGTATCATGTAGGTCCCAATCGATAAGTTCAGGGTGACAAAGGGGTAGGCTAATGGTGCAGACGGATAGGCATTCAAACATGGATGATAAGTCAGTGTGATCGACATCATCATATGCATGTATGATGGATTCCTCCTCGAGTATGTTTGCCAATGAGCCATCGTCCATGGTGATACTATTGGAAGTATTAGATGATGTTGCAGGGCTTTTCTATTTTCTGTCATACCCAATGCCTACTTTCTTTGGTAACTGTGGTGTATCAATGGGTTGCAACCGCCCTTGTTCCTCTTTACCTAGGCCTCTACCTTGATAGTTATGCTTTTCCACAAACTTTGTCGGCCAAGGGTACTTTTCCTGAAAATATTTCTTTAGAGGAGTTTTTGGTTCAGGCTCTTCTTGGTAGACCCATTGGCTTATGTCTTCCTCTAGTGCATCAATCTTGACACTCGACGATCTGAAAGTGGTAGCAGGGATGTTTTTACCACTGAAGGTGATGGTCTTGTCTTCCTTTTGTGTAGCACACGAAGGTTGACCATACTCGTGTAGTGCTAGTGGCATGGTGGCTACATTGAGAGCCGTATGCATTTCATATTCACCACACCCTTTGTCAATGATCTGGACTTTGGTGACTGAAGGATTAGTGGCAGGGGATGGAGTGGTTATTACGGTGGATGGTGGATTAGAGAATGATGACTGGGATGCCCCCATTTCAACCCCAAGACAATAATGTAAATGGGGAAAGGATGCTTCTAAAGCACAACAATATTCAAATGGTTGGGGGTCGGCATAGATGGTGATCTCTTGTCCGTTGACGGGGAATTTCAGGCATTGATGATATGTGGAGGGTACAACTTGCATAGCATGGAGCCATGGGCAGCCAAGGAGGAGATTATATGGTAAGTCCAGATCAAGGACATGACATGTAGAATACTGAAGCACAGGTCCCACTTGGATAGGAAGACTGATAATTCCTTCTGAATTTCTTTCTGCATTGTCATAGGCTTTGATTGTAATGATCTGGTTGCTTAAGTCCGCTTGAATATACCCCACCTATTTTATGAATTTCAAAGTACATAAATTGAGGGCACAACCATTATCTACCAAGACCCTTTTTATTTTATGGCGAGCAACCACGACTTCGATGTGTAAGGGGCGATTATGATTGACATCGATGTTTGACATGTCATTTTGGCTGAAGTGGAGGTGATGAGACAAAGCCAAGTGTCCCACCAAAGCTTGGAATTACATGGGGTTGATGTCATTTGGTACATGGGTTTCCTACAGGGCTCTATTGAGGATTTCTTGATGTACCGGGGAAGACTTAAGCAAATCCAAAATGGATATATGAGTGGGGGTTTTCCTTAGGTGATCAAGGATGTTGTACTGAGAATTTATAGGAGTCAGTTGGGTGGGTGCAGAGGCTACAGGGACGGTGATGCAAGCTCGCCGTGTAGTAACAACACATTAAGGGTCTTTGGCTTTAACATGTATCATGGATACTCGGGGTTCCACCTGCTCAATGTAATGAATAACACCTTCATAATTGAAGGGCACATTCTTGTAATTCACATTATTTGTGTTGTTGTTTTGAGGATTACTGTTGGAGGTGCTAGGGCCTTGATTATGGTTTGGGAAGGTGTTTTGATAGATCTGCAGTTGAGCATTGGACGACGAAGGTTGACTGGGGTCAACCTTGATATCCCCTCGATCAATGAGATCTTGGACATAATTCTTCAAACCTTGACACTTATTCAAAGAGTGTCCCTTGATTTTATGGAAGTCACAATACTCATTTTCTTTAAACCATGCTGGCTTGGGCTTGGACTCGTCAAATGGCTTGATGACAGGGTATGTGATGCGGTAATTGATTTGTAGCAATTTATTAAAAACAACACTCAGAGGTTCTCCTAATTGGGCGTATTGACGTTTGGTGTTCCCCTGATTGTTTTGGTTTGACTATTGAGCGGGACGAGGTGCCCCCTGTGGTATAGATATGGGGTTGGGTACAAACGACTGTTGTTTTTGGGATGCGTTAGCCACTTGGACATGTTTGGTGTCTGTCACTCCGTCATTCACTGCATTTTTGTTCTTATTCCAAAATCATGGTTTATCTCCAAATGACCTTTCTTTATCATGACTGTGTATTTTGATGTGTCCTTTGGCAATAAGGGCACATTCAAGGATAGGTCCATTTTCCATTATCTCTGCAAAAGTGGTGACACAATGTAGCCTAAAATTGTGGGCCATGTCAGGATGAGAGTTTTCCACGAAAAGAGTGACCATGTCTTTTTCTTTCAGAGGATTTTTCATTCGACTTGCTAATGCACGCCACCGTTGGAGGTAGCTGGTAAAGGTTTCTCCATCACGTTGTTTCTCTTTTAGGAGATCTAAGGTGTTTGTATCCTTCTCCAAATTGAAGGAGAAGTAGGATACAAACTTTTCTGATAGGTCTGCGAAAGTTTTTATGGACCGCTTTTCGAGAGTCATGAACCAATCTAAGGCGTGGCTTGCTAGGCTTCGTGGGAACAAGCGCAAAAGGTAGTTGTCATTATACACGACTTTTTGACACTGAAAATAAAACTCTTGCAAGTGAGCCTTAGGGTCTTTGTTTCCCTTGTATTTGTCAAATTTTGGTATCTCAAAATGTTTAGGAAACATGATTAATGAGATGGAGGGATCAAATGGATATGGGCATATATCTTCAAATTTGAATGATTGTTTTGTAGCCCTGACTTGAAGATCCTTAAGTGTGGCTTTGATTTCCAACAAATTCGAGCTAGCTAGTGGCGGGTTGGGGGGATATTGATGATAGGATGATGAAGGATCCTGTTGAAAGGGTGTTGGATTGTTGAAATACAGGTTTGGATGATTGGATGATGACATGGATTGCTGGTAAGACAGGGGATTTTGTTGATACGGGGGCTATTGTTGTGGGGCATAATATGGATTTGTTTGGTAAAAGTGTGGGGTAGGTTGTTGAGGAACTTGGATGGGACGTTGCATGTTGGTTTGTTGGTATTGAGGGTATTGTTGGGATTGTTGAGAGGTCGCATAAAGTGGTTGTTAGGGAAATTGTTGTTGATTGGGATAATAGTAGTGTTGGGGAGGTTGTTGTTGTGACGTCAAATGTTGTATAGGCAGAGATGGGATATTGTGTTGTGGTTGAGCCTTTGGACTCAAAATGGATGCAAGAAAGGGGGATATGGTCTGAGCAATAGGTCAAGATGGATTGCCTTGTGATTGGTAGGATGGTTGTTGTGAAGAGGCCAAAGTATTGTGTATAGGTTGTTGTGGATGAGATGGAGGTAGCGTAGACGTGTTTTGTGAAGGGGGTTGTTGAGCACCACCTGGAACATTTAGCTGGGGTGTGCCTTGTGAAGGTAATTGAGGTGGAATGTTGGGTTGGTGAAGTTGTTGAGATGGTATATTTGTAGTCCCAGGAGATGGAAGTGATGCGGCAAAGGAGGTGCCCCCAATGTTGACCGAAGGTTGGTTGGAAGGAGGGGGTGTTGTTAACGTTAATGGCAGAGGTTGTGGAACATTTTGTGGCATACCATAGGCAAAAGGATTATTGGGATCAGGCACTTGAGGTCCTCCTATAGCTAAAGTCGAAGTGTGTGGGGGATAGTTAACTTGATAAAGAACGACATTGCCAAATTCAGGTTGATGCCAACCCTCAACTAGCGGAATGTTGGGGAAGTATGAACCTTCTGGTGTGTCTTGTGACCCTTGGAGTGCGTTAGATGGGGCACCCCGATATTTGGACCAGTCAACATTCGAGGGGGGTTTGACACCTTTCTCAATTAGGTGGGCCAAGATTTCTTCCTCGTGTTTTTCGAGCAAACGGTCAGTCATTTGCACATTGGCAGGATTACTAAAATGTTCCTCAAGCGTGAGTTCAGGTTGATTAACCATACTCTCTTCACCATGTGGTGAGTTATTCTGATTCTCAGTGTTAGAATGTGATGAAGTACCATTATGAGGATCGTGAGGAACGTTGGCGCCCTTGTTAGGATCTGATGAGACGTTGATTATGTTTTTGGGATCTTGAGGGTTGTTTGATTGGACATTCTGAGCTTGACGGTCAGCCATTTTCTTTGCCTGTGAATAGGTCTGAATGGGCATGCAAATGCAGGATGAGTAGATTAATGCTTTTGTCAAATGTTTTGATTGTGATTGGATAAGGTGTGATTTGGATGGGGTTTGGATTTGGATCAGATTTTATTCGGATATATTGGATCGGATTGGATTTGGATTTGGCAAGATTGGATTAGATTGGATTGGACTTTAGATTTAGCATGATTGGATTAGATTGGATTGGATTGGATTTGATTTGGATTGGATTTGGACAATTTGATCGAATGATTGGTTTTGATAGATTTGGACTATTGGATGGGTATGATTGGGTGATGAAAGATGTGAGAGAGAGACCTTAAGCTTGATCACAGGAAGTTACCCTTAGTGACCCTAGAGCTTTGATTGATTAAGAGGATGATTATGACACCAAATCCACCTTAAGATAGGAATGGATTGATTAGGCCGAGGATGATAACTTACAACACCGAATTCACCTCAAGACGGAAGTGAATTGATTAGGGTTGAAGTTAAAGACCAATAATCAACTTCAAGTGCTATGGTCAATTTGGGTAACCACAAGTTTAAGGCGGTTTGGCTATGGGTGGTGTTTGGCGATGTGAATGGACTTTTGAATGGAAAATTAAAATGAAAGGGTGGATTAAAGATGATTGTGGAGAATGAATGCGGATTTATAATGGTTAACGAAGATTTGGAGTGATAGAATAGAGGTTTAAACGAATCAAATAGAGGTTTTGGGAGGCTTAGAGTGACAAAATGGAGGCTTAGGATAATGGGATAATGGTTGGGAATGATTAAATGGTGATTTAGAGGCTAAATGAATCTAAATGAGACAATTTCGGGTGTTCAGGAGGGCAAATCCGCCCTTCTGCAGCAAAAATCAGGGGCGTTGACAGCTTTTTGCAGCAAAACAGGGGCGCTGCCACCTTTCTGTAGCAAGATCAGGGGCGTTGCCGCCTTTCTGCAGCAAAACAGGGGCGCTGCCCCCTTTCTGCGGTAAAACAGAGGGCACTGCCACCTTTCTGCGGTAAAATAGAGGGCGTTGCCACCTTTCTGCAGTAAGACAAAGCTTGGTTTTGATGGAAATGGCTATGGCAAGGACGCAAAATGTTAAAGTAAGGCCAAAGTATCAAAAATTTGACAAATTTTTCACAAGAAAACACTTCAAACAAGCACAATTCTATGATTAATATTAAGGGTATGGCCAGGCAAGGTCTTAATCTAGGATGTACAAGGCTTCTAGGGCGTCCTCGATATACTCTTGGTACGTGAGGCACAACCGTGAACATTAGTTCGTCACAAGTGTGAGTTAGGAACCCTAGCGAAATACTAAAAGGCTCGGACCAACTCTTCACGTTTATCTAGGTATCACCCTAGTTTCGACGTTCCACCAATTACGACGCAACTAAATTGGGGTACAATTTTCGTTCTCCCCCCTTTATATACTCTGTCGGTACGCGTGGTTGGAATCGTCCCTTGGGGTGATGAAATCCCCAAGCAAGTCCCACTAAAAAGAAGACACTAACTGTTTCCAACTACTCCCCAGGCTCACACGAAGTGCAAGGGGAAAGCAAAAATAAATTAATGCCCCCTTGGGTAACATAAGAACAAACAATCACAACAAGCAATGAAATTTATTCCCCCTAATTAGACTATGTTCTAAAATAACAAGGATAATTTTTTGCAGATCTAATCAAATAGATGGCCCTGCAAACAAATGTTAGCTGTCTTTTTCTTCATTCTTGATCCATTACACCCTAATATGCTGCAAAATGTTAGCAAAAAAAAAAAACACCAATATCTTTGCCAAAACAATGTTAGAGGGTTATTACTTGACAATAGCAAAAAATGAGAGCAAAAACGAAGCCAAAATAATTGTTTTACCTTCCAAACTGTGTTGTTTTAGGGTGCTGTCGCCTTTCTACGGTAAAGCAGGGGCGTTGCCGCCTTTTTGCAATAAAGCAAAGGGCGCTGCCGCCTTTCTGCAGTAAAGCAGGGGCGCTATCGCCTTTCTGCGGTCAAGCAGAGGGCGCTACCACCTTTTTGCGGTAAAGCAGAGGGTGCTACCACCTTTCTGCGGTAAAGCAGAGGGTGCCACCGCCTTTCTGCAGTAAAAGGTTAGAGGGTGCTGCCGCCTTTCTGTAGCAAGATGTTAGAAAAAATGATCCCTTCAAAATAAAAAGGGCGTATCCACCTCTCTGCAAGAAAGTATTAAAAAAACTTTCTAAGTACACACCTAACTACAACAAACTACTTAGAAAAATATGAAATTGACAGACATAGGGCGCTGCCACCTTTCTACAGTGGACAAGAGGGCGTTGCCGCCTTTCTGCGGTAAGGCAGAGGGCACTGCCGCCTTTCTGCAGTAAGGTTGTGGGTGCTGCCGCCTTTTTGCAACCTTTTCCTGTAAAATTCTTAGCAAAAAGGGAGGTTAAATGCAAGAACCCGTTTGTGGGTCCCACCGGGCGTGCCAGAAATGTGATCCTAAGAATTTTACCCTACTCTAATATGCAAAATAGCTTAAAAATGCAAGTGATAAAAGACTAATGACACTTCAAGATTAGCCAAAAGAGTAATAAAACAAGAAGGAAAATGGACAAGACAAGATACAAACGATTTCACCTTCCTTGCTGTTGATGTCTCTTTGATTGGCCCTTGCTTGGAATGATTTTGTGTGCTCCTTAGATGATTTTTTGAGTGACTAAATGCAAGATTGAATGTGCAAAATGATTAGAGTAGATAGCTAGATGATTGTAAATGATTGAGAATACAAATTGGCAGCATGTAGTTATCAAATGGCTAAGTGTTGAAAATGCTCTTGAGGAGGGGGTATTTATAGGAGAATTTGAATTCTCTAGAGAATTCAATGGTCAAGATTGATCCAACAAGACCAAGATGAAGGGCTAAGGTGAGTTGAGGACTTACAAGCCCTCACACCTTGACATGTGGATTGTGAAGTGGATAAAGGTAGGATGATGTGTAGGTGATGTGTCAAAAAGGTATATGAGGTGGAGGAAGGACAAGCACCTTAGGGAGTGAGGAGATTTCCTCAAAAAGGGATTCCTTGTCCCCAAGTGGGAGTGAAAGGGACATTTGAGGAATTTTGGAATTCCTAAAAAATCTACATAGGAAAAGGAAAGGTGGTTGGGGATATAA
Source organism: Sequoia sempervirens (assembly GCA_007258455.2). Classification (NCBI taxonomy): domain Eukaryota; kingdom Viridiplantae; phylum Streptophyta; class Pinopsida; order Cupressales; family Cupressaceae; genus Sequoia; species Sequoia sempervirens. Next base: position 338,333,692 of record VDFB02000008.1, read on the forward strand.
ATGTGAATTAAAAATTCACATTCTTAGGAAGATCTAAAGGGTAAAAGGTGGGCTCTAAAAAGGTGGGACTTAGTCACATGTGGAGATTGTGACAAGTCCAAGGTTCTAGAAGCCTTGGAAGGATGGAATGTGAATTAAAAATTCACATGGGGAAGGGGGGTAATGCTAAAAGAAGGTAAATGTAAAGGTTGGCTAAAAAGTGGTGCTAAATCTAGCTAATGACTTTAGTTAAGGTTGTGCAAATATTGGATTAGGCTAATTAATGGAAGATTAGGGGCAAGTGGCAAATGTAGGAGGATGTGACATTAATCTCTGATTAAGAGGATGCACATCATAATCATAAATTAATTAAATTAATTCAAATTAGGGCAAGGTTATGGAGGATGTGACAAGGAGAGAGAAAGTGAGGAATTTTAAATTGATTTTAAATCAAAAGGGTAAAAATGACTAAATTAAATAAATTAGCGTATTTATTTAATTTAGAGAGGAATAGGGTGAAAGATAAAGTATTAATTATTAAATTAAATACTTTACCGATATGAGACAAAAGGTGTAATATTAATTTAATAAATTAATATTTTAATATGGTAGACGAAAATGGAGTAAATTTAATCATATAAGAGTGATTAAATTTAGATGTCTACAATAATATATCTAGCTTAAAAACTTGTGTCACATGCATTTAAAAGCTTTCCTTCCTCCGCGTGGCAATGTTGCCCCATTTTTGAGCTAACATGTGTTGTTTGTAGGTACCATCTTAATGATGATAAGACAAGGGTTTGTTTATTCATTGTTTTCCAGGCAAGGAAGTAGAAATGATTTTGCAGACATGGATTTCTCGTATGAACAATCTTCATTCAAGGAACATGTCATATCTAGAGGCCGTAGATTTAAGGGTTTGTGTAATAATGTTGGTGTTCAAAGCTTTCATTAAAGTTTATGCGGTCGATTGGGGTTGTTTTTATTTAAGCCGCACTACATTACTTTTCTCATATGTTGCATTATCTGTTGGGCGAGAGGGAGTGGAAGTTTCTAATAATAAATTGACAGAGTCTGAAGTGGGTGTGGTTGCAAGTGTTAATGTGCAAGTTATAATGGCTTATCAACCATGGAATTTTTGAGTGCAATTGAAATCAAAGAAATAGGAGAGGTCGTTCGAGGGATATCTAGCACAGGAAGATTTAATATTCTTGTTCAAACTAAATTTCCCGAGGGTCGAAGATTCAATCCACATTGCAGACACCTAAAAATGTCCTCTTACAACACTTATCTTGACATTACATCATTTAGGCATCTTGTGGCATGTTTTTCCCTAGGTACCCATGTCATCATCTAATTGGTTAAATAAATCTTATTTATTTGACTAATTTCATTCCTATGCATAATCCATCCATTCCTCTAATGTTAATTAAATAATTTATATTATTTAATTAATTAAATCCTTTCTATTAATTCTTCTAATGTTAATTAAATAATTTATATTATTTAATTAATGAAATCATAAATTCAACATTAATTAAATAAATCAAATATTTATTTAATTAATAAAATCCTAAAAAGATCTCACTTTCTTTCCAAAATTGAAAATCATGTGTATCTAATTAATTAATTTAATTAGATAATTCATCAATTATCCTTCTCGTCTTTTTCAAGATTTATTTCCTTTAAAACAGGAAATGAAATCTTTCTATCTTTTTTGACATCTTATCTCATCTCGTTGTATTTCCTCTTCTGTCAAAAATCAAATCCTTATCGAATCTTGTCAAATCTTATCTTCGTCCACATCACGGCTCTATAAATGTGACCTCTCACAATCCATTCAGGGGGTTGATTCGTCTAGCATCCAGACTCTGTCAAAATCAGTCTTCCATCTTTATCTATCATTCTCTCCATTTGTCATTTTCATCGTCAAGTTGTTATGCTGCAGGAATGAACATCCAACATTCCTCCATTGTCAACCCTTCAAAATATCGCATTCTCATGCAGGTGGAGAAGAGCAATGGAGATAAATCGAGTTAGCACGGAGATCGATTTGCATTTGTGCTTCTTATTATGATTTTTGTGTTGTTTTGTACTCTATTGTGCTTGATAGGATTTAATTAGTTTATTGTTTTCATTACACTAAATCTGCTGATTTTTCCCCTATCTACATGCACAATCATTAGCTTTCATGTTATCAACCCCAAAGCAAGGAGAATCCTTCAGCCATCCCAGGTGTTGTCAATTTCAAATTTAATGGATTTCTATCAATCCTTAGGAGATGTTGAGAAAGTAGCAGGAAAATTTGTGAAAGAAAATTTTCTGAAAGATGATGCTTTGCAATTAGCTGTGCAAAACTATAATTTCTTCGAGGGAAAAGGGTATATAGGGGGGTTATTTCCTAGGAAATTCCTCAATCAGTGTCAAGGTTTTCAGGAAATCTATGATGGGGTTAAGATGGCCTTTGAATATAACAATGATAATATCTTTCTGAAAGCTTTGAACAAAAATTCTCAGTTTATCTGCCCAAATATGGAGGCTGCTTTTAAAGAGAAATACTATTCCATATATTTCCTTCATTCACATGAATGTGTGTTATTTATCCCCAATCCACAAATGGACTAGTTACTCATGGCAAACTAGGTTTTCTTTGATCTGGATTCTCATTCATTTGCAAACATAGTGGTGGATCAAGGCATTCTCATTTCAGGGCATAAGAGGAAAGCACAGGTGTTAGGTGTAGATTGTGGTGAAGAACAAGGTAGATGTGAGGAAGGCTAGGGTGAAAATTTAGTGGCGCATATGGATGAAGATTAGTTTTGAATAGGGTTAGGGGTTTCATTGAATATCTTGTAATAACTCTGTTCAGGTTTTATTTTTCTATCATAATTTGGGTTTGTAAGAAACAAGTTATATGCATAATTTAGATAGCTTGTGTAGGATTTGAGAAATGCAAATCCACAAAACCCAAAGAACACCTGCATGTAAGAAACTTGTCACAAAGAAAGAGAACAAAACAAGGGTTTTGGCTCTAACAATGTGCAAAATATATTAACAGAGAAAAAATGAATCTAGAGAGACTTAGAATATAAGAGATCAATCTTTATAAAGGAGATCAAAACCGAAAGGAAAAACCTAACCCTAAGGTGAGTGCATTTAATGATTAATATTAATTATTAAATGTCTAATATATGTGCATAAAGTGAAGTCTTAAGAGGAGAGTAAAGTTAATTAATTACTTTAGTCTAACACCCCCCTTAAGAAGAGCTACAATGTAGCTACAAACAATGCAGAAGAAAGCAAAGGAACTACAATGCAACTGTGGGTCCCGACAACGTGGCCTGATCAGGTACTCGAATACAACAAAATCTCTATAAAGTGGAGTAAAGGAGAAAACCCAGTGGGAAAAAACTCCTCTCCAAAAAAGAGATGAACAAGAGTGAAAGAAGAAGAGAGATAGAAGGAGGACTCAACATGACCCCCCAAGAACTGCTTCTATCACACAAGTACAAAATATGTTCCCCCATAGGAGAGAGAAGAGACTCCAAAGCCCCCCAAGAATGAGAGAACCCTTGTGCCAATGATCAAAACAATGAGTCTCCTTGGAGGAAGAAATAGATCTAGCGGTCGAGGAAGAGGAAATCCCTAAATGTGAGGTGAAAATGGAAGTCCTAGATGATGCTCATTGAAGAACGGAACTACAGTATGAGTGTCTAAATAACAGGATGGTGAATCAAACAACTCAAGATGATCCTGAAATGGAATCTCCAATGAAGATGGGATAATAGGTGTGCTGAAACTATCATCTGTGAGGAAAGGAATTTCCTCTGATATGGCCTCAACAACTACACTTGATGGCTCGATGAGTGGAGCAACAATGTCAGTCATAACTAAAGAGGAATCCTGCTAAATAGATGTGATCTCAACAGAAGGTAGACGTGTAGAAGTCACAACACTAGTCTCATGAATGGATGGAAGAACACATAAGTTCAAGTGACCAAACTTCACCTCAGATACTACATGCTCTCTTGTGGAAAGAGAGGAAAACACAAACAATGGAGATGGTGGACCAAAGTGTGTGAATGCATACAACTGGGAAGAATGATCAACTGTCCCTGTTGCAACAATGTTGCCAGTTTGAATGTCTCTGATGTGCACTGAATCAGGTGTAAAATCAACTGTCTTCCCTATCCCACTATGAGCAATCTGATAGATGGAGAGAAGGTTAGTGGACAAAGATGGAACACATAGTACATCATTGAGTGTACCATCATCAATGTCGATAGAACCTTTCTCACATACACTCATATAAGTGTTATTACCCATCAATATGTGTGGTGAGGATGCAGCCTCAAAAGATGAGAACATTATCTGAGAAGATGCCATATGGTGTGAAGCACCTAAATCTAGTAGCTATCTGGATGAATGTGAACTGGAGGTTGCACATAATGCATGACCCTTATGTGGGGCCTGTCCATCTATCTGGAATGATGATGAAGATGAAGAAGAAGACTCACCTGATGTAGATGAAGAAGAGTGATGAATATTTTTCCTCTCAAGAAGAGCTGTCAAATCTGAAACTTGTTTGGCATATCCATCTATCTTCTTCTCATAACACTTAGACTCAGAATGTCCTGGCTTATTACAATAAGCACACTTAGGTCTATCTTTCTTCAATGATTCCCCCTTAAGAGAAGGTGAATTAAAGGTGTGCTGTGAACTAGAATCCTTCCAATGCTCTGTGGTCTTTGGTTTCTATTTATGTTTTCCTGTGGAGGATTGGGCTACCAACGCTTGGTTCTGTGAACTTGAAAGTGAATCCATTTGCTTGAGCTTGGCTTGCTCACGAGTCAGATGATCATAAAACACCTCAAAATTAGGCATGACATGTTGAGCACCCAAGGCATCCATGGTGGAATAGAAGGTCGAAGAGAAGATCTAAAATGGACCTTGAAGCTTGGAGAGAATTAGGAAGATGCACTCTGTATTAGTCTTAGTCTTGCCACAACCTTGCAAGATAGATCTTTTCTGTTTGAACTTCATCAGAAAGTCCTCAATGGAGGGAAACAAATCAGGTACCAAGGAAGTCAACTCGGCCTCAAGCTACAATGCTCTGAACTCGTTGATAGTACCAAAAAGTCCATCAAACTTGGTCCAAATGGCTTGAGGAGTGAGACACCCATCAAGATGAAACAAGAGACTATTTGAAATGTGTAAAGCCATCAATCCTGAAGCCTGATCCATATGGTTCCTGTGCTGCATAACCTCAAAGGGGTGAGTCAACTGAGGCTGAACCTCATCCAAATAGGACCATAACCCTCGAGACTGAAGAAGAGTCATCATGCGACCCTTCCAAGTGTGATAATTATGTAGTGTGAGAGATTCAATAGATCTATTGACCATCCTATGAACTGTGCCTCAACTGCTCTGAATTTATTTATTTATTATTATTTAGTGGTCTTTCAGAACTAGACAAAAGATGAAGAAGGGATTTTTTTGTTTTGTTTTGGTGTTTATAGATTTTGGTTTTTTGATGTAAATGATAGAAAGAAAGAAAAAAAGCATCCCCCCACAATGCAAAAATCCAATCCCCAGTACAAACTGAAAGCCATAAAACAATAGAAAGCAGTATATGTTTGAGACAAATCTCTGTGTACTTAAAAAAATTTCTAATGAAATAAACTATAGATTTGGAAAGAGCACAAAACCACCTTTCTGACGCCTATTCGCTTTTGAAAAATGAAGCAAAAATGAGCAAGTTATGCTCCTCGGAGTGCAAAAAGATCATTGGACTTTGACTATGAAAAAATGCAACCAAACTAGTAAATTCTGAAAAGTTTTTTATACCATCAGAACGAGCTCAGAACTAGCTTTCCAAAGCCTATTTCCATTCAAAAAAGGGAGAAAAATTGAGCATTTTATACCTGATTTAGTGAAAATAGGTTGAAATGCACAATCTAGCCTTAGAAGCCCTCAAGGGCCAAAAAAAAAAGCCCCTAGTTGCCTAGGCAGACCAGGGGGCTGGAGCCAGGGAGTTGGGTGCAGGCCCTGGTCACCCACGTGACCCTGCTACAAATGATTTAAGCCCTTAGGGGCTGTTAACTGGTGGCTGGCGGTTAACCGCAGGTGGTTACCACTGGCGGTTACCACTAGCGATGACCGCTGGTGGTGGTGGCTGGGCGGTGGCTCCGCTGGCCGGAGCGGTTGGCGGGTGGCCGGCGGACAGGGTCCCAAAAAAGAACTGGCGGTGCAAATTTTTTAAAAAACTGTGTTTTTTTTAATTTTTTTTGAAATTTTGGACCTCGATTTGCGTGCCCTGGGGCCGTATGGCCTTGGGGCAATTTTTTTTTGCCTTTTGGTGCAACTGTGTCCAAATAGGACATGTTTTATATGAAAATAGGGGTTTTTGGACACTGCAAGCTCAACGGTGAGGTCCGTTTGAGCTCAAAGTGCTCCAAAAAAAAGAACCCCCCTATTCCAAATAAAAATAGAAGATAAACACAGATTTGATGCAACCAAAACCTAGATCTCTAATTCTTTCAAAAACTAAACAAGCTGCAGCAAATCTGACTCTGATACCATGTAGGATTTGAGAAATGCAAATCCACAGAACCCAAAGAACACTTGCATGCAAGAAACTTGTCACAAAGAAAGAAAGAGAACAAAACAAGGGTTTTGGCTCTGACAATGTGCAAAATATATTAAGAGAGAAAAAATGAATCTAGAGAGACTTAGAATACAAGAGATCAATCCTTATAAAGGAGATCAAAACCGAAAGGAAAAACCTAACCCTAAGGTGAGTGCATTTAATAATTAATATTAATTATTAAATGTCTAATATATGTGCATAAAGTGAAGTCTTAAGAGGAGAGTAAAGTTAATTAATTACTTTACTCTAACAATTTGTGCTATAGAAAGCAAAAGTACAAAAGAGTGTAATTGGGCATGGTATGGGATATGGTATGGGGTTAATTAAAATTTTGCTCTTCCCAGATAGTTCATGTAGTCAGACTGTTTGGCAGTGATTTTGGTGGATATGATACATTACTCTAATAAATATTATGTAAATTTTATATATTAATATATAATATAGGCATATCTTGCCTTTTATCAAAAAAAAAAAAACACTTGGGAAACATAATTTGATTGATTTTTTACTCTATTGACTTCAAGGTAAGAAAGAATTTTGAAAGTTTTCTTCCATAAAACTCGCTAGGCCTTAGTTCAAAAATAATGAAGACAAGCACAACTTAAGGAGTAATAGGGTTTATCTACTAATGTGGGCATACCTCACCTTTTGAGGGGTGATTTTAAATTTTCATCCAAGGAATGGGTGAATAGGGTATACCAAGATCATGGACCACCTTAAAAGAGTGTAAACTCTAGCAAGACACCTTACACCTCAACCATGGATAGACGTGGGACGTAGCTTTAGCTAACGATCCACATCCCTTACACCACACTAGTAGATGGCCCAAAAAATCTAGCTTCTAAATAACAAGGCTTTCTAGGAGGTTGGTGAACACCCAAGGTATTCTTCAGATGTGAGACATTTAAGCCTCTAATCAAAGTGCATGTGGTTAGTTGTTCCACACGATCATCGACACACAAGGTATACCATCCTTGGATAGAGTTATTGGCTTTCACCTTCACCCCTTTATATAGCCTGCCTAAAAAAATGTGCTTTGAGGTCGTCCCCCTTGAGTTCTCCATTAGGATGTGTCTCAAAGGAAAGCCTCCTAAAAAAGAAAAGAGATTGATATGTGTTTCTCTTACACCCAAGATCACATGAAGTGCAAGGGGAGAGGATACACACACATCAATCTGGGTTTTACACAATGTGCAAGTGCACCAAACATGAAAAACACTTGTTCTTTTTAAGCCCAAATCCAAATGTTCCTACTTTAAAAAAATTAAAGAAACTTAAGGTCCTGCAAGAACGTGGATTGGTAGTCTAGATAGAAATGCCTTCTCCCAGCGAACACCACAAGCTACAAATCAAATATTAGTAACACCAAAACCTTTTGTCCTAAGGAATAAAAAAATAAAAAAATGAAACTCCAAATTTATACCCATTTTTACTTAAAATAGATAGTTGCGTTGTTATGTCTGATAGATGTAGCAATTTTTTCTAGGAAAATGCGTCAAACTAGAAGGTGACTACAATAGACTACTTGGCGACTGTGGCGGATTGTTTATTTAGATGCAGCAAACTGTCATTCAAATGTGTCACATTGTTAAATAGATGTGGTGCACCACTTGAAAGGTGTAAAGAAAAAAGAAAATTAGGCAAAAGACCAAAAATATAATGATAGAAATGATGAAAGTAAATTTTCAAGATGTTAAAATAATAACCAAAAACCAAAATAATGACAAAAACACAATAATAGAGAGATTTGATGATTTTTCCCCAAAATGGACAAATGCGACACTTTGTGCAACAAATGCGATGTAGAAATTTGCGTATGTATCATGTCGTACAATGAATGTGTCACTTTGTACTGTGATTGTGTGGTACTATCATGTGAATTCATTGTACCATCATGTGAATGCATCGTTCTGCCTTTCAAATGCATCACGAAGTTGAAAACTCAAAATTTCTCACAAATTCCTTCAAATCCAATTCGATTCACATCAGGTTCACCAAGGTAGAATAGGGTAAAATCAAGGTGTAAAGCATGAATCAATAGTATCAACCACCAACTACCTAAAACTCAATCCCTAAAGACCCTAATCCCAAAATGAAGTACAAATAAACATAAAAACATAAACAACAAAGCAATATTACCATAATTCCTATGCCATGGTTGAATCACCTTCATTGCTCTTCTCCATTTGGCTTTATATGCTAGCTTTCCCTCAAATTTGTAGTATGCAAGAATAAGCCTAATGATAGTAATAGAAAAATATCAAAGATAGTGGTTATAGGATTGAAATGAAAGGGATAGGTCTCTTTTATAGAAAAACAAAGTTGAATGAAGGGCCAAGATTAAATGATGAAGATCAATGGATGAGATTGCTTTGAGAAGCAAGGAAATAGGCTTAGGGCAAAAATAGGGTTTAGTTAAGGATTGACAGTGGAGATTAAAAGGTAATAAACCTTATCAAGGGTGGAGGTTAATTGAGATAAAAGAAGAGATTGACATAGAAAAAGAGGTTCTCAAAGTAAATTAAATAGTTATAAAATCATTTAATTTAGGAGGGAAAGTGAATAATTAAATAATAAAAATAATTATTTAATCATAGAAGAAGAGGGAAAAGTTGACTTTTAATTATAATAATTGAAGATAATTATTTAATTAAAAAGTGGAAGAAAATGACAAATTATTAAATAATTAAATTAATTATTTAATAGTGGAGGGAAAGGTGGGAAAGATAATTAAATAAATAAGATTTATTTAATTATGGAAGAGAAGGCTAATGAATAATTAAATAATTAAAATAATTATTTAACTATAGAGAGAAAATGAGAACGAATAATTAAATAAATAAGGATTTATTTAATTATAGAGAGAAAATATTTTTTAGGGATGCAATTAAATAAATATTAATTATTTAATTAATCAAAAGAAGAATAGAAATGGGGGGATGGATTAATTAAATAATTAAAATTATTCAATTATGTGGGGAAGAAGGGGAATTCATGTGAAAAATGGCATTCACAGGATTAAGACATTTTTTAGTGTCTACAGTATGTGCATCCTGTATGTATGAAAATATGCCTATCATAATGAATTCAAAACATAATCAATAAAACCTTATATCAAAGAAGCTTACAGAAAAATAAACAAACTCTTCGTGCAACTTCTTCAAAGTCATTTTATTGCTCTCTATCTCCAGTGTTTCGTTGACTCAAGTTGCTCTCAGATTTAGTATGCCAAGCTCAACGAAATGGACTACTAGAGAATGAGATTTAAACTAAAATGCATACTATTCTAAAATGCAAGGTTAAGCTATGCTATGATCAAATTATTGCTAAGATATGATTATTGCTAGAATGTTAAAAAGGCAAATGCATGTGTAATTGCAAGTATGTGTATGTGTCTCTATCTGCGTGTCTGTGTGTGTAACCAATGCTTGGATTTGCACATGTATTTATAGAGTTTTTCGAGGATTTTGATTGGCTGAGTTGATCAACGGCTGTAATAATTCCTGACAGATCAGCGGTCGAAGGTGGGTGAGACTGGAGAGAAAAATAGAAGAAAACGAATAAAGCAAAAAATTTCTATTTTTGCTGAAGAGATAAGATGAGATGATTAACAAAATCATCTTTTTTAGAAGATAATGGAAAGATATTGAGAAGATAAATAATGAATTATCAAATTCAATTATTTATTTATGGGTGCATGTAGATTTTTCTTAATTAAATAAATATTTAATTAAGATTTTGAGGAAATCAGAAGATTTTATAATCAAATGAAATATTTAATTATGATTTGAAGAAAATAGAAGATCTTTAATTAAAAAAAATATTTAATTAAATTTGAAGAAATGACATGTGTATGAAATTAATTAAATAAAGTATTTAATTAATTAGAGGAAAGTTTTAAATAGAAGAAAATAAATATTTAAATTTAATTAAAACAAAAGATTTAATTAAGTTCAAAAGATGATAATTAATTTAAATAAATAAAATGTATTTATTTAATTAATCAAGTAGACATGTGAAATAATTAAATAAAATAAATTTATTCAATTATGGTGGGAGAATAAAATGAATGAACAATATAATTAAATTTAATTACATGTAGAAGACTTTAGAGAAATTAATTAAATAATAAATATTTAATTAAATGTCAGGATTAATTAGACATGACCAATTTTATGCACATACACATCCCACTCGTTGATATTATCAAAGTCATGTCTCCAAGCATTTCAAGGGAATTAAGATTTCCACCACTAGCAAGACCCATTTGAGATAACAACTCCCATTCATTCATTTGTATTGTATTTCCTATATATATCTCATTTCAATTTCCTCTTCCTCTCCAGGGTTAACCTTTGTATCAATTACATAGTCAAAATGCCACACATAGTATTTATGTATATTCATTTCCTTCCAACTTGCAACAATATTTTCTTTGTCGACACCTATATCTGTGGCAATGTTATGAAAATTACTGTATAGAAGTTGGTCACTCCAACAAAATGTCTAAAAATGTTTTGAATCCTCCTTTGGAATAGCATAAAATTGAGGAAAGACACAAATAATTTCCTTTTGTTTCCTTTCTTTCCATTTACAACCTTTGCATTTGGATGAAAATGATCGTGCAAATTTAATTAGCATTATTATTTACATTTCAAGAAGGTGTTGTATGTACGATTGGAGATAACTCAACTGCAAATTATTTTCATTTGGGTTTATTCTAATTCGATGGAGCACTGCACGACCAACATTTACTATCATAAATTCACGATTGCAAACAAGTGGCAAATTTTGTAGCATATAGCATGTTCCTTGTGCACCTATATCATAGTTTGCAATAATCTTGGACATGATTTTTTTGTATACTACAAGAGCTTGGTCTTCTGATGCTTGATTTCTACATATGTGTGTCAACATATCAATACAACTTTTAGATTTTCTTTCTACCTTTGATGCATATTTGGCAATGTATTTTAGAACAAGCATTTTTGAAGCGACATGTTGACAATGCATATTAGCTCTCCACATGGAAATCATTTATGGACTATGTATATTTAACCTATCATCATTTCATGTAGGGGCAATTTTTTTTTCCAAATTCATCGTAGGTCAAGGAAAAGGTAACACATTCAAGCCAAGGAGCCCTATAACGACACTCTAGTTTTTTTCCTTTTTTGTGAAGGCATGTTGATTGAATATATTTGGTGTGTCTTTGGACATGATTGATTATCTCTTCGTAGTCAACAAGCGTATGTCTAGAGAAGACTTTAGATGTTTTTAGTAAGCATGGATTGTATTGCAAAGATTGATGTTGTGTTTTGTTTCTATCAGCTAGAATACAAGGGTTCAATGCACTGACATATTTGTCAAAGAATGATTTTTCTATTTCTACATTTGTATGATTTCCCCAATCAAGGTTGTCCATGTTTGGTGCATTTTCAAGCCAAATGAATCCATGTACATGTGTAGACCCTCAATGTTGTCATTCATATCTATACCAATAATTTGTCACACAAAAAAGCTTCTCTAAGACTTATTCATGAAATATTGTGAATCGTTGGTGCAAGTATAATGATGTGGTATGTGGGTTATTAATAATGTTATTTATGTGATCTTTATTAGTTTGTGTTCTTGATGTTGTTCCCTTTTAAAATAGTTGTTGTAAATTAGGCCATTTAGTATTTACAACACTTAATGCGAAGAGAGCATGGGGGATCCTATTTGATTGATCATGTTCGAAAGTTCACCATGATACTTATTCCAATATGATCGGGTACCTCTTAGGGAAGATCCAAAATGCATCAATTGTTCAGCTAGTTGAGTGTTATAAAAGTGTTGTATATGGAGACAAAGATTGTCAATGGTGGTTGGTATGTGGTCCTCTACATTTTTCTTGACAAAAATAGAGGCAACACCTTGGCTTCAGTAGCATAGATCATAAGGTTCAAAACAAAATATCTAAATCTTGAATGGCTTCCAAATTGATTATCATGAAACCTCATTAAGTGCAACACATATTCATGCATTTCAACTTGTCTATAACAAGGTTACAATTATAGTGCAACACCCTTTGGAAAGATTGTAGGAAAATCTATGTCTAAAAGGCCCTCAATATTATATTCATTTATTGGATAAGAGTCAAGTTGAGGCAAATAAATAATGATGCCATGTTCATCTCTAACTTGCAATGTTTCTTTGATGATTTCTAGCTCATGGCGTTCATTTGGTAATTTAGCCATAAACAATGAGGAGTAAGTTATTTCATTGTCAAGTTGATCCTCAAAAACTATAGATTCAATGTTTGGTGCTACCATATTTTCATTGTTAGCATTAATGACATGAAGCATGTTTGAAACATCTGTACTTGTATTAGGGAGTTGTTCAAGCGACGCAACATCTATCTCAACATCTTTGTAGTACAAGTCATATGTGATTTTGTATTTTAATGTAGCCTAGACACGACTTCTACTTACAGTCATAATGGTTACCTTTTGTATGGAATCTTCAAACTACCAACACATCCAAGTTTGCAATTTTATGTGGTAGGTATTTTGCTATTGTTTTGATTATCTTGTGAGAAACTAATTGTTTGACCACTATATTTGTATTAGCCTACATGAGAATGGGTTACTTGTATTATTGGATTAATTTGTGCTATAAGCATTTCTTCCACTTGTGTTAGATTTCAACTCGAATGGTTTTATTCCTGGGTCCATAAAGTTAGATGATGAGAAATGATGTCTACCTTGCTCACAAAATCATCTGATACAAACTGGATCACTATATGTTGAATTGGTGTGCATTCTAAGGTAGCATTCATTGCAAATTGTGCACATTTTCAGGTTTGATAGTGCATCTATTCTAGAGTGAAATCTTCTAGAAGTTGTCATAAAGTTATTGTTGGATTGTGGTAAGCTTGTGGATTGATTATGGAGATTTTGAAGTATTTGTTATGAACCCATTGATGCACATTGGGCATAAGGGTGCTCAGTTTGGGATGTTGTAGATTCATACGCTACACTATTGTGATGGTTTGACTGAATAGAGACCGGTTCGATGGATTGAATTGTTTATTTTTCTATGCGCTGCATATGACAATGAATACTTATTTCTTCTTTATGATAAATATAGTACTCGTGACTTATTTTATGAGATTGTAGGTTTTTAAGGTTAGAGCTCATCATCGATCAAGGAAATAGGAACTACCATTATCACATATACAGTAAAAAATAGCATATACAATTAAAGAAGATAACATGAGTGGGAGAAGAAGTCAATTGTATTGAACAAATTCTACAAACATTCTAATTTGAGAATTATTTGAGATTAGATTATTATGTTGTATAAAGAAATAATTTGATGGAAGATAGCAAACACATTATTTTTATTATAACGATATATTTGGAAGTATGTATACACGTGATGTTGAATTGACATACATTCAAACAAAAGCATACAAAGTATACTATATAAAATTTTACTAAATTGTATGTACATTGCACAAGAAATTGACCTAGATTTAGATACTATTATGATTACACATATCAATGAATCTACCCAACAAGAAGGAATTTCCTCCAACAAAATCTAGTTGGTCAACCTTTGTGATTATTGATTTTAACCATCCTTGAACACCACTTGAGTCATATGAATTTGAGATGATGAAGAGAAATTGTTTGATTATGGTCTCAACATCAAATTCTTCTTCATGGTTAAATTGTAGCATATATAAATTGAAATGAAAGAAAAGGGAGGGGGTATAAGGTAGGATGTGGAATGATCTAAAGGTTTAAACACACTTAAACCTTCCCTTTTCCTAATTTCATTAGAAAAAGAGATCTTCCAAGGATAGGATTGACTTTCAACCTTGAGGCGAGTCAACCCTATTAGGAAGGTTTGCTATTTTATTATAACAAAAATGATTGATTTACACTTTTGGGAGATAATTTCAAATGCATTAACTAACTAAATTGCATGACCTAACACTCAAAATGTAGAATATTATGATAGTAGAAACAAAACTAGTAATTTGTGGGCAGATTTGATGAGGGTAGAATGGTGTACACCTGGCCTAAAAAAGTGGATTTTGAGCTCGTAGCAGGACTCATTCACTGCCCAAGGGCGAATGGGCCCCTATGTCCTTTTTTAAAACTTCAAAAGCTAAATCTATAGCCCCCAGTTTGTACTTTTCTCCTGTACCTATAAATCTTGACTTTTAGATCAAGCCTATAGTAAATATACAAAAGAAAATATTGTTTTGTGTGTATGGGGGTTTGCCTCGGTCAAAACCCAAGTTTGGTAATTAAACCTTAATGAATGATATATTTAATTGATAAATGACAGTGTGTGCACACCCTAACCTTAAGTGCATCTAAGGTTTTTATGAGTTGACATGCAAAGAAACCCTACTCAATTGCATTTAGAGCACGATTCCTATATGAAAATGATAAATGATAAATATTATAATACCTTACTTTAGGTTGCTAGTAGAATGAAGATAAAAGATGGGATCACTAGGAAACAAGTCATTAGATTAGGGAAAATGGCCAAATGCATTTCCGAAACCTAGAATCCATCATGATCCACGATAGGCATCAACCTTCAATCATGAACAATGCTTGATCAAATCTTTGAGAAAATGAGCTTTTAAAGACCTGCAAATACAAACAAAATGTTGCTCCAAGACTTCAACTTTTCATGCTTGAATGTTCTCCAAAAGTTCCCCTTTCTCCTTGATCTCTCAAACTTGATATCTTGCCAATCTAGTTTAAAATGGTGAAAGGACTAGGTTTTATAGGCTTCTTCTCTAATTTCCTAAATATTAGATCTCAATAGCTGACATTTGAAACTTGAATTTGAGACTTTAAAATACCGCCAAAAACATATTTAAAATTTGGTTTTGGGACTTAAAGGGGACCCATTCGCCCTTGTGTGTTTCAGGGTCATTAATCAATTAAATGTATTATTCAATGCATGTTTTAATGTTGAAAAATGGTAAAAATAGGCCTTGGGATGCATACTAAAGGGAGTTAGGGGCCTATTTATGAAGGGTAAAAGTGCATAAATGTAAGATCACTAAAATAGGTCCAAACTAAGTATGAAATTGTACTATTACCTAAAAGGGAGTACAATTTTCTATATTGCATAAATCATCTATAGACATTCCAATAAGTTTGGTGGCCAGTTCTTCAAAAGCAATAACCCATAATGTTCCTATGTGATCTACTAGCTTTAGTTGAAGTATGTATCTATAGCTACCATTGGCAAATGTATCTATGCACTTTGAACAGTACCATGTTCGTTAATTATTTTGCATAGCTTTTTTTACATTATTTTCCATCTAATTAAATGGGACAAGATGAATAGCAAAATGAATTTGTTTTTATGAATTGTACTGTTGCTTTAGAATGCATTGGATAGTTTGTTTCATGTTGATAGTTTATTCTTCAATATTAGCAATTATCTTTCTTGTAATTAGTAGAGTTACATCCAAAGGTTGTGTATTTGATGAGATAACATCATTCCCATTCTATTCAAACTATGATTTTAGTTGTTCTTCCTCCTCTATGCTTAGGTTTATAAATAGGTGGGCACTTTCCAAAGTGCTTATGACCTTTCCATTATACTTAGTGACAAGTCCATTTTTTATTGCAAGAACAACAACGTGATTTAAGTGATACATCTCTTGGAGTCATTTACCTTCCATTTCAATAATTGGACCCCATAAAGTAATATTAATAGTAGATGAAGATATATCACTCAACTTGATGCTCTTTCAAAGAACTTCAATCCCATCTCTCCTCCTTATGGTTGAGCTTAGGTCCAAACATATGACTATTCCAATAACATCAACAAGGATATTATTGGTGATTTCCATAATGTCCTTAAAGGTTGTGAAAGAGAACTGATGTTTTGGAATTATGAGGTCATCTTTAGAGAGAGAAATTTTGGAATCATCCACTAAAAAATTTCAAGTTGGCTATTAAGTTTGTTGTACAACGTATTAGCTGACTTAATAGTTCCACCAGATATTGTATATACTTCTCCAACCTAAACATTAATGTAATGAAGGTTTACAACTTCATTAAAGCAAGTTACATGTATTCTAGTGCACTCATAATGTATAAAATCAAATGAGAAGACTTGTCCTTGTCCCTTTTGTGTGTTGAATTGGCGCATTTTCTTTCATGGTAACATGACCCTTTATAAGCCACCTTGTTCGAAATGGATTCAAATTTCTAATAGGAGTAATATTGGAGGGAGACTCTTTCCTTTGTAGGGATGGACACATTTCAAAAAGTGCCCTTCGAGGAGCTTGTTGTGTTACTCTAACATTGTCATCCAGACTTGTAGATGGATCATTCGAGCTCATAGCATGTAGTAGTTGTTAGTATGTGGTGACTAATAATGCTATATTGTACACTCTTCATGTCACCGAAAAAGGAAAAAAAACTTTGTAGAACCCTAATTCTGGAAGCTTCTAAAAAGCTTGTTATAAGCAGTTGGGATGGGAGTTGCAGTAGGGAATTATTCACAAGATTGTAATATGTTTTTCATTGGATAATAAAATCATTGGATGGCTACGGTTTTGTGGATGTAGCCCATATTGGGTGAACCACATTAAATTCTCTATGTTGTCTTATTTTTGCTATAATTTTCTGTGTGTTTTATTTCTCTATTTTATTGATCAAATCTGCATTTAACTGTTAGATATCTACCTTCTAACCCTAACATGTGGTATTAGAGCAAGGTTGTGTTCAGTTATCCTCTACAGGAAGGTCTCATGGTTGAGTGGGAGTCTCACGATTGAGATATTTGTAGATGAGGGTATGTTGAAGGTTGAGAAATTCAATGGGAAAAACTATCAGTTATGGAAGATGTAGATGGAGGAAAACCTCTATCAAAAGGATTTATGGAGGCCATATGGAAGGGAAAACCAAGAAACCCCCAGCAATGTTTGATGAAGACTGGGATATTTTAGACAAAAAGGCACTTGGCAGTATTCGTTTATGCCTGGCACAATCGGTGGTGTTCAATATTACAACAACAAAGACAACTCAAGAGTTGATGGAAACCCTGACGAAGTTATATGAAAAGCCTTATGCTTCAAATAAGGTATTTTTTATGAAGCATTTATTTAATATGAAAATGGTAGAAGGTGGGTTAATTGTTGATCATTTAAATGAGTTTAATACGATTACCAGTCAATTAACTTTTGTAAATGTAAACTTTGATGAAGAAGTTAGGGCTCTTTTGATTCTGTGTTCTTTGCCTGAAAATTGGAATAGCTTGGCAATGACTATTAGCAATTATGTTTTTGGTTTGAATACATTGAAATTTGATGATGTTGTTGGTGTTATTTTGAGCGAGGGAATTCGTAGGAAAAGCTTAGGTGGAACATCCACATCAGGTGGTGTTTTGAATGCATAAAGCAAGGGAAAAACAAAGGAGTGAGGAAACCATTTGGGAAGTCGTGGGAAGTCACGAGGAAAATCAAAGGACAAAAGGTCCCAAACCATAGAAAAGAAGGATTGCTAGTACTACGGTAAGCCGGGTCATTTAAAGAAAGATTGTTGGTCTTAGAAAAATAAAGGAGAAAAAAAGGAAGGAAATAAAGAGGCAAATATGGTAAATAATAAATCTAATGAGGATGCTTTGATTCTTTCCCTTGATAATGTTGTTGATTCTTGGGTGTTATATTCAAGGGCTTCATTTCATGCTACGCCCCATAGAATTTATTTTCTTGATTATGTGCAAGGGGATTTTGGGCTAGTTTATTTGGGAGATAATGAACCCTGTAAGATTGTTGGAAAGGGAAGAATCAAGATTAAGTTACAAAATTGTAATCATTGGCTACTATGTGAGGTAAGGCACATTCCAAAGTTAAGAAGAAATTTAATTTTAGCGGGGCAACTAGATGATGAAGGTTGTGTTGTTACATTTAGTGATAAAAATTGGAAGGTTACAAAAGGTACCTTAGTGGTAGCAAAAGGTGTGAAAGTAGGCACCTTATATCTTTGTACAGGTCATATTGTTCCTTCTACTTTAGCTATTATAGATAAAAATCAATGTTTAGGAATAGTTGCTGCAGTTCAATGGGCATAAAATCAGACAATTGCTATGGATTTTGAATCAACATTGTTGCATAATTTAGACTTGGGCATATGAGTGCAAAAGGTATGAAATTACTTCATTCAAAGAATGTTTTACCAGGTCTAAAATGTGTTAATATGGATATATGTGAAAGTTGTGTGTATGGAAAACAAAAGAGAGTTAGTTTTCTCAAGGATGGGAAGCAAAAGGAAGATGAGAAATTGGAGCTTGTGCATATAGATGTATGAGGACCAACTCAAGTATCTTCTCTCGGTGGCTCTTGGTATTATGTCACTTTTATTGATGATGCAACAAGGAAGGTATGGATTTATTTCCTTAGGAAAAAATCTGATGTATTTGAAACTTTTAAAAAGTGGAGAAGTTTGGTTGAGAATGAGACAGGTAAAAAGTTAAAATGCCTTAGATTTGATAATGGTGGTGAGTATTGCAGCCAATAGTTTGAAGATTATTGTTCCTCTAACGGTATTCATAGGAAAAAAATAGTTCCAAGGACTCCATAGGAAAATGGAGTGGCTGAGCATACGAATAGAACAATAATGGAGCATGCACGGACTATGAGATTACATGCAAGGCTACCTTTAAACATGTGGGTAGAGGTTGTAAACACTATTGTTTATTTAATTAATAGAGGTCCCTCTAGTCCTTTGGGTTGTGGTATTCCAGAGGAAGCATGGAAAGGTAAGAAGGTGAGTTATTATTTTCTCAAGATCTTCGGTTGTGAAGCATTTGCACATGTAGATTCTGAAAATAGAACCAAGCTTGATGTAAATCAAAGAAATGTATATTTGTTGGATATGGCATTGATGAATTTGGTTATAGGCTATAAGATTTTGAAAATAAGAAAATTGTGAGAAGCAGGGATGTCATATTCAATGAGAAAGTGTTGTACAAAGATCAGTTGCAGTAGCATGAGAAGAAATAAAATGATTATGTAGTGCTGGATGATACACTGAACAACAATGTTCTAGTGGTTCCTCATGCTTCGCAACAATAGGAACAACAAATACCAAAAACTCTAGTGAATGTTAGACAATCCTCAAGGATAAGTAGACCTCCAAAAAAATATTCTCCATCTTTGTATTCTATTTTATTAACTGGTGCTGGTGAACCAAAATTTTATGATGAAGCTATGCAAGTGGATACCAAGGTTTAGTGGGAGCATGGAATGGAAGAAGAAATGGAATCCTTGTTGAAAAATCAGACTTTGGACATATGCAAGTTGCCTGTAGGTAAAAAGGATTTACCAAACAAATGGGTTTATAGGCTGAAAGAGGAGGATGGAGGTAAGAAAAGATTTAAAGCCAGGTTAGTTGTAAAGGGATTTGCACAGAAAAAGTGTATTGATTTTGATGAGATTTTTTCTCTAGTTGTTAAAATGACTCCTATATGCACTATTTTAAGTATTGTGGCTACTGAAGATTTGCATTTGGAATAGCTAGATGTTAAAACAACTTTTCTCCATGGTGATTTCGAAGAGAAAATATATATGGAACGACCAAAAGGATTTGAGGTCAAAGGCTAGGAAAAATTGGTGTGAAGATTGAAGAAAAGTTTATATGGCTTGAAGCAAGCACCTCAACAATGGTATATTAAATTTGATAGCTTTAAGGTTGAGCACGACTATAGTCAGTGTAATTCAGATCATTGTGTTTATTTTGAGAGGTTATATGATGATAGCTACATTATTTTATGTTTATATATTGATGATATGCTTGTAGCAGAGTCTAACATGGATCACATAAGGGAGTTAAAACAATAGTTAGCAAATTCATTTGCTATGAAGGATTTGGGGGCAACAAAACAAATCCTTGGTATGAAGATTACAAGAGATAGGAAAAATAAAAAATTGTTTTTATCTCAGGTTGATTATTTTAAAAAGGTGTTGCAGATATTTTATATGGAGAATGCAAAAGTTGTCAGTGCACCTTTGCCCAGTCATGTCAAATTGACTAAGGATATGTGTCCAAAGACACAAGAGGAGGAAGAAAAAA
The DNA here is from genome assembly GCA_007258455.2 of Sequoia sempervirens. Classification (NCBI taxonomy): domain Eukaryota; kingdom Viridiplantae; phylum Streptophyta; class Pinopsida; order Cupressales; family Cupressaceae; genus Sequoia; species Sequoia sempervirens. The sequence goes on from VDFB02000008.1 coordinate 338,354,425, forward strand.
TGTCCAAGGTACCATATCCTTCAGGTGTAGGAAGTTTAATGTATGCCATGGTATGCACGAGACCAGATATTGCACATGACGTAGGAGTTGTTAGCAGGTATATGCGTCATCCCATAATTGAGCATTGGAATGCGGTAAAATGGATTCTTAGGTATTTGAGAGGTACATCCAATAAGTGTTTATGTTTTGGGAGCTCTAATACTAATTTAAAAGGCTATGTTGACTCAGATTTGGCAGGGTATATAGATATCAGGTGAAGTACCATAGGTTATGTATTTACAATTTGTGGGACAACAATGAGTTGGATTTCTCAGTTTCAAAAGGTGGTTGCTTTATCCACCACAAAGGTAGAGTATGTTGCTGCAACAAAGGTAGCAAATGAGATGATATGGCTAAAACTTTTCATGGAAGAGTTGGGCAAACAATAGGCTAAAAATCACTTGTTTACAAACATCCAAAGTGTTAGACATCTTGCAAAGAATTTTGCCTTGCACTCTAAAACCAAACACATACAATTGAGATATCATTTCATTTGGTCAGTATTGGAGGGTGGACAAGTAAAGATGGAAAAGATACATAAAAATGCTAATCCCATGGATATGTTTACAAAGGCAGTGACAAGGGAGAAGTTGAACTCCTCTTCATCTTCGGTTGGTCTTCATGGTTAAAAGTATAATAGAGCAGCAGGGTCCAAGTTGCTTATTTCCAGTGGGAGCTGTAAGTGCAGCGATGTCATCCAGGATCAATCTCCAAGTGGGAGATTGTTTGGTGTGGAGCCAGATCAATCTCCAAGTGAGAGATTGTTGGTATGTGGTGACTGATCATGCTATACTGTACACTCTTCATGTATCCTTTTCAGGGTTTTTTTCCTACTTTTTCGCTTCTTCACCAAAAAAGGAAAAAACCAACTTTGTAGAACCCTAATCTGGAAGCTTTTAAAAAGCTTGTTATAAGTGGTTGGGATGGGAGTTGCAATAGGGAATTATTCAAAAGATTGTAATATGTTTTGCATGGGATAATAAAATCATTGGATGGCTATGGTTTTGTGGATGTAGCCCATATTGGTGAACCACGTTAAATTCTCTGTGTTGTCTTATTTTTACTATAATTTTCTATGTTTTATTTCTCTATTTTATTGATCAAATCTGCATTTAACTGTTATATATTTTCCTTCTAACCCTAACAATTGTTGGGATTGCTCTTCAAATAGACAGGAAACCTGACCAATGGTATGATGGTGCAAACATGTGATTTCTATTTCGAAGATGACAATCCACCTATAAATGTACAAGAAGTAAGTATTATGAATAGGAGCAAAAGTGACATAATGGGTTCAAGAATGCTAAGCTATAAGCTATCAATCGATATTTTATAGAAAAGCATTGAAACATGGTGGCTCGCCTTGAATTGAAAATAACAAGGAAAATGTATCTTATGAGTTTAAGTATATATCCCTTCTAGAGTTCTTACAAGCTATGAGTGATTGTATTTTTTTGGAAGTGTATCCTTTTGCTTATGAACCCCATTGGAGAGATCTACTCTATAGTGATTGGTCAATTCGAGGCCATGCAAAAACATTGAAATATCTAATGCTTGTAAATGTGGTTGCAAGTGTAGGTTTCCATCAGTGATTATCTCGATTGCATTCTCAGTTGAAGAGTTCAATGTCATGAGAGAACGAACTAGTCCTAGAAAAAGTAAATTGCACATGACCACTATTATTTTCCAAGCTCATAAACTATACAAGCGTACTTTATGAAGTAGAATTTGATTATGTAGTGTAGAGCCTCTCTAATGTCTAATCAACTTGGTGCTACTAGGTATACACATATCCCAGAGGATGAATTCCTAACTGAACAATTCATCTTTCACAAGAGGCTACATTTAAGTATCAACCAAAGACTCATAAACTTTAGACAATGCTGGCACAATATATGTATTCATGGACTCTAGACACATCCTACATCAATGTAGTATAGACAATTACACATGTTCAAAAGACTGCTAAAGTTGGAAAATGAAATGAAATGCTAATTCACAAAATAGGGGAAATAAATATAAACTGCTACCTTATGCTATAGGTACCTAACACTCAAGATTGTAACTGACAACATTAAAAAATAATTCCTAGCTAATTCCTTTGGAGTATGAAACCAACATGAAGCTACAAAATTTAATCCAAAAATATAGAATATCATTCATAAATTACACATGCATATAACTGGAAACTACTTAACTAATTTCAACAATGCATCATTTAATCTTACAATAGGAAATAAAGTGGATTAGCAATGCCTCAAGTGGCCCTTGCTTGAGTTGCTACTTCCACAGATGTTGTCAACACCTACTTACTTATTCAACAATTCATGATGTCAAAATAATTCTCTTTATTGCATATAAACTCTGAACTCTTACATACAATCCAATAAGAACCTATTGAAGATTTCTTATTCAATAACATATATCTATTGTTGTAATTGGTAATAGATAAAAACTAACTTATCAGCTTGATCAACTCAACAAATACAACAACTACTAGCAACTAGATTTACTCCTTGATAATAGATCCAGCTATATAGGGTCTGTGAGGAGTTTTATTCCTCTAGAACTGAAAACAACCTCATAATGTAGTCATCCACTCTCCCTCAAAGATAGGAAGAAGACTTAGTATAATAACATAAAATAATAACTGTGAAGTAGGAGTAGAGAAACTAATTTATAACTCTATGCCTAATGGTTAACTATTATGACAAAGACGTTTTCTTGAGAACAGTTGTGTCATAAATTAATCCTGCAGAGAATAGACTCCTTATCCTCTTGGTGATCTTATTCAGTGAGCAGAAATATTATGTGGTGAATCACAAATGATCATTAAATGATCACCTTCATTCTCTTCTAGAAGTGTTGAGCTTTGGCTATTTTGACCTCTCCCCTACAACTATCCACAATCCTTATGTTGTGGGCTAGAAATCGTGTTGCTGCAGGTTAACAGTGTTTCTTACTACAAGATGTTAGTTTCATTCCTAAGGCATCCACATTATTAACAATCATAATTAAACATCGAATCATACTAAATCCCATAGTTATTCATGCATTCATACACACATATATCAACATAACTCATTTATATTGCCACATACTTGAAAATACTTAAAAGTGTATGAAAGACATAAAAAATATATAAAGTCTTGGTAATGTCTGTGAAACTTAGAAAATGAAAGCATAAAAGCATAAAAGAGTAAAGGAAACTAGCCATTAATTGAACCTATCATTTCTCCCCAACTAAGTTATTGCTCATCCTCAAGCAAATTTAGGGTTGAAGGTTATATTGCAAGGCCCTCTATTTGAAATCCACCATAGAGTCCACTCCTTTTTCCTACTTCAAGCAGTAACCTTTTTTTTTTGAGAGCTTTTCCAACCTCTTGTTTTCTATTGCTACTTCTTCCCCTCATTTCTTCCCCGTCTAGTGTGGTATAGGGAATAGGAGGATAGGACGATGGAAGGTAAGTGGAAACCAAGAAACTCCATTTCTGTAAGCAATTGAAATGTACTTATGTTACCTAACAATTGTTGCCACATAGTTATAAATGGAATGAGGTTCCTTCCTCTTCAGTTCTGGTGTAAGCTCCCTCCATCTTCCTCGAGAAAATTTAAGTGTCTCTTTGATTATGATTTTTTTTGCTAGTCCCTTCATTCTTTTGTAATCATGCTTTTCACATTCCATTATCTTCGTTCCAACTTCCCTATACTCTAAGAGATCTAACCATTGATCTATCACTGCATTTGGGTCCATTGCCTCCTTTCTTAGCTATAGAGGGATATATTTATCTTTATCATGATATTCCTATAGAAGATTCCCCCTTTGGTGCTCATTTCTAACATAAGAAGCCAAGGACCTGATTTGAAAATCTCCCACAAACATTAATGGGTTCCTTGCAATTTCATCTAAAAGAACCAAATTGTGCAAGTAAAATTCACACAATTAGTCTTGCAACTCTGGTGTGGAATTTTGGAAAGTGTTCAAGAATAAAATTTTCCTATTCATGACAATAGGTAGGTGACTAATCATCTGACTAAACTAAAACATAAAAACTTTTCTTGCAAAAATAGGGTATGCACCCTGACAGGCGGTCTATGTTTCATCAGTTGCACTATTTTATCTGCGAGTTCCTCAATTCTTACTTTTAATTTCTTTACCTCTGTTTCTTTCTTCTCAACTGTCCTGACATAATTAGACATCATTTCAATTTTCTCCCTTTTCCCATTCTTTTTTTTTGGGAGAACTCTTGTGTTCTCTTCCATAATTCAATACCTAATGACACAACAGTTGGTCCAGTGGGGTTCTTTATGGGTCCTATTGACCTCTTTGGAACTGGATCTTTTCCATCTATTTCCACCATGGCAAGTTGTGCCAATATTTCCAGTTTTGACCCATGCTCAAATTTATGGAGTCTTTCTTCCAACTTCCTGATTCTTGCATCCCTCTCACTGTCTTTCTACTGATATGTTTTCAATAAGTCTTCTATTTGTTTGATTCAATGTAAGGCTTCTTTCAGTTCTCTATTTGTATTCCTTTCTTCCAAGAAAATATCCTCATCTTTCTCCAAAATTGTTCTTCTCCTACCTCCTCTATATACTCAAACCCTTATGAGAAAGGGATCTTTAGAGATCTTCTCATCTTTTTGGAAACAAAAATATCTTCTAAATCAGAGTCAGAAGTGTTGGTAAAATAAAACGGTTGTACAATTGGTGTTTTTTATTTCATCACGAGGGGCCTTCCCTTTTAATTCTATGTCTGTTTCTATCATTATAACATCTTCTTTCTACTTTTTATTTGTTCCTCTCATGGGCCCCTTCTTTCTTAGATGATGTGATCACCTTCTTGATGGTGTGGCCTTCCTCAACCCCTTTTTAGGTGTAGAGGTATAAGCCCCACTCTTTCTTTTATTTTCTTTTAGTCACCTCTTACTAGAAGTTGGGGTTTTCAGATTGTCTTCGATTGTGAGATGCTCAAAAGAAGCTACAGGTTGTGTTTCTTGTAGACCTTGCTCTTCTAGTTCCTCTATGCTATGGGTAGGTGTTGTAGTAGGGGAACCAAAGGGTATTTATCCCTCAGAAGCAGCCACAATAGGTTCTTTTTCTTCTTGTTCTTGACCCCTATTTTCTTCATTATGCAATTGAATGCTTTTTTTGATATTGTTGCAATTTAGAAAATCCTCTCAAGACACATTGGAAAATTGAACCCTAAGACATCTTTTCACTAGTAAATTAACTAAACAAAAATGTGATAGTGTTGACTGATTTCTTTTTCTTTTGTACTCTGAGGACATTCTTTTCAACAAATTGTACAAAAAATTTGGAACATTCACATGCCTTTGGTGGCATAAATGACTAAGTAATTTAAAATGAACTGTGTACAATGGTGACTGTCTTCCATCACATTGTAAGTACCTAATAATATGAGAAGCTAGAGAGGCCCAAATCCAAGGCAGGGATAAGTGATTGGTACCTTGTGAGGAAGAGTCCAAGTTCTCCCCTAGCAAGGATAATTCATTCCTAGCTATAATTGCATGTGATATTATTGGAAACTCTTTTGCACCCTTGGAAGTCCTAACACTTTGGCTACAATAGCTTTTGATGCATCTACTCTCAAACCCTTAACAATTGCCTCATCATTTCGTAGGGTGCTGATAAATTACTGGGTCATAACTTTGTTAAATTTTGTGAGTCTCAAAAAGTAGTCCAACCAGCCAGCCTGCTGGAAGATAGGTAGGCATTACCTATCTTGTAGTAGAAAATTATGGTTTGATGGTTCCCTTCTCACTATGTCACCCCCACTGTAATGCCTCAATCTACAATCACTCTCACTAGTTTTTCTCTACTCTATTTTTATTGTGTTGTATCACCCAATTATATTGCTTCTTTTCCATGTTGTACATTTTGTTACCCAATTCTATTATTGAACACCTTTCTCTTTCTTTTGAACTTAGTTTCTTGATAATGGAAAAAAATAAAATAAAATAAAGTTGAATAAAACTAAGGACTATGGCCTTGAATACCCCTCCCCCCAACTAAAGTTCCTAAGTGTCCTCACTTAGCATGTACATAATGGAGGAGGGATAATTAATAAGCAGTGGAAATTTTAAATGCTAAGTTGATATGCATTCATAAATGATAAACATATACAAAATTAGTAACCTCTATTGTTAATTATGATAATTAATACGAAGAGTACATGTTGAGATGTGAGATGATGTATGGTGCATGTGAAGTTGCTAAGTACCGCCATACAACACAATTTGAAATGATATAAAATGACGGTTGTGAATTGCAAATAGTCATGGTATGAAGTATAATTCAACATGATGTAAACATGTGGCAAATGAATTTGAATTGATGAATGGAAGGCTACACAAAGTATGTGATAGGGAAGGTGAAAGTTAATACATGGTACAAAGTATGTGAAAAAAGGTGATTTGATTGCTACATGTGATGGAAAAGTGAAGTTGCATGCAATGAAAGTAAATTATGGATGCTATGGGCACGATTGAAAAGATGAATGTGCAAGTGCTACAGGATAATGAATGAAATAGGCCCCTTTTGAATGGTTTTCCTTAAGGCATGTTTCTATAGGTCCCTTAAGCATTGATGTCTATTAGAAAGTGAAGATGTTTGAATGTCACCTGAGTGTGTGCATGTGACTTTTGTGTTTTGAAGATTATACCTATGAAATAGTAGGAGGTGAGCTATGTAGCTCGTCTGGTGATATTTTAGATGAACCACATGTGTCTATTGTGGAAGTTTGTATTGTTGGCTCAAATTGATGTTGTAAGGATAGTAGAAAATCATCCTTCTTCAATGTCCTCTTATAGAGTTTCAACCAATGGCCATTAACCAATAATAAGAATCTGACATCATTAATAGTCTGTAACTGAACTACTCCATTTGGAAAAAATGTTTTGATTTCATATAGCCCAAGCCATCTAGTCTGTAGTTTTTCTTTGTAATCCTTGAACCTTGATACTTGATTACCAAGTTAGTGCAAAAATATGAAATTAGGCATAGAAAGTCTACACCTTATCACCCTCAAGCAAATGGCCAAGTGGAAGTGACTAACAGGGAAATAGAAAACATTATGAAAAATAAAATGCAAATACACAAGAAAGATTGGGTAGCTAGGTTACCTAAAGAAATTTGGGCTTATAGGACAACCTAGAAGATAACAATAGGTTTTACATCATATGAATTGGTGTATGGTAAGAAGACAATATTTCTAATTGAATGAATACAAAACTTTGAGGATAACACTAAAATTGGGCATAGATTTATCAATAGCACAAAAGGAGAGATTGCATAACCTCATTTCCTTGGATGAAATAATAATGTAAGCAATACACCATACTAAGATCATCTAGAAGCAGAAGATGCATTGGCATGACTAGTTTGTTAAGACAAAAGAGTTTAATGCAAGTGATTGGGCACTACTTTATGAGGTAAATTGTGGCCCTTGGTTTGTCACTATTTCTCTAGGAACACCATATCTTGTAAAGATATCCTCATAGATAAATTTTTCAATATTTCCATCCCTTACAAATTGCAAGGCATTGACCTCCACCCATTTTGTAAGATAGTCAGTACATGAACCAGTATATATTCCTTGTTGTTAGATGTTGGAGATATAGGACCAATAAAATATATCCCCCATTTATCAAATGGTGTTATGAATAATTGGGGTTATAATGGTATTTCATCTATTTTGTAGGTTGTCTCATCCTTTGACATCTATCACAACTCCTTGTATATTTGACTACATCTTTATGAAGTGTTGGCCAATAATAGCTAGTAGTTAAAATCTTAAGAGTCATCTTCTTTGCTGCAAAATGTCCTCCACAAGGCTCATCATGTCATGCCTTGAGAGTATAGTGGAATTTATCTTCTTTGATGTAGCTTCTCATTATGTTATCAGGCCCTGTGTAAAATAGATATCCAACTACCCGAGTAAGGAATTTTTTTTTGAATTAAATTCTTTTTATCCCTTGGGGAGAGATGTGGTGGTGTTTTCTCTACAACTAGGTAATTGGCTATGTCTGCATACCAAGTTGTATGCAAAGATAGGGAAAATAAGTGCTCATCTGGAAATGAATCATCTATAATATCCTCTTTTGACTTTTTTGGCAACCTGTAGAGAAAGTATGCTACCACATTTGTTTTTCCTGGTTTGTCTACTATGGTAATATCAAACTCTTGGATAGCAACAACCATCTCAAAAGTCTACCCTCAACTATTGGTTTATTTATCAAGTACTTGATTATTGCATGGTCTATATGGATGAATAAAAAATACCCTATGATGTAGTGTCTGAATTTTTTGATTGCATGGACTATTGCTAACATCTCTTTTTTAGTCCCCGTGTAGTTTAGCTCTACCCCTTGAAGGTTCTTACTGATATAATACATGACATACTCTAGATTTCCTTCCTTTTGTCCTTACACAACTTCAATTGTAAAATCATAAGCATTAGTATGGATATGAAAAGGCAATGCCCAATTTGGCCCTCTTAATACTAGGGTCTTTGTAAGTGTCGCCTTAAGAGATTCAAAGGCATGTTGACAAGCAGGTGTCCAATCAAACTCTACATCTTTAGACAATAGAACAAATAGTGGTGCTGCAATCTTATTGATATCTTGTATAAATATTTTGTAGTAGCCATCATGGTCAAGGAAGCTTTTGACATATTTTTGTTTTTGAGGCATAGAAAGTGTCGATATTATCTCTATTTTATTTGGGTCTACTTGGATTCCCTTATTAGACACAAAGTGTCCCAAGAATACTCCCTCGGTCATCATCATGAAGTATTTCTCATGAATTAAGGATAAGTTGTGATCTTGACATCTTTGTAGCACCTTTTCCAAATTAACAAGTGCTTCTTCATAGGTATTCTCATAAGTTGTAAAGTCATCCATGTAAACCTCCATGGAATCATGAGAAAAATCTAAGAATATGCTCAATATTTCCCTTTGAAAGGTGGTAAGTGCATTGCATAGCCCAAATGGCAAGACAAAGTAAGCATATTGTTACACCCCTAACTTTAACTATGTTTTACTTTTTACTTTTGAAGTAATTAGTAGATGATTATGCGTGATTCAATGATTTGATGTTTAGGAAAAATGTCTGGAAAAATCAATGTTTTCATGTGTTATGTTTATTTGACTAAAATTAACATGTGTTTAAAAGTTGTCAAGATGTAATGATTTCATGACGACTATGAAATGATTATAGATACACTAATCTTTAGTTGGTGATGAAAAATTGCATTTAGGAAATAGGATTCCGCCCTCCGAGAAAGGTAGGGAGAGCATCATCACGGAGAAGGGTATAGATACAAGGAAAAGAATAAGTTGTCACCATCTTAGGTCTAGTGTTGGTGCAAATTGGTGAGCCTGGTTGAGTCAGGTAAGTGATACTCGACCCTTTTTGGTCTAAGTAAATTTATTGACTCGACAAGTTGTCAACATCTTTTAAAATCTATTTCAAGTTGTTTAACGTCAACCTAGTCATTTTGGCGATAGTGACATCGTCAAGGTTGAACATTAGTTGTTTTGTGGCTGAGACAACTTGTTGTCAAACATGTTGCTTCTTATGTCATAATCGAGTTATGTTGTGACCTCAATAGCATGCTTTTAAATACATGTTAATGGATAAATGACCTTGTGGTGTCAAATGATAAGAAGGTGGGTAGTGCCACTATAATGGCATAGTATGCTTTAGACCCCACTCTATGTTTTGCTATCATATAATAGCTTACAAGATTTAATACTTAAAAAAAAAAAGTATGTAAGAGGCTTATTAATGTTTGATGACTATTCAAGTTGTAACTCAAGTGGTAAGCTCGACTCTTTTGGAGAGGAGCTCAGTTAGTTTCAAAGTGGAGTTTATAATAAAGCATTGTCTAAGCTAAACCCTGGGAGGTTATGAGGAAATTCCACGAAGGTGACATAAGTTTCTAGCATTTTGAAATTCAATGAAGATCCTCATCGAAGTCATGGCTTTCCATAAAGACGTAACCTCTCTAACTGCTTCAAGAACTAGTTTCTATAATCGTCTTTATATCAGTTTTCATAACTAATTCTTGCGGGCATTTTGGGGGGATCCACGAGTAAGAGTGGCAGCGGGGAATGGAAGAGACCATGATCTGAATGATGGCTAAACCTATGTCATGTTAATGAGAAAATTGTTCTTCTCTATCGACCTCTAGGTATATCAATTCTTATAATTGATTCTTGCGAATCCATCTTGGAAGATGGGGAGAAGAAATCAGTAACCATTTGGTAACTCTTGATAACTGTTTTACTTCTAAAATTATATATACTCCATTTTGAATTGATTCGGGGGTGGATAAGGTTGCTTATCACTGCTATATAGAAGAAAATTCATGAACACTAATAGAAAATGGATGGTCAGAGACATGAGGGTAGTTTTGTTAACGAAAAAAATATTTAGAGCCATAAGAGAAAAGGGAGCTAGTTCTTCAGAGGGGGAAGAATCTGGTCATCGTAGAAAGGTGGTTGCCAAGTGAGCAAGAAAGGAAGTTCATGTCATAGGAAGAATCCTTCAATAAAACCATACTGCACAAGTTATGAGCAAGAGAAGAAGATATGAGGAGCAACTCAAATTGAGAACATATCTAGAAGTTGGGCGTGAGCTCGCCGATATTATAAGTTAAGTGATTTCTATATTTCCTTGTTTATTTTGTTTAAGAAATACTTCGTTGGAATCTTTGAAATGTTCTTTGTAACACAAATGATGAGAAAATAGATGTCCATTTTGCACATAAATCATACTATGATTATTGTAAGGAAATGAAGTGGATATATCTGTATGTCACAAATGTTTACGAACCACCAAAAACCAGATAGGTTGTACATATAATATCCTAGATGGTAGGCCAAGAAAAGCCTACAGAATTCAGTGTCACGTAGGAAAATCCATGGTTTGTGGAGCGGGAAGCCTTTTAAAAGGATATATCATCATTTCAAATAGTGGCAGGAGAGACGAAGCAGTTGGAGAGTAACCTCGACTTTTAGGAAAACTTAGAACGATGTTTTATGACATAAAGAGATTTAGTGATGAGTCCTTGGGACAGTGAGAAAGAGACCACAATAAGCTTTGTTGTCTCTTTCCATGCACGTATGTGTGTGAGAGCACTGGGCCAAGTAGTATTCTCACGAAAATGTTATCCTTGGTAAATCCTTCCAAATAGCATCCAGGCAATGATTGGATAGGTACCCTACCTTGCAGAAAAATAGGCAGGAACCGAGACAAAGTTAAATAAAAAACAATGGACCTAATTCTTAGTAAAGGTTTCTTACCTTGATCTATTGATCTAAAACATGTAGTAGACTGGGAATTAAAGCTCTCTTTCCCAAAATATTGTTAAGCTTCTAATGAAATTAAGTGTGGGAATATAAGCTTCAAGTATAGTCTACCCCTATAAGGGAGGATCATGTGTTAGGATACTTTGGAGTTACAAGTTTTACTTCTAAGGATCCATAAAGACTATTTAAGACAATAGGATATCTTATTTATTGGCTTCATCAAATCAATCTAGTTCGAGACAAAGTTACTGCTCTAATTATATTATGAGCACATTGAGAAAATGTCTTTATTATGGGAAGGAATTGATTCTCATTGGAGAGCTAGCATTATTACATGAATGATCCTAAGCCAAACCTATGGTATTAGGTGTTTTCAAGGAAAAGAAAAATAGTTGACCTTATGATAAGCATCTTTCTTCTCATGTTAAACCCTCACGAGGATGGGTATGCTTGGAGACATATTCAACTTCTCCTTTTTTTCAAGATTGAGACTTTTAACTAGCTCAAGGGTATAGACATACTATGAGATGGGAAGTATGGTCCTTATTATATATGAATGATCAAACTTATTTAGTGCTATGTGCACAAAGGAATTTTTTTATTCCGATACTCGACATCAATGTTGCAACCAACTTCAATAAGGGGACGTTGGGTGACCAAAACTCGACCTCTAACATGTCTTTTGTACTTGGGATTGTTGTTATAGGTATATATGACATACGTATATAAAGGATGATATTCATATGAGTTTATAACCTATCCTTATTCGAATGTGAGTAACCTTGAGTAGACTAGGAAGTTGAAAGTAATTTATTATCTTTTACGAATCTAACCTAGAAAGGTTGAAGGATTGAGCTTAGTCAAAGTACTAGTTATGAGAAATAATGGTACTCATTAAGATATATATATATATATATATATATATATCAATGGGGATATTCCTCGAATATTATTCTTATTCATGTTACATGAAATGTGAATTTGAGAAATGCTAAGTGATATGGGAAAGACTAGAAGTATTTGTTCTTATGTTTTGTTACACTTATGCTACTACCTTTGGAAAACAGGGATGTTGATATTTCCATGTATTGGGTTAGAGAAGCTAAACCCTAGTATTGAAACACGAAGGATATAGGAAATCTATAACTCTTATGTCGGATATGAAATTGTATATATATATATATTGATTGACTGTGAAAGGTCGAGAAAACCATAGAGCAAGACAATAAGTCTTTATAATACCTTATGAGATCCCATGATAATGTCAAAAATTGATTTTTGGCATCCAAGATGTTAGTTATTGAATATTGAGAGTAAAATGAGAGGAAGTCACAAACCCTAGATATTGCAAGAATGCAATAAGGGACTTTTAAAAAGGTTGGAAATAACTAAATATTTATATTACATGCATATCCTGGATTAAGGATTAGTTCTAAGTTAGATTGGCTAGAATGGATTTTCAGTACAGACAAGTTGTGTCTAGAGTACCAAATAAAGTAAGTAAGATGATAGGATGAGATAATTTCTAAGATGAGTCAAAGGTGTGTGTCTAGATGGCATGACCAATCAGAATGATCATACTTAGCTAGAAGGGATCTAGAGTTGTATGGTCAATTATTTTTGTAGGACACATCACTAGGACTCTGATGAAGAAACTTGACAGTTCCTTATATCTATATCCTTCATGAAGGGCAGGGCCAGTTCGTGTAGGAAGCGTGTGGGGGACCCCTTGAGTCCGTGGTTGGAGGAAAAGCACTCAAATGATGCTCTCCCTCTATAGCAGAAGAATCACTAAGGCTTGCAAAGATAGATATCAACATTCTAGAAGCAACGAATTCCATGTTATGGCTTATGACCGTCAACCTACGAGGTAAAACTATTCTTTATGCCAAGAGTATTTTATGTGATATAAATGAAAAGTGTAAGGAATTCTCTTGATTCTAGCTAAGATTACATATGAATTCAAGTTAGAAATAATCTGGAGAATTTATACTTTATTTCTTGTACTCATGCAAATGTTTTAAAAGGAAAAAAAATAAAAAAATTCTCTCATGGTTACTAAGTTTATTTACCTTCTAGTAAATTCTTGAGATTACTTGAGTATTAAGAGGAGGTTTGTTACACATATGTACCCCAAGGGCATGCAAAGGTTGTATTGTATTGGTCTTATGGGGCTATCTTGATTTGGTTGTATCCATTGAACGCATCCAAGAAGGAAAAGTATTGCTTTCCTGATAATAAATCTAGTACTTGATCAATGAATGGAAGGGGAAAGTGGTTTTTTCTATTTGTTGCATTCAACTCATGGTAATATACACACTCTCTCCATTTTCCTCCCTTCTTAGGTGAAATTAATAAGGGAGAAAACCACTGACTGTCAAAGATTAGATAGATGAATCTTGTATCCAACAACTTTTGTAATTCTGCCTTTACTATGTCACAGACTGTTGGGTTCATTCTCCTTTGAGGTTTCCTAACTAGTTTATAGCCATAATTGATATAAATTTGGAACATGTTTAGGTTTGCGTCTATTCCCTTCATATCATGGTAATCCCATGCAAATGCAGTTGTGTGTGCTTGTAGCATATTAGACAATGAAGACTGTTATGCAATAATCAATTGACTATCTACACTTAATGTCTTCCATGGTGTAATCTCTAGAGTCAAGGATGATGCTTTAATAGATGCTATGCCAAGACCAGTTATATTTATAGTATAATTATGTTCTATAGAGGATCCCGCAAGCATTTTAAATAATCATATTATTGTGGGTCCCCACCATAATTGTTTTGCATGATGTTTGCAACCACTTCATCTTCATCTTGGATTTCTAACATGGGACTACGTTCAATAGTCATTAATTTTTGTAATGAGTATTGAATCTTCATCATCTAGGGAAAACCATACAAATTTTCTCCAAATCTACATGTGGCTGGGTAGGTGGATAAAGGACTAGCTTCTTGGTTACATTTCCATTGGAAATGATCATGTTACTAGGCCTGCAACCTATGAAGGCATCTGTAGTAGCCAACCCAGGTCTCCCTAAGATGAGGGGATATCTTGTAAGATTAGCTTTAGGTTGTAACACCATCAAGTCTATAGGGTGTTCCCATGAGTCTAATGTTATTACTAAGTCTATGATTTCCTTAGGTTTGACTGTAGACCTATTTGTAAACTGTAACACAGTAGGTGTAGGTGTGAGCTCTATTAGTTGTAATAACTTTATAGTTTCCTTAGTCATTACATTAATGGCTACCCCGTGGTCAATTAATATATTCTTAATGAGAGTTCCATTGATTTTGACATCCACAACAGGGCTCCCAGGGTTTGCATACTTGGGGACAACTATGTTTCCCAACATAATGTCTACAAGTTGTCCTAAGACATGTACAATCTAAGGGTCCTTATGTTTCCAACCTGGATTTTTGAGGCATAAATATCTCATTGTTTTGGTGTAGATTGGTACTTCCTTGATTGCCTGAATGAGGGGTATCTTAATGAAAACATGTTTTAGTTATCCTAATAGGTCAGTTTCAACTTATGAATGATGTTTTTGGACTGTTAATCTCTTTGGGAATGGGGGTTCTAGACTTATGTTTGCTAGGTTATGGACTAATTTGATTCAGGTTCCCTAGGTTATTTTTCCATAGGTTCTATTGGGAGCTCCTCATGAGTCAACACTGTGATGTGATGAGATGAAGGCTTGACTAGCATTTTCCTTGATATGAGGTGGATATCACTCACCACAACCCCATAAGTGGGGTATTGTATGGTGTTGTTAGCATAAGCCTATTGGAAAAGCTTATTATTTGGGTTAGGTGCAAGTTGTGTTGTCAATTGAGGTGCTCTTGGTGGTGTTGGTGCAACTATTGCTGTATTTAGCATTATGGCTTGTTGTTATGGCTACTGATAATTTTGATTTTGATTTTACCACTAGTGGCCTCTTTGCCACTGTGGTGCCCATTGGTTTTGTTGGGGTGGCAATTGGGGATTATAATTTGGTCCTTGGTAATTTTATGATGGCCACATGCCCTTATTTCATTGATTCCAATTGGAATCTTGGGGTATTAACCATTATGAGTTTGGCACATTGGTCCAAAATTGAGGGTTCCAATTTGGGAAGTTTGTATTATTACTTGGAAATGACATATTATAGGTCAAGGGATCCTGGGGAATACATTTTCCTAGCTACCATGGTTTGTGTTGAGCGATATAAAACACTTAACCTTCCTCATCTTCTAAGGCATGAAATTCTAGCTTCCCTTGCTTATCCTAAAAAATACTGGTCAACTTCTTGCACTTGCAATTAATCTTCTTTTGGTGATAGTGTGGACAGTATTCTATGAGGGTTTCCTTTGATTCTTCTTGTTTTTTCTTGATATGGAGGGTATCCTATTGTGTAGCCAAATGGCTAATGATGCACTCCTTCATGTTTGATAGAATATTGCTCAACTCCACCCTTGAGACTGCATTGAATGATTTGTTGAGAGACGAGGTCCTGTATCCCGTTGTCTTCTTGATGAAAGACCCAAAATAGTTTTTACATGCTTTACAAATCTCATCAAAAGGAAACTGTGAGATGTCCCCTAGCCCAATGATGTTGAGGGCATCCATAAGTCCTCATGAACTCCCCTTAAGAATATTAGTTTTAGGGATTCATTAGAAAGTTTGTTTTGATGGGATTTCTTGAGGCATAACTAAAAACTCTCAACATAATCTTCCAACAATTCATCTTCTTTCTATGAAATCCTGAAGATGTCATCCCTCTTTCTATCTATGCATCTGTAGTAATCCTAGTATTTCTCCAAGATTTTTTTTCTTCATTATATTCTAATTAGGAACAACACCTCTTCCCAACCCCATGAACCATATTAGAGCAACATATTTCAGTGTGGTTGGAAATAATTTGAGTCTATAAGCATCTGTGGTGTAGTCATAACTTCGACATAACACATCAAACTTAAAAACAAAGGTGTATGGATCCTCTATAACCAGCCCATAGAAGATAAGCAATGTTGAAGGAGGTATATTCTCCAAAGAAACACCCCTTTCTTAGTTGGTAATAGGGAATTAAAACATTACATGCTTTGGTGGATCTTCTTTTGCTACATCACCCATGATGCTTATATGTATGTGGTAAGTCTCCTATGTGGTTGGAGTACGTATTAGTGTAAGGGATGATTCTTCTTCAAGGTTTCCCTTGTTTTTCTCACATTGTTCACCAGTATCTTCTCATGCTTTGTTTGCTAAGGGGAGAAATATTCTTAGAGCATCTCACTACCTTTGCATATAATGGCTATGACTCTTTAGATCAATGGTTCCTACACATTATTAGTAACTCATGTTGTTGTTTGATAGCTAAAAACTATTTACTCTAATGTTAAAAATAAAATTGCTAAACTATGAAAGATTGAAAGGAATTGAAAATACACAAGAGAATCTTGAACTTAATACCATCCCTGATAATGGTGGCAAAAATATAGATCCTATTTAATTTCTAATCAACTTGGTGCTAATAAGTATACACACAACTCATATGACAAATTCATAACTGAATATTTCATCTTTCACAAGAGGCTACATTTAATTATCAACCAGGGACTCGTAAAATTTAAACAATGTTGGCACAATATATGCATTCACGAACTCTAGACACATCCTACATCAATGGAGTATAGGCAGTTACACATGTTCAAAAGATTACTAAATCTAGAAAATAAAATGAAATGATAATTCATAAAATAGGGGAAATAAATATAAATTGCTACCTTATGCTACAGGTACCTAACACTCAAGACTATAATTGTCAACTGTTAAAAAATAATTCTTAGCTAATTCCTTCGGTGTATGAAACCAACATGAAACTACAAAATTCAATCCAAAAAGTTACAAAATGTCACTCATAAATTACACATGCATATAGCTAGAAAATACTTAACTAATTTCAATAATGTATCATTTGATCCAACAACATAAAATGAAGTGGATTAGCAGTACCTCAAGTGGTCCTTGCTTGATTTACTGCTTTCATAAAAGTTGTCAACACCTACTTACTCAGTAATTCATGATGTCAAACTAATTCTCTTTATTGCATATAAAATTTGAACTATTACATACAATCCAATAAGAATTTGTTGAATATTTCTTATTTACTAACACATATCTATTGTTGTAATTAGTAACAGATAAAAACTAACTTATCAACTTGATAAACTTAACAACTAAAACAACGATTAGTAACTAGATTTACTCCTTGACAACAAATCCCACTATATAGGGTATGTGAGGAGTTTTATTCATCTAGGACTAAAAATAACCTCACAAAGTATTCACCCACTCTCCCTCAATGATAGGAAGAGGACTTAGTCTAATAACATAAAACAATAATTGTGAAGGAGTAGAGAAAATAATTAAGAACTCTATGCCTAACAGTTAGCTGCTATGACAGAGACGTGTTCTTGAGAATAGTCACATCATAAATTAATCCTGCTAAGAATAGACTCCTCCTCCCAGTGGTCTTATTTGGTGAGAAAAAGTAATAGACTCCTTCTCCTCCCAGTGGTCTTGAGAATAATCATATCATAAATTAATCCTGCTAAGAATAGACTCCTTCTCCTCCCAGTGGTCTTATTTGGTCTTATGTAGTGACTCATGGTTGATCCTTAAATGATCACCTTCGTTCTCTTCTCGAAGTGTCGCACTTTGGTTGTTTTTACCTCTCCCCTACAACCATCCACAATCCTTATGTTGCGGGTTAACAGTCTTTCTTGCTGCAAGATGTTAATTTCATTCCTAAGGCATCCACATTATTAACAATCATAATTAAACATATAATCATACTAAATCTCATAAACATTCATGCATTCATACATGCATATATCAACATAACTCATTTCTATTTCCACATACTTGAAATTGCTTAAAAGTGTATGAAAGGCATATAAAAGATATATAAAGCCTTTGTAATGTCTGTGAAACTTAGCAGATGAAAGCATAAAATAGTAAAGGAAACTAGCCATTAATTGAACCCATCATGTAATTGAAACAAGATAATGATGACTATATTTTTAATAAATGTCAAAGACATATTTAGTTTATTCAAATCATGTAAACACCAGGTAAAAAAATAAAGTATAGTACTTTTAGATAGGATATAAGTAAATTTTGAAGAATACCTGTCAATGTGATTTTGTTTAGGTTTTTATAGAAAAATAGTGGCTTACGAAAGTTAACTCGTTGCATTTAAGAACAATAAGAAGAAAAGGTAGTGAGCAAAAAGAATAAATGAAACTAAAAATTATTGTAAGTAAATTGAAAGTAGTGCATAAGTTGGAAAATGCATTCAATTTTCTAAGCATAAGTGAAAAAGTGGATTGGAAATAGCAAATATAAGATTATTGCATGATTAGCAAGGTAACAACTTGTAAGTAACGTACATAACACAAATAACAGTTATTGACAGGCAAATGTGTCAATGATTTTTGGTGTAATAAAAATAGTAAAGCTAACTTTTACTACGTTAATTGTAGTAGAAATGTGGAAACAATAACAAAGAAAAGTGTAAGTAATTTAACCATGCAAGTTGATCCTACGTAGGAGAAAGTAAGTTACAGTTGGATTGTGTCTTGGTTGAGGAAGTAAAGGCTAATAATTTAAAAAATAATATCATCGAGTAGATATAAATTATCGAAGGAGACATATAGCATTCATTATCGGTATATTTAAAATAATAATTATAACTTATATGATATGAGAAAAATTGTTAGATGATAATTAATTCAAATGAAATATGAGAAGGATTGTGATACATCTCAAAGATAGTACTAATTTTAATTCTATAGAAATAAATATGTCATTTATTGTTAGAGAACAAGAAATGGAAATGTAACATACGAGGCAAGTAAAGAGAACAAATGTAAAAGTAAAAGTTAAGAACAATGTTGCAATATTATTACAATAGCACATATTATATATATAGTTTTGAAACAAGAGTGTATTATATGGTATTCAAATAGTTTTGAAAATGTAACTTTGATGCAAGAAAAATTGCCTCATTTGTAGTATTAAGGAGCTTACATTTCTTGTAGGGAATTAAAAAAAAAATCAACTATGCATAAGTTGCTAGAAGTCGTAGTTACATTTTTACATCACATACTATATACATATTTTTAGAGAAAAAGTCTATTAGACATAACTTAAGTAGTTTTGAAACACTTTTTTAATGTAGACAACACTGCCTTGTTCATAGTACTCATCAACTTGCAATTCACAAAGGAAAGTGCAAAAGGAATCCAACTTTTTGCAAGTTGCATGAAACTCATGTAATGTTATTTTCATCGATTGAATTTCATAGTCCTTCACACTGCACATTTGGAACAGTGGTCTTTGCTTGTTGTAGCAAGTCAAGGCAACTAGCTGAAATATTACTTGCAAAATCTTGTATGAGACTTGTAGGAATTCCATTCCAATTGATTGATGGAGATAAGTTGGTCGGTAGAATGGGGGAATTGTTGCTACTTGAGATCTCAATAATATCTTTAGGTTGATGAGAATTTTCCATTCCTAAATTAAATAAATTTTAAAAACTGAGAAAAATATACTAATTGTGTAATGATTTATGAACTATCTTTAACTTCCCTTTTGAAAGATAAATATTTTGTTCATAAAGTAAAAAAAAGTTTAAGTTAGCATACATACTTTTGTACATATTTGTAACAAGTATCAATGTTTAAACTATCATATCTAACTAGCATATATATATATATATAATACGCTAAGAGATATCCTTCTTGAGGCACCTATTACACTTTTATGTGAGGAGTTGATAAAAAATAGGCGCCTCAAGAAGGATATCTCTCGGTGTATTTTTTTTTATTATATATATATATACATACATATATGTATGTATGTATATATATTTATATATGTATATGTATATATGTATGTATGTATGTATGTATGTATATATTTATATGTATATGTATATATGTATATATACATATATACATATACATACATACATATATACATATATATGTACATATATACATATATATGTACATATATACATATATACACATACATATATATATACACACACACCCATATATATACACACATATATACATATACATATACATATACATATGTATATATGTATATATACACACATATATATACACACACACACACACATATATATATATACACATATATACATATACATATACACACATGTATATATATATATATGTATATACACACACATATATATATACACATATATACATATACATATACACACATGTATATATATATATGTATATACATATATATATATATACATGTGTGTATATGTATATGTATATATGTGTATATATATATGTGTGTGTATATATACATGTGTGTATATGTATATGTATATATGTGTGTGTATATACATGTGTGTATATGTATATGTATATATATATACATGTGTGTATATGTATATGTATATATGTGTATATATATATGTGTATATATATACATGTGTGTATATGTATATATGTGTATATATATATGTGTGTGTGTATATGTATATGTATATATGTGTGTGTATATATATACATGTATATATACATATACATATACATATACATACATGTATATATACATATACATATACATGTATACATATTTGATCGGTCAAAAGTTTGAATTTATTGAAGAGAAAAAGAAAAGGATTACATAGCAAAGCTCCCAACAACAACCACTTAAAGACCAAACCCAGATCCACTAAACTCCTCTAAAAACCCCGCAACAACCAGTTGAACATAACACAACCAGAACTAAGAGTTACAAACAAAGGATCGTGAACATACGCTCCACATGCAACACAAGTGCATAAGCCTAAAAACTTCCAACCTACAAGGAACCTATTTCCAGGTCAAACATGGTTCTTAGATTGGCCTACGCTTCGTCTGAGACCTGAGAACCATTGCAAAGGAATCCTTCCTTTCCCTCCTTGCTTTTTTTCCCTTCACCATTTGCCAACCTTCTTCTACCCTTGCTGCCTCCTTTTGCCAATCCTCTGGCATGTCAGAAGAACTCTTAAGAACTTCATCCAAACTTCCATTTGAAAGGAGCCTCTGAACTTCACCTTTCCATTTCCCCATGAATTTCTCTTGCAACCGTGCTAGGCCCATTTTCTCCCAATGATCTGGTGTGGCTGCCCAGATTTTGGCATTCAACTCCTTTTCTCCATTGAAAACAACATGGGCTCTGTTCTCATCCAGATCTCCCTCTTGAGCAACAACAGTACCATTTTGAAGTTGGTCCTTCCCACTTTCTACCTCCTCCACCTCTAACTCTTCCTCGACTCCATCCTCCCTACTTTTTTCTGGTGAGCTCTTTTGCTTTTCTTCCATTTTCTCTACTGTATAGTGCTTGGAGCCAACATCCTTCCACCATGAGGCTACTTTCGTAGCTCTATGTTTGGCACATTCAACAGCCAAATGTCTAGTTTTAAAGCACACTCTGCATCTAAAGGGTATCCCTTCATAATCCAAGGGCTGCACCCAACATCCTTTCAAATTTTTTCATCTTATTTCCTCCGGAGGCACCTTTTCCAGATCCATTTCCACTAAAATTTGGGCAAAATTCGAATGCATAAGGTTTGAAGATCCTTCATCAACCATTAGAAAGCTTCCTAGAGAATTCCCAACAGCCTCTAAATAGGAATCAAACCAAAAATGCAGTGGAAAGTTGGGGAGTCTTTCCCAAATAGGAACCTTTTCAAACCTTTCGGTTGCTGGGTTAAATGCTGGATGCCATGGATTTAACATCAAAGGGTATTTTTCTTCCTAATCCCAGTGGTATTCACACAGGATCTTATTTCTATCCTGCTCTTTTTCAAAAACCACAATAAAAAATCCCTTAGCCATGGGATAGATTTGCACATACCCTTCTACGATAGGTTGCCAGTGGTTGGAGATCCACTCATGGAGGCCTGACAAATTGGGCCAAAAACCCCTGAATCTATCGATTAGACCCAACCCAGAAAAAACTATTTCATTGTGAAGCACCTCCTGCTCAAGCTCCTCATCTAGCTCCATTGTGATTGAACTAGACACAAGAGGAATAGTTGCATTCCTACCTCCTTTTTCAGCCAAGCTTTTATTTTGCAGTTTTTGGGACATCTTTGGTTCAGGTTGTTTATTCCCATGCTGAGATGCTTTGAAACTCTGAGAAAAGTCCCCATTTGCTGAAAAGTGAACATCACACTTCTGGCTTCTAATCACTGTTGAGACTCTTCCATTCGTTTTAGGGCCATCACAGCTAGGGCCTTTTCTTGCTGTAACCTTTATAATCTAGGCGTTCTGCGCGCCGAGAGCTGATTGTCTCCCCCGTCCAAGGTTCCCACTATAGACCAAAAGATTTGGCTGCAAGTATTCCTCTCCCTGACAGCTCGTACTTGTTGAAACCCCTGCCGAACCCGCATCTTGAACTCGACTATTGGTGCCTGCTTCTAGAGCCCAATCGTTTGCGTCCATCTTCTGCATATACATATACATATATACATGTATATATACATATACATATACATACACATATATACATCTATATATACATATACATGTATACATATATAAAAATATATACATATATATGTATATATATACATATATATATACATATATATGTATATACATATATATATACATATATATGTATATATATATATTAGTAGCATTCACAACACAACATGGAAGACATTAAATTAATTAAGGTTAGGGTTATGATTAGGGTTAGAGATAGAATTAGGGTTATGATTAGCATTAGAGATAGAATTAGGATTATGGTTGGGGTTAGTGTTAGTCTTAATATTAGGGTTAGGATTAGGGTTAGAGATAGAATTAGGATAGGGTTGGGGTTAGTGTTAGGATAAGGGTTAGGGTTAGGGTTAGGATTGGGGTTAGCAATAGGATTAAGGTTAGGGTTAGGATTAGGGATATAATTAAGATGAAGGGTAGGATTAGGGTTAGGATTATGATTAGGATCAGGTCAAGGGTTATGGTTAGGGTTAGAAATAAAAGGATTAGGGTTAGAGTTAGTGTTAGTATTAAGGATTAGGGTTAGGGTTAGAGATAGAATTAGGATTAGAGTTGGAGTTAGCATTAGGATTAGTGATAGAGTTATGGTTAAGGTTGGGGTTAGCATCAGGATTAGGGTTAGGGTTAGGAATGTAGATATAATTAGGATCATGAGTAGGGTTAGGATTAGCTCGGTAAATTAGGATTAGAGTTAGGGTGATAATTTAGATGAGAATTAGGGTTATGGTTCAGGTTAAAATTAGGATTAGGGTAGGAGTTAATGTTATTATTGGGATTAGGGCTAGGGTTAGGGATGAAAATAAAATTAGGATTAGAGTTGGGGTTAGCACTAGGATTAGGGTTAGAGTTATGGTTATGGTTGGGGTTAGTATCATAATTGGGGTTAGGGTTAGGATTAGAGATACAATTATGATCAAGAGTAGGGTTAGGGTTAGAGGTAGAATTAGGGTTAGGGTTAGGGTTAAAATTAGGATTAGGGTTGAGGTTAGTGTTAGTATTAGGATTAGGGTTAGGGTTAGGGCTAAATATAGATTAGGGTTGGGGTTAGTGTTAGGATTAGGGTTAAGGTTAGGGTTAGGATTGGGGTTAGCATTGAGATTAAGGTTAGGATTAAGGTTAGAGATTGAATTAGGATTAGGGGCAGGGTTAGGGTTAGAGATAGAATTAGGTTTAGGGTTAGGATTAGGATTAGGATTAGGATTATGAGTAGGGTTATGGTTAAGATTAGTGTTAGGGTTAAGATTAATGTTAGGGTTAGGGATAAAGGTATAATTAGGGTTGGGTCAAGATTATAGTTAGAGATAGAATTAGGCTTAGGGTCATGGTCAGGGTTAGGGTTAAGGTTAAAACTAGAGTTAGGTTTAGGGGTAGGGTTAGGATTAGGGGTAGGGTTAGGGGTAGGGTTATAGTTATAATTAGGGCTAGGATAAGGATTAGGGTAAGGGTTATAGTTAGGGTTAGCGTTAGGGTTAGGGTTAGAGTTAGAGATAACATTAGGAATAAGGTTAAGGTTATGATTAAAGATTGAATTAGGATTAAGTTTAGGGTAAGGATTATGATCAGGGTTAGGGTTAGGGTTGGGGTTAGCTTTAGGATTAAGGTTTAGATTATGATTAGAGATAAAATTAAGGTTAAGGCTACAATTATAGTTATGGTTAGGGTTTGATTTAGGGTTAAGGTTAGTGTTAGGATTATAGTATTAGGCTGTTGTTTACAATACCATTTTTCAATCCCTGTTATAATAAGTATTTGTCTAATCTTGCATTCCAAGCTTTAGGAGTCTGTTTGAGCCCATATAATGCCTTCTTCAACCTATAGACCATATCAAGATATTTTGATAGTTGAAAACCTTTTGATTGTTCAATGTAAACTTCTTCTAACTCACCATTAAAAAATGTGAACTTTACATCCATCTAATATACCTTGAAGTCTTTATGTGCTGCAAAAGCCAAAAACATCCTAATAGACTCCATTCTTGCTATTGGAGAAAAGGTCTCTTAAAAATCTATTCCTTCCACTTGTGAGTAGCCTTTACACACAAGCCTAGCCTTGTTTCTGATAACTTATCCATTCTCATTCAACTTGTTACTGAAAACTCATTTAGTTCCTATCACATTCTTGTTTGTTGGTCTTGGAACTAGTTCCCATTCACGATTCAACTCAATATGCCTCAGTTCTTCTTCCATAGCGTTGAACCAATTTTCATCCATGCATGCTTTAGTAACTATTTTATATTTTATTCTAGAGAGTAAATAAAAATTTGATTGTTCCTCTACCATAGCAACTTTCCTTCTTGTCAACACACCTTTGCTCATCTCCAATTATTAAATCTTTAGAGTGATTTTTCTGCACATACTTAGGAGTCTTAGGGTTCTTTTTTGAAGCTTCTTCCTCTTCCACTAACATCTCTTCTTCTTCTTCTTTTTATTATTATCTGCAAAGGGGTTCATCAGATTTATATCCTTCTATCAATACTAAGCTCTGATGTGATTCTTCATCCAATTTAATGCTTGCACCCTAATTGAACCCTAACCCATAACCCTAAATGGATGCTAATTGATAACCCTAATTGAACCCTAACCCATAACCCTAAATGAACCTATCCTAACCCTAATATTAACTAAACCCAAACCCTAATTAAATCCTAACCCTAATCCTACCCCTAATTTAATTCAAATTGAACCCTTCCCTAATTGAACCCTAACCCTAATTAAATTATCTATAATTTTACCCTAACTCTAATTTTACTATAACCCTAAACTTGAACACCAGTTGAATCATAACTTTAATTGAACCTTAACCCTAACCTTAACACTAATCCTTACCCTAATTGAACCCTAACACCAATCCTAACCCTCACCTTTAACACTATTTGAACCCCAACCCTAATTGAACCCTAGTTGAATCATAACTCTAATTGAACCTTAACCCTAATACTAACACTAGTCCTTACCCAAATTGTATCCTAACACCAATCCTAACCCTCACCCTTTAACACTATTTGAACCCCAACCCTAATTGAACCCTAATCCAAAACCTAATCTTTAACCCTGATTAAATCATAACCCTAATCTTAACACTAAAGCTTACCCTAATTGAATGCTAACTCCAATCCTCACTCTAATTGAACCTTAAACTTAACTCTAACCCTAATTAAACCCTTGTTGAATCCTAACCTCAATTCAACCCTAACTCTAATTTTAGATGTGAAATTATTATGAAAAGCCTTTATATTAGATTGCAAATTTGAGTTGTTATATTTTTGTACAATAATTTTTTAGTAAAACCTTAAATTTATAATATTTCTTTACAAATATATAAAAAAAGAATATGAATGGTTTTTCTTTTTTGAAATGTTTTCAATTGTTTAAAAAATATTAAACTTTTAATGGTTTAAATATATTAATTTAGAAACATATTTTTATATGTAATAGTAAATTTATGATATTTTCTTTTTATTTAATTTTCTAATTTTAAATACATTAATTTAGAATTAAAAATAATAATAATGATTTTTCATTCCTTTATAATTTATTTCTATTCTATTACTAAAAGAAACATTTTACAATGACATTAAAGAATATTTTTTAATTTTAATTATATTAATTTAGAATTTTTTATTTTTTTTTAGCAAAATGCATAATGGCTATATATATATATTTATATTAATAATAAGATGATTTAAAATAGTGTATATATTTCCTTCCCTACCCTCAATCTCACAGGTCCTAGCTTTTTCTTTGCTCTTTGCAGCTTACAATACACCTTTGAAGTATGGCAAAAAAATTGACACTGATATTACATTTCATCTCCTTCATAGCTAGCATCTTACTGTAGTGTCCTCTCTTAAGTATTCCAAATAGAGGATTGAGCCGATATTGACATGTGACTACTACAACTACCATATATATCACCATACTAGCATCTTACTGTAATGTCCTCTCTACAGTATTGCAAAATGAGGACTGAGCCGATATTGGCATGTAAAATCAAGCTAGCATCTTACTACTACAAGCTACCATATATCGATTAACTATAATAGGCAAGTAAAATCAACCTTACATCTTTTTGCTTATTATTCTTCCATTTGCACAGGCTGAACTTCATGTTCAACTCAGATTTCATTTTCATCTTGCTCTTCCATGAAAGTGTCTGCAAGTGGCCGAGTAGAGGGAAGAGCATTGAGATTGATCTCCCATTCGTTGTTCCCAACATTGAGGCTAGTTTCCCAGCCATTATGTCCACCCGTTGGCTGAAGAAGACTTGTATTCACACCTTCTGGAAGGGGAGGAGCCCTTGCATTTTTTGGAACTTGTGGACCACTTTCCTGCACTGCACACCTTTGAAGAGAGCTTGATTCACCTGCTAACTTTTGTGGCCGAGGTGGTTCATGCATATGTATGAGCAAGGCCAAAAAAACTTGCACCCACATTTTAATTTTATCTGCTAAGGCAGTATCAATCTCCCCTACATAACGTCTGAGTGCAATCAACATGTACAAGGAATTTTGTTGTACCAAAGTTTTGTTTATAGCAACAAACAAAGCAGGAAATGTTGTTCTATGCAATAGAAAATGTCTTGGGAATAAACCTCCCACATACCCATGCCCTTTCCACAAATCATACCTTTGACAAGCTTTCTGGAGAATACCATCTTGAAGAAATTCTTCGTTGATCACCTTCTTAGTGATAATCTCCACCAAATTGACACTCTGTAAAACATCCAGCAAATTGGAGATGAAGATTGACAACAATTGGGAATGATAAATCAAGCGTTTAGCTTCTGGCTCTAGAATCTCGACCCCAATTACCTTTCTAATATTCTTTTTAAATGTGGAGCAATGATCTTTGAAGACCAAGTACAACTTAGTATCTCCAATCTCATCTGATATAGGCATTTCCCAGTCATTTATAGGGATGAACACTCTGTAGTTCCTAGGATAAAACTCCATTTGTCTCCTTCTGCACGCTGCACAAGACCAAAATGACAACCTTAGCTTGCCACTGCTTGAGCTCTCTGTGTTGGACATAACCTGTAGCCGAACTCACTGAGAAGAAATGTGGTAATTTTGGTGAAGGATTAGCCAATTTACTAACCCTGCAAGGAGGAATATACTGCTCAAATATAATCCTTGCAAGAACTGCAAGTGGATTATACATGCCAGCGAATGATTGCATTTTTTAAAGATTGGGTACGGTTTAGCATATGCATCTATTAACTTTGTAATTCTGAATCCATATAGCTATACAATGTAATGCTAAACTCAATTTGCTAAATTTAGTCCTCCACACTAATTTAAATAGCAACCCAATTTACATCCACACATATGTTGCATACAGGCCAGGACCAAATTAATATTCATTCATTTGATTTCACACATGCAAAAACAGTCATATTAAACAGTGAGACGCCTGTTACCTACACAGAAAAGCACATAATTAGAAAAATTCATTGTACAAGATTGCCTTGTGGAATCGTGCCTTTGCCATATGCGAGAATGGTACTCTGTTTTATCCTCTTGTACATCCCAGATTGCAAAGAAAGATTATCACATGAGCTTGGAGATGACAAAATAACACCTTTCCTTGCAATCATTACACCTGTTATCCTTCACATGACGATTGCTACTGAAAACAACCATATCACATAATTTGGTATAACTTATGCGAACAGGATGTACCATTCTGTACTTAAATTTTTTGACAATCTCCTCCACTTTTTTGGGAAATATATGAGCTAAAGATAATCTTGTACCTGGACTATTCCATACAATGTTGAACCGAAATTTGCAATACTTAATTTTCTAAATTTTAAAAACTTTTTTTTATGTGTAGTAATTTAATATATATTTTTTATATATTATCTTTATTAACAATAATTATTTTTTATTGAAAAAGATTACTTAAATAAATCTATGTAAAAAACTAAAAGATATGTTTAAAAAAGATCTTGAATATTTTTAATTTTAAGAATATTAGTTTAGAAACTACTTTTATATGAAATAGTAAATTTAGAATATTCTTTTGTACTTGATTTTCCAACATTTAGAAACTTCTTTTTATGTCTAATAATTTAACATATTTGTTTTAAGCTTTGTCTTTATAAATAATTATTTTTTTGAGTGAAAAAGAAGTCACAACCATTTTATACTTAACATAGGTTTCTTTTATAATTTTAAATTCACACTAATTAAAATGTTACTTATAACTCATATTTCCTTATAACATTTAAAAATAATAGCAAAATCAAGAAACAAATGTATATACAAAACTTGAATCCCATCTCCTCTCTTTCTTGATAAGAAAATAATAATAACATCAAATTAGAAACTTGTTTATTTTTTATGCGAGTGTCTTTTTTATCTTATCGTTGTTCAATCCTCAACTCACACATACAAAAGAAAATTTTTGGTTTATAGACCATTGTTTTAGATGTTAAATATAAAATCCTTTTTAAGATGTGAGTATGGAGTCTGGTTTTATATTTTACAACTTGTCATAACTTAGCTAGATTAATTAGTCAATATTGTTAAAATGCTAGCATGCCATATTTGGAGTGTATTCCATAGAGATCAGAGTGCATGTGAAATGCTTTAGTAAATATGTATGCAAAATGTGGAAGCATAGAACTGTTTGAAAGAGGCATGTGAACTGTTTGATAGGATACCTCAAAGAAATATGGTCTCATCGAATGTTATGATTGCAGGATATGCACAAAATGTGTTTATTGAAAATCATTTAAAAAATTTCAATCAAATGCAATTGATAGGTGTAAAGCCAGACTTTGCAACCTTTGCCAGCATCCTCACAGCCTGTGTGAAAATGGGAGCTTTAGAATAAGGTATGAACATCCATTGTTAGATGTTGTAGTAAGTATAAACAAGACATGTGAACTATTTAACATAAGGATATCCAAAATTTGGAAGCATAGACAAGGCACCTGAACTGTTAAACATATTTCTATCATTAAAAATTCCATGATATGCAAAACCGCCTGGAGAGAATGTAGTGTCTATCAGAATGTAAATGGACAGAGTTAAATAAAGCTAAGACTGATAATTTTTTTTGGCTCCTTAAAAAAAAGTTATCTCACTAAATAATCTTAGAGCAATGGTCCCACAAAACGAAGGCTACAGAAGCTACTGCACTCTCCAAACCTTCCTCCTCCTAGAACGCCACATAGTATGACTTATCATCTACACCTTTATGCATTCACAAAGTACAAATGGGAAGCAAACGCCATGGCAAGAGTTTAGCTACTATGATTACAGAGTACAAATGAACAAACACCTTGCACACCAATTTAAAGTTGACTCATTTTTGTTGACTGTAGAACTCCTTTCGACATAATTAAGAAATCAAAATTAACCAATTACAAAATATAATATATATATATATATAAAGGAATGATCGTTAATTTTGGAAGAAAAATATACACGCTAAAGAACCAAAATTTTTATAGCTACATTTTGTTTGTTTTATTTTCTAGTCAATTGTAGCCATTAATGGAATTAAATCATTTTCTTTCTCTTTCAAATTATATATTATATTTTCTTTAATGAAATAAGTTTTTTCATAAATACACATAATAGTCTTTCTTTGATCTTGTGGATGTTACAAAATTTCTATTCTATTTTATTTTACATTTTTAAATAAATATTATATATTAATCATTATAAATATAATAATTTTAGATGTTAAATAATATGATATTAACAAGTGACGCAAGCGTCAAGTACCTGCCGAGAGGTAAAAAGCATCTAGCTATGAGTTAGAAAAAGTAATAGATAGGAGATAGGAATATAAATGTATTAAATATAGCTAGGAAAGTTTGAAGTAATTTGCAATGGTGCATTAATGCGTGGAGTGTTTGGGGTGCATGGGCAACGTGATCCATAGAGACATGTGAACAATTAACATGTGTTGATGGATGCATGCAAAATTGTATTTATGGGTACCATGTATACGTCGACTTTTTTATAGATATACCAATGAATACTTGTATTTTTATGTGTGAATGTATACATTTGCGAGAAAAAATATTCTTTATGATCTTAAACAGGAAGCAAAAATGTATTATTATTTTGTTTAAATTATTAAATGCAAATAACCTGAAACGTTTGTAACAATGCTTGAGGCATCTATGTATACATGTATGCATGTATACATGTATCCACATGCACATAATGCATAGAAGAGTGAAAAGCATCATCGGCATCTGAACGAGTCTCAAAGCACGATGAGACTCAATTTGCATTTGCAGTATTAAATGAAAGAAAACAGGAGAAATAAACTACTTATGACCAATGCACAGTTTTTTAATTTGTTTTTTAATAAACCTTTTGCTCCATAAATTCATTAGTCATTTCAACTCGAACAAAGTTTTGATGTAGGAATATTTCTAAAGCATTAAATATCATTTGCAACAATTTACAAAAACATGTGCGCAGGCACTAAAAAAAATGCATTCTTTACATGACCCGTATTTATATGCATGGTGAAACAAAGTTTACCACATGTTACATTAATTAATACAACTGAGTTATTTTAGTTTATCATATGACAATATGCAAGTGCTAGTAGAAACACTAGTGTTAGGTGGAACATTGATAGGGGTAGCTCATTTGAGTGTAAACTTTTCTAAGATTAATCAATCTTTTTTTTAATGTAGTATGAAGGTTACTTCTATATAAAGCTATTGATTTTATTATAAATAAGATTTTAGTCTTGTTTATGTAATACGAAAACCTTTTTTTGTGTATAGAACAATGTAATTATATTACAATAAATTCTTAGATGAATCACTAGAAAGCTATTTATTTTATTATAAATAAGATTTTAATCTTGTCTATGTAATACAAATAAATATTTGTGTATATATATTAAACAAAAAGTAATTTGTAAAGATATAATAAAGAACCTTATTACCTGAGATAGAATGTAGTTAGACTAAAATAATTCACATGTTTATAGCACTTTGCATTCAAAATAAAATGTAATAATTTGACTTATTAAAATGTAATAAGTGAAATAAATATTACAATAAATTCTTAGATGAAACAGTACAAAGGTGTTGATTTTATTATAAATAAGATTTTAAGCTTGTTTATGTAGTACGAATAAATATTTTTGTGTATATATTTTAAACCAAAAATAATTTGGAAAGATATAAAGAAGCTTATTACGTAAGATAAAATGTAGCTACACTAAAATAATTCACATGTTTATAGCACTTTGCATGCAAATTATTGAGAGAGAAACATTTGTAACAATGGTTGAGGCATCTATGTATACATGTATGCATGTATACATGTATCGCAGTGCACCTAATGCATAGAAGAGTGAAAAGAATCCTTGGCATCTGAACGAGTTTGAAAGCATGATGAGACTCAACTTGCATTTGCATAAAGTTAGAAATGTCACAAACAATTTGCATTTGAAAGATATACAAAAAACATTTATGATCGAAACAAAAGAATAATACATTAATGTTTTTTGAACAAGTGTATAAAGGATATCTAACGATGCATTTGAATGCATGGATACATGTAAATATTTGTTAAATCTGTCAATACATTTTAGCCTCCAAGAAACTGTGATATGTGCTCTTAGTTATCTGTAATAAATGACATTTAGAAAAAATGTTTTGAAAATAAGTCTTGAATACAACTCTATGTTATGATAGTTATTTTCAAAGCCCTGAGTGTTTAATTGCATAACCTTGATATTTTCTTCATTTTTTTCTTTGGTATGGTGTGAATTTTGTTGTGATGGATGAAGGTATATTTGAGCTATAGATAGATAAAGATATGTAAGGGTAGTAAAGAAGAATGAGCTATGTAAGTGCAACAAAGAGAAGGAATTGAGAGAATGATGAGATGCAAGTAAGGTATATGAATGCCTTATGAAAAGTATTTGATATGGGAGGCAAGGATATGTGAGACTGGATATGAGAATGAATGGAATGTAAATGGTATGAATGTATCATTTTTGAGTTGTACGCTTAAAATTAAATGGAAGATATAAAAATTTGAATGAGTGAGTTGGATTGAAAGAAAAAAGGAATGCAACACATTGGTGTGATGCAATGCAAGCATATAAATGGATTTTGAAATGTATTTGATTTGAGAATAAACGATTTGCAAGGGTGGAAATGGAAATGAGTGGATTCGATAGGGTGTGAAGTGATCATTTCTTCCAAGAAAGGGTGGAAGAATGTCTATTTTGTTATTGGTTATGCTTTGTAAAATCATCATAGGGCTAAGTGTCTCAATACAAACACAGTTCAGAAAGACTGATGTCCCATTTCTCACTCTCCTTCATACTAAACAAAGTGCCAAGATCCTTGAGCTTCCTTGAAATGTGACAAGAGAAGAATAGATATAAAAATATAACGATATTTAAGGATACAAGAGTTAAAAGAGAAAAGAAAGCAAAAGTTGTTATGGATATACTATGAAAAGAATAAATACGTGGAATTTTTGATAGATATACCAATGAATACTTGTATTTTTACATGGGTGTATGTATACATTTGTAGTAACAAACGTCCTTTAAGATCTTATTCAGGAAGCAAAAATGTATTATTATTTTGTTTGAATTATTAAATGCAAATAATCTTAAACATTTGTAACAATGCTTGAGCCATCTATGTATACATGCATGTATACATGTATCCATGTGCACATAATGCATAGAAGAGTGAAAAGCATCCTTGACATTTGAATGAGAAATTTGAATGGGAAACACTGAAATCGATTAGAAATACAAATTTGTCAAAGCACAATGAGAGTCAACTTGCATTTGCAGTATTAAACGAAAGAAAACAAGGAAAATGTACTATTTATCACCAATGCATATATCGAAGGAATGCATAAATATAAGGATCCATGTAAACATTAATGCATGCATGAATGTACATACATGTGTTCATATAATTTGGTACATAAACAAGAATCTATAAATGCCTGTGTGCATAAAGTTAGAAATGTCAGAAACAATTTGCATTTGAAACATATACATTATTGTTTTTTGAACAAGTGTATAAAGGATATCTAATGATGCATTTGAATGCATGGATACATGTAAATATTTGTTAAATCTGATTACACATTTTAGGCTTTAAGAAACCGTCATACGCGGTTTTAGGGATCTGTAATAAACAAGATTTAGAAAAGATGTTTTGAAAAGAACTCTTGAATACAACTCTATGTTATGATTGTTATTTTCGAAGCCCTCAGTGTTTAATTGCATAACCTTGATATATTCTTCATCTGTTTCTTTGTTTGGTATGGTGTGAATTTTGTTGTGATGGATGAAGGTATATTTGAGGTATGGATAGATAAAGATATGTGAGGGTAAAAAAGAAGAATGAGTTATGTGAGTGGAACAAAGAGAGGCAATTGAGAGAATGATGAGATGTAAGTAAGGTGTATGAATAAGTTATGAAAAGTATTTGATATGGGAGGAAAGGATATGCGAGAGTGGATATGAGAATGAATGGAATGTAAATGGTATGAATTTATCATTTTTTAGTTATATGCTTAAAATTAAATGCAAGAAATAAAAATTTGAATGAGTGAGCTGGATTGAATGAAAAAAGGAATGCAACACATTGGTATGATGCAAGGCAAGCATATAAATGGATTTTGAAATGTATTTGATTTGAGAAGAAAGGACGTGCAAGGGTGGAAATGGAAAGGAATGGAATCGATAGGGTATGAAGTGATTATTTCTTCCAACAAAGGGTGGAAGAATGTCTAGTTTGTTATTGGTTATGCTTTTTAAAATCATCATAGGGCTGAGTGTGCCAATATAAACACAGAAAAAAGACTCATGTCCCATTTCTCACTCTCCTTCATACTGAACAAGGTACTGAGATCCTTGAGCTTCCTCGAAATGCGACAAGAGAAGAATAGATATAAAAATATAATGACATTTAAGGATAGAAGAGTCAAAATAGAAGACAAAGTGGAAGTTGTTATGCATATACTATGAAAACAATAAATATGGAAGATCATGAAACTGGAAAAATGCAAATGCTGATGCATTAGAGAACAATAAATGCATGGAGAGAGAAATATGTACAACTATTCACAGATATATGCATAGATGCATCAACAGAGACATGTATACACAGAAAACAGAACTACATGGACATATGGAGAAATGAATACATGTATATACATGGATGCATGCATATTTGCATATAGATACAAATGCATATGTTACATGGAAGGATGTATTCATAAACACATGTAAATATGGATGAAAGCATATATGCATAAATGCATGTATGGACAATATGCATGAATGTATGTCAACATATAACTTTTAATTTTGTTATATTGGAAAATTAGCATTTATCTGTTTCTATTTATCAGAATAGCTCTATAAATCATTATTGTTATAGAAAATCAGTGAAATGCGATCGCATAGATTGATTAAATAAATTTAAGCAAAGGCATAGCTTATAAAATTGGCGAGTAGAGGTACGTAATCCATGAGTGCAAATTAAATGCATTGAAATATCAGGAAAATGCGAACACATAGAGAGGTCAAAATAATTGAAGCAAATGCATTAAATGGCATCTGGCTGGTGGGGAAGGCGTTGGAATGGTTTGGTGGCCAGCATACTTTGGCCATTTAATTTAGATTTAAGCCAGTTGTAATGCATCGCAGCTGCTTTGTGGACAATGTATTCTGTTGTACATGCTTGTGTTCTAAGGAAGAGTATTGTATATGCATGCACAAATGCATATGTGCATGTAGTACATGCACACATGCATAGATGGATGCATAGACACATGTATGCAGATAGAGATAGATATGTTACAAAAAGAGGTGTGTAGATACATGGATGTGTAGAAATATACATATATGCATCTGTAGATGGGCAGAGACAAAGACAAATACATGGGTGCATGAGTCCATACATGCATATATACATGTATCCTTGCAAGATATCGATAGATGCATATATACATGGATGTGTGCATGCAATTCATAGGTGCATATATGCATAAATCGATGTATACATGTAGCCATAGATACATCCATACATATATAGACAGATGCATGGAGAGATGGCGAGATAAATGCATCAATCGATATATGCATGATTGCATCTAGGGATACATAGATACATAATGAAATGAAGAAAAAGACACATTTATATATGCATATACGAAAGCATATAAAATTGAAATATGTTTAGCATATTGCAATCAATGATTATTTAGACTGAACGCCTTGATAGTGGCATGTTAACTGTGTCATTGTTATCGAGTTTGTAGTGCTCATTTATCCTTGTAATAATGCATATGTAATTAATTAGGTAGTTGCTAATTAGTCTTTAAATACATAACAATTAAAAGAAAGAAATAATGATAATTATCGTTGTGCACATTTCAGCTATTAATCAAAGCCAATTAACAAAGTAGCAATGGAAAAGCATGTGCATGTTAATATGTTAGAGAGCATGTATTTGTGCATAAGTGTATAAGGATGCCATGAGTTGTGATTTCTACTTGCATGTAGTTGTATTAAACAATTAATAGTAAGTATAGAATGACCCCATCGGGTTGGGAACTGAAAGAAATAAAGGAAAGAAATAATTATAACTATCCTTCTGCAGATTTCACTTATTAATCAAAGCCAATTAACAAAGTAGCAGTGGAAAACCATGTACATGTTAATATGTTAGACAGTATGTATTTGTGCATAGGTGCATAAGGATGGTATGTATCTTTAGATTTTAGATTGCATAGGTAACATGTGCTTCATAGTCATCTAGTTAGGGTAATATGATCACTTTGTGCATATTGGTATTTAATTCTGGAAGTTGATGTTTCAAAAGTTATTTTTTTATTTGGAAAGTGGTATTTAGCTGTTTTCTTGTTTGTGTTTCAAAGTGAATGCATTAAATGGCATGTGGATTTATCATGTAATATAGATTTAAGTGACTAGAGATGCATTGTGATTACTTTGAGCGTTTCATTTTTGTTATTCTGCAGATCTGTGTAGTCACAGGAGATGTTGTTGCTGCAGAGTCAAGACCCAGAAACGAGCTACTTGATACATGTATCCATAGATACATGGATGTGGACATCTATCATGGTATCCATAGATGCGTAGATACATGTATCTATGAATAGATGTATCCATAGATACATCGACACATATATGGATAGATGCCTGTATACATATGTACATAGAAGCACAGATACATATATGCATGGATGCATCTATAGGTAGAAGAATACATAGAAACATAGTTGGATGGATAGATAGATAGATGCATAGTTGGATACATAAATGCTTAAATATGCATGTATGGAAATATCCATGGATTGCATATGAAGTTGCATAGATACATATATCCATGGGTGCATGTATACATAGATGCATGTATTGCAGTACACATGGATGCATGTATATGTGTATCTCTGGGCAGGATGCATGGATGCATGTAAATAGAAGAATTTTGTCAAATGTTATAGCTATTTTCCTCATAGGCACATATGCAAAAAATGGAAGCATACAAAAGGCAAGTGAACTGTTTGACAAAAGTAGTGGAATAAATGTGGATCCATGAAATGTGGTTTGAAAGGGATTATGTAAGAACCCTTTTGTCTATTCTGTTGACTACATGTGAGCCCTGTAAAGACTATATATCTTCAATTGCTGTAGAGCTGTGCCATAGAGAGAGCTTTAGAACCAATGTGTTGTTAACCTTGTGCTGTAATGAGAAGTTTGGAACAATGTAAACCTAAATTCTGCAATTGTAACAAAATTTTCAAGAAAAGAGTACAGGGTGAGTTTCTAGAATGAACCTTTTTCTTTGTTTACAATTGCGAAATGCAAGTAGGGTTTCATAGTGCTTTAAGGCATTCTTATAGTTTGATGATAAATTCATATTTTAAACTACTTTTAGTATTATCTATTCGAATTTCTTGTTGAAATGAGAAGGTTTCATCTGCATTTGATAGGAATTATGTAGAAACCCTCTTGTCCATTTTACTTCATGCATGTGAGCCCTGTAAAGTTTGTATATTTTTGATTACTGCAAAGCGGTCCCATAAAGAGAGCTTTGGAACCAAAATTATGTCAACGTGTGTGATAATGAGAGTTTTCTCCTTGAACCTTGTTATATATTCAAAGACTAATTAGGAATTCAAATAGCATCCCCTTTAGTCAGATGCCATTCAATGCATTGAGTTTGCATCAATGAATTATGTACCTTCAGCCACTAGTTTTAATCAAAGTATGCATATGGATTCAGAATCAAAAGCTCTTTCCTGTGAACCCATTTTTAATTTGCCTATGCATTTGTCTAGAATGCTTTTAACTGGCAGCATCGGCCAATCACATTTCAGCATATAACATATTACTTATTTTTATGTATAGTTTGAATTTGGAGAGCTATTTTTAATATTGGAAAATTAGCATTTATCTATTTTTCTATTTGTCCGAGTAGCTTTATAAATCATTTTTGTTTTAAAAATTCGGGAAAATGCGAATGCATAAATTGATTAAATAAATTTAAGCAAAGGCATAGTGTAAAAGTTGGCGGCTAGAGGTACGTAATCCATGAATATAGATTAAATGCATTAAAATATTAAGAAAATGCGAGCGCAATGCATGAATGCAAATTAAATGCATTAAATGGCATCTGGCTGGAGGTGAACGCGCTGGAATGGCTTGGTGGCCACGCGTGGACAGGGTACTTTGGTAATTTAATATAGAGTTAAGCCACTTGCTATGCATCTCTATTACTTTGTGTGTGTTGTTTTTGTGTTCTGTAAGCCTGGGTTCTCTAAACCTAAACTCTACAATTGCTTTGAGATTTTTCGCTATGATGAAAGCATAAAGGATAAAGGAATTTTGTGAACTGTTATAGTTAATGTGCTCATAGGCACATATGCAAAATATGGAAGCATACACAAGGGAATTGAATTGTTCGAAAAACTCCTCAAAGAAATGTGGTCCCATGGAATGCAATAAGTGTTCATAATGGACACTTTGGTTTTCGCAAGTTAACTTTGTCAGATAATGCAATTTGACATGAACAATGTTGAAGCCATGACATGAACAATAGAACTATTCAACACTGAACTCTATGCCTGTAATAATTATTGCAAAAGTTGTAAATGCCATAGATGAAATAATATGAATAAAATTTTAGTTTATGCTTTTCTTGAAGTGCAATGAAAAAACTGCTATAAAGGCATAACACAAGGTTGTGTAACATATTGCCACTCGTGTTTCTAATTTATTTGGACATGAATGCTTTACACATTTGATTGCAATAGTAACATGTCTACGAAAATGGAACAATAGAGATCATAAATCAGTAGTTTTAAGTCTGAGTATATATGTATCTTGATACATATAAGCTCGATTTGGCATTTACAAAAACAACTGTTATCTATGGTGAAAGAGCTAATTAGTGTTCCTATATGCGATATCCATAGAACAGAATAAATTGCTACAAGGCTAGAGTGGCACATCCATAAATGCATGGACAGATGTATACGCAATTGCATACAGGGATACGTAGAAGCTTAGATGAATACATGCATACATGAATATGTGCATATGTGCATATGGACATAGAGGCATATATACATGTAAATATGCATATATGCAGCGAAAGCAACAAATGGATTTCTCTATACAGGAATGTAATTTATACATTAGAATGCGTGATGGAAAAGTGACTATAAAGTACAATGCATAAAAGCAGTGTTGAGACTTGGTTGCATTAACAGCATAAAATGTAAAAAGTCAGAGGAAAATAACTATTTATTGCCTCAAGTAATTTTTTTATGGGTCTGGAGTGTGCAACCATAACAACTTCTACTCAGTCACCATAAACTCTCGAAAATATAACAAATAGAGAGCAAATATTGGAAAAGCTAGAAACGACAGAATGCAAAAGGAAACATTTAAACTATATAGTTTGAATGGCATTATGCATAGAGGGGTAATAATTATTGAACATATATGTCAGATGTACATAGAGGACCACTGTCTTCATAGGTGCAAAAACAAAATTAGATTTTCAGATGTCCATATTCGAGAAGACTTTAACATAGTAACCTATAAAAGTGTCTAAATGTATAATAGCAATAGAGTATTTTAAAACTAGTCTTTAACATGTCAAAACCAGTGAAATGTCTTGGAGCATGGAAAGGCGAAAAAGTTAAAGTCTGAACAATGTAAATCTGTACTCCTGTATTCCTAGTTTCCTATAAAGCCAAGAAAATGCTACGTATTAGAAACATAGTTTGTATGGATGGTGATATGAGGTGCTGGTTCACAAGAGAAAAAGTTTACATATGAATAATTTTTTTACCTTCTGGTGATGTTTCTTGTTTATTTTTCAATGCAAATGGATTCAACAATGGCATTGTTTTGGTCAAGGCTAAAATGTCCTTCAGCGCTGAAGTCCCATAGAATGAATATCACTGCTGACTTGTCCTTGATATAGTCTTCATAGCTGAGGTTTTGCAGTGTGGGAAATAGACTGTGCATGGTGACCTAGTCAATTGAAGACTGAATTGTTTGATTGTCATAAGTTGTAATGATAGTTTTAAGTTGCAAAAATAATGTAAAATTGACTTGTTGGTTGCACTATTTGCAGTGAGCAGTTTTTTCTTGGAGTGTACCATAAGCAGTGAATTTGTATTTGCATTTTGGACAGCATGCATGGAATGGATTGGAAAATGCATTTGCTGCTTTTAGAGTATGAGAAACCTATAGAATATGGTTCAAAATTTTTAGAGGAAACAAAAAATATAAGTTTGGATGCGATAGTTTAAAAAAAAATGAATGTCGTTACCTTAAAAGTTGAATGTAGTAGACTGTTGAGTTTTTCCAAGCTTCTTTTGTCATTCAAGCTACAAATGAATGTTGACCGACATGTGTGAAACGTGTTCTTTTGATCTATTTTTCTTACAACATTCTTGAAAAGCATTGCAGGTGTTTTATTTGTATGCAACTGGTCTTCGATTGCAAAGTATGTTGCTCATATGTTGACCGTAATAGCACCTGCGATTCA
This sequence comes from Sequoia sempervirens, assembly GCA_007258455.2. NCBI lineage: Eukaryota > Viridiplantae > Streptophyta > Pinopsida > Cupressales > Cupressaceae > Sequoia > Sequoia sempervirens. The sequence continues at coordinate 338,395,454 of VDFB02000008.1, forward strand.
ATGAGAGAATTAGATTTTGTTACGGGAATTGTTATAGAGACCACTGTAGAACGAGAAAAGGTTGAAACTGAAAGAACAGGAAAAAGTTTTGTAGACCGAAATACCTGTGCTCTATCTATGTCAGTGTGGCCATATTTGATGTCAACTACAAATTGGGTACCCATTTTCTTGGCACCAACTACTAGCGCAGCTATTGTGCCAGCTGGGTACTCATTTATAGTTGTTAGCAGTTGGATGATAGTCATACTTGGAATGAATTTGTACTCTTGACAGAGGCGTGGGATGTTTTCAGTGGTGCTTATGTTTGTTAAAATCAAAATGCAATCACAGTCACCTCTGTCATAATCTGTCCTAGGTGCAACTTGAAAATCTAAGATTGAGATAGCTGACCCTAGGACTATATTAGGCTCATGTTTACACACAAGGTTTCCACTAACATTTAACGTGATTGTCATTTATGCTTTGTGATCTGTTAAATCAACATGCAACATTTCCCGCATTTTGTTGGCCTTATCCAATGTTGCTTTGTAGACAACAAGCACATCACCTTGGAAGGTGTCTCCAGCTCTTTTTGCATTTAGCTGTTCAATTGAAACAATCTTAGGTTTCTTGACTCTTGTCCTACAAGGAACAAGGATAATGTCAATTGAATGCTAATTTAATATTAGCAAGCTGGGAAAATGGCGGTACAATGAAGAACCAAGCACTTTACCATTGTGCTGACTCTTCTTGTGCAATTTGCACTTGTTTTGCCTATCTTTTTGATACATCTTTTGGTGTCCTGCAAAGAATTGAAACAATGTTATTTGAATATTTGTGATTTGGGTGAATGAGTATGAAGGAATAATACTATGAGTGCTTTACCGTTGTGTTGATTCTTCTTGTGTGGTTTGTATTTGCTTTAAATGTTTTTTAGTTTCATCCATAGATCTCCTGCAAATAATGGATATAGCATTGAAAAAGGCATTGCAAAGCATAAGAGTGATATAAGGCTATAAGTTCTATAAAGTTGAATTTGTCTATTGGGCAACATGCAATTTTAGGAAAATTGGATTGTGATCAGTCCAATATGCTTCTGATTTATAGATAGAGCATATATTTGTAGTAGTGTTGGACCAAATGTGGTCAATGAATGAGTTGCCCATGCTGTGTTGTTGGTTCAACATAAATTGTATATTGTTTTGCTGCATATAACTGTGAAGTATTTTTTTGCTTCTGCTTTCTGAAAACATGTCCACATTAAAATCGCCTAAAATGTACATGTTTTCTGAATTTGTGGATGCAATAATTATTTGCAAGATTGCGATTACTTCGTCTATGGCAGTTGCAGGTCTTGCATAAATATTACAAACATTGAGTTCATTGTTAGATAGCATTACTGTTGATGTGATGGCTTCAATATTTGATGTTTCATGTTGTTTTGTTTTTGACAGGAATAAATGTTTCCTGGTTAAAGTTGCTATGCCATGTATGTTATGTACAGAGAAGCTATCAAAATACTGCAGCAAGATATTTAGCTCAAAGGGATGCATATGTGTTTCTTGGAGACACAAGATATCAGATTGCATTATGCCATAGTCATTGACAATGTCTTCTGCATGTGCTTTCAAGCTACGAGTGTTCAATGTACATAGGAGCATATGTGATTTGTTTTCTGAACATGTGCTTTGGTTATCAAATTGCCATTGTGCACATGTCTGGAGACGAGACATTTCTAGTTGTATTTTGTCTTTAACTTTGAAGTTTTTTGTAGTTAAAGGTTGTAATAGAAATAATGATTCTACTGATTTTGTTCGTGATAGAGCTGTATAGGTTAGCCCATGCTTGTCTAATGCCTGTGGGATCAAAAGCCAAGGCCTCCATTGTTAATCCTTGGGATTGATGTATGGTTCGTGCACATGCTACTTGTATTGGGAATTATTTTCTAATTGTAATTTTCTTGTTTGTTGTTATTTTCTGGATTGGCCTAGCAATGCGTTGTATAGGCACCCAGTCTTTGTCAATGATAGTAGAATAGCATTGTGCTAGTTTTGTGCGTTGATGATGTCCGATTGATGGGTCATTAAATTTAATCCAGACAATATCAATTTTGTTTTGTGCTGTATATGCTTTAAAAATTCCATCTGAACCGTTGACGAGGCCATCTTGAACATTGTAATTTCCTGCATAAAGTTCAACAAGAATGTTTGGTTTCAAGCATATTTGTGATGGAAGTGTTGTTGTGTGACTGTATACTCATATTGCATTAAGGTCCTCCTCAAGTTCATCTATAGCATCTAGCACTATCATTTGGGTTGGAATGATTGATATCATTTTGTTGTTATGTGCTTGAACATCAATTCTCTTGTAGAAAAGGTGCAGAAGCAATGGATCAAATGGTACAGGACGAAAGCAAATTTTGTTGAGATAGTCTATGTCATGAGTTGTCTAAATGCCTACTTGTAGTCTATTAAGGATTGAAATAAATAATTCATCTTTTTGTCTCATGGTAGTCACCAATGAATAGCATTTTATGTGGTCTTTCCAGAAACTATAAGGCATTAAATTAATTGGAGTAGGCCTATTTTCAAAAACCACAGAGTCAAGGACAGGTTGTGCCTGGTAAAGGTCACCACAAAATATTGTATCAAGGTTTCCAAAGTATGCTGTAGGCATTTGCATTATGTCTCGTAGTCTTCTATCAATATACTGTAGGAATGTTGAGCCAACTAATGATATCTCGTCTATAAGAAGTATGCACAATTGATCATAGTGCTTTGACATAGTGTCAAGCACTTCAGTGTTTAGTGGCAGGAATTCTGATGTATTAAAAGGTATGTGAAATGTTGAATGTAATGTGAATCCCCCTATGTTATATGCTGCTTTACCTGTATATGCAGTTAATAAGCCCTTGGGTTTGTCTGGATTATTGTCAACAGAATTGCTATAGATGTGAATGAGAGCTTGGTAGATGGCCTTTGCTATAAAAGTCTTTCCTGTTCCACCTCCCCCAGTCAAAAACAAGTGCAATGGCTTTTGTGGATTTTTCATCTTTTTTATGAGAAAATCTTTAACAATTGCTTGTTGTTCTTTATTTAACATTTGTCTTAACTTGTATCATTCATTGTTATCTATAATCTGTGGGTGCTTTGTAATTTCAAATCCATTGGAATGCATGGTATTTGGGTTAGAACGACCTATGTTTGGAAGGTCTGTTTGTATGTCATATAGTTCTTTCTGGTGAAGCTTTGCTTGCATTGGTAGGTCAATGAGCTTTTCATCTTCAAGAGACTGAAGATCATTTATAGCTTTGTCAATGTCACCCCATGCGGAGTTTGTGCTGTGGATGAACTTTGCACTATTTTTTTGAATGGTTTGTCCATGGTACATGTATGCATGTTCCCAAGAGTCAAAGTTTTTTTTGAGTGTATGCTCATTAATGGTAAATGGAACATAGAGAACCAATTTCTCTCTACAATGATTCTCTATATCAAAGTGTTTGTTGAAATTGGTAAACCGTATCACATTTGGTTTGGCCTTTGGTTCAATTGTAGCACCGTATTTGTTGTATCTTGAAACAAATTCTGCAAGACATATGTCCACCATTGTTTCAGGACGTTTTAAATAGTAGTCTATAATAGATTTTGCAAGAACGTTTTCTGATTCGTCTGGCTCATTGCTCAATTGTTTAACATATTTTAGTATAAATGTGCGATCATTGTTAGATCGTGTATCAATGAATATACATTTTCTTGAACTGTAATTTAATGGCAATGACAAAACAATATGTGCAGCTTGTTGTGATGACATTTGTTGCAAGTTAAGCATGGCATTTCCAAGTTTACTTACCATTCGTATTGCATCAATATTGTCTTGCTTGTGGTTTGTACGTATTCTTTTGAATGCATATGTCATTGAATTTTCTACTTTTGCAATATATGAGCTACAATACATTGCAGCAGCATATGCATTGAGGACAAACTGTGCATTTGTATTAGCCTTCCAAAGATCTAGAATTTTCCTTGAAAAACTATTGTTCCATATTTGTGATGGTTTTCTTTGTAAAAAAAGCGTAGGCCTGTTTAATGTTGAGCTTAAAGCTTCAATGTATTCATTGTTAGTTAAGTTTATTTCTTTTAAGAACATTTGAAAAGTGAATGTTTCGTCATAGTTTGCTTTTTGGAGTTTTGAAAAGATGTCAGTGGCATTTGCAGTTATCGCTTCAGTCTTTTGGAGTATTGGTAAAAGTATAGTTGACTTTTGCATTGGTGGGAAAGGAAAATTGTATCTACAAAGTCGTTTTCTTGATCTCTTGCATTTCTTTGTATGACGATGTTTGTGTAGCATTGCCAAAGCAGGTTCCAAATTTTTGGTGTCGCAAGTAATATACTTATCAACAAAAGCTATGATGTCCGTGTTGTTATTTTTTGTGTAGATTGGTGCATTTTTAACCCATATGAGGAAATGATCATGTTCATTTCCTCGATTTTGGAACTCAGTGACTGAGAAGTAATCAATGACATTTCCAAAGAAAGAGTCATCTGTAAGTATCAATTTTTTTATTGCATTTATTCTATGTCTATAGTAACATGCACAAGTGATAGGATCTTTCTTGATTAGCTCAAATTTGTCAATGTGTGTTGGGTCATTGGATTCTTGACGGTTTTGTGCTGATTGGTGTAGATTGTGCAGCTCTTGTAATGTTTGAATTAGTGGATCCCAATTTTGCTCAGCACTAGTGAAAGTGATGAAAAATGTCAGTGGTCCTAGTTGTCGAATCATAGCAAATACATTTTTCTTAAGTTGTTGTGAATAGTCTGGAGAGATTCTTATTCTTTTGAAATAAATATATCCACTATTTGATTTAAGAATTTTTTCTAAATTTGGTTTGTGTTTAACGTCTTTTGCAAATAGCTTTCGCTCTTTTAACTGGCCTTTTCGGATTCTTATTGTCATTGTAGATAGTACTTGTTGTATTAGTACCTTAATAGCTTTGAAAAAAATGTTTGTTGTATGATATGCAAATTGTCTTTGTGACTGTAAGAGCTCCCAGCGTACTATTTTCTGATATGTAAAGTTTTTTACAATGTCATTATCATGTGGTTTGCCAAAGAATAAAGTTGGGAAATTCATTTCTTTAGCATACATGTCCTTAAATATTCCAATTGGATACTTGTCCTTTGCAGGTGCAATTTCAATAATCTTGTCTTCCATGTTATGGATACTTCTAGACTCAGTAAATCCATGTATCAATGTTTCTGATGGGTTTTCATTTTCCATTTCACTATCTGATTCTGTTTCACTTGTATTTTGTGGACTATTGTCTTCGTTTTCTTGAGTGCATTGGAGAACTTCTTGCCAATCTTGGTTTATGTGGACTTTGTGCATTTTGTATAATGGTCTCCTTGTTAATTGAGTCAAAGCTTGCATGATGACATTTGGGCGCACCATGCCTTTTTGAAATGCATTTTTGTATTGTAAGCGCCTTTTCAATGAAACAACAATTGTTTGTGTGTTGTTAATTGATTGTGGTAATGCTCTTTGTACAATGTTCATGTTAACAGGAACATTTATAATAGAACCTATTAGGCCTATTTGAGACCTTTTGAACCCTAGTTCCCAAATCTGTGCAAATGCAATTCTAAGTGAGACAAGTCGTTCTTCTAGCTGAGTTAAATTTTGCACATAGCACAATGGTCTATTAGTTCTTATTTTCTGTGGGGTAGCATACTTTGGAATAGTGGACTGTTTCAATGCAAAGTAGCATACATGGCATATGAAATCTGTGAATGGTAAGGAATCTGATTGTAGTAGCTTACAGTATAGTTCTTTTTGTTTTTCTTTGAATGTCCTGATGTCCTTGTTCAAACAGAGCACTTGGAAAATTGCACATGGGTATTTTGGTGTATCTTGTATTGCTGTTTTATAAATTTCTATTGGTGACAATGTTTTTTTTTTCTTTGGACTGGTAGATATACTTTCTTTTTGTTTTTCTCTTCTAATCAAGTTCTTCAGGTGATTAAGTCTTATTGTTGATTTATGTTTAAAATTGTTTGCTGTGACAAATGGTATCAAATTCTTCTTGTTTTTTGGCAAAGCATGTGTCTTGTTCAAGTAAGTAATTTTGTATTGTGGACCACTTCTGATCAACTTTTTAAGTTGGAGTAAGCTTGTTGAGCATTGGCGAGTTAGATTTTGGGCTTTGATTCTTAGGAGCGGCTCAAAATGTCCAGCCAGAGGGTTTGTATCATGGAATAGTATAGAGACTGATTCTGTATATCCAGAATCATTGAAATCTAAGTACTTTCTTGATGTTGTCAATGACCAGAGGCTTATTTGTATTTTCAACCATTTGGATATCTAGTGAATGCAGAACAAGTCACCCCACAATCCACATTCACTATGGTCTATGCATGGTCTTGCAGACAATCGCATTTTGCGGAAGTATGTTTCTTGGTCATGTACTTTGTGCAATGTATATAAAGTATTAGGATTTAGTTCATTGTTATATGATTTAATTGCTTCTTTGTCCTTATTTTGAAGGCAAGTTAGGAAATGATCTATAGCTCCATTTCATAATTGAGTTGAGGTGTACTGATTGTTAAGTAGTACTTGAAGTGAGTCAAACAAACAATCGCCAGCATTGTATGCAAATGTGCTTAATCTACAAAGGCCTTCAGCTCTAAGGACATTGTCAATGTTTGATATTCAAGGATACTTTGTGCACAGTTTTTTAATTTCATGTGAACCTACGAGGCTGTTTTGAACCTATGTTTTGTGTTTAAATTTTTAACAATGGTTCAAAGTGTCCACTTAAAGAATTCATGTCATGAAATAGTATAGAGACTAATTCTGTGTAATCAGAACTATTGAACTGTAAGTACCTTCTTGCTGTTGTTCTTGACCAAAGGCATATTTCTATATTCAACCATTTGGATATCCAGTGAATGCAGAATAAGTCACCCCACAATCCACTTTCAGTGCAATCTTCCTGTGGCTTTGCAGATAATTGCATTCTGCAGGAAATATGTTTGCGGATCATGTACTTTGTGCAATGTATATAGAGTATCAGGGTCTAGTTCATAGTTGTATGATTTTATTGCTTCTTTGTCCTTGTTTTGAAGGCAACTCAAGAAGTAATCTATAGCTCCGTTTCGTAGTTGAATTGATGTGTAGCGATTGTTAAGCAGTAGTTGTAATGAGTCAAACAAACAATCGCCAACATTGTATGCAAAAGTACTTAATCTGCAAAGCCCCTCGCCCTTAAGCGCGTAGTCAATGTTTGATATTTGGGGGCACTTTGTCAATTCATAGGTGTCAACGTCTATCATTTTCTTTGTTTCTTTTGTATCCTAATGTGTTTGAGAATAGCATATGTTATGTATGAATAGTATCAAACGCTATCATCTAGATTACAAAATCTATAGTTTTTTTCCTATGTTGCCTATGTGCTTTTACTCAATAGCATTCTATAGTATTAATCATGTTGTCGAGCATCTTGGAAGATAATAATCTTTATATATGTTGGAAAATGGATCTTGAGTAGTAGCAGAAGCCTACGTGACATATTATACAACAAACAATTTTTTAGAAGCACAAGGGGAAAATAGTATTAATTCTTCAACCTGACCTTGTCATCCACTGTCCCCCACCAGGATTGTATGTACTTATTCCAGTTACATTGACAAATTGGATAAATGAGTACAATGCATGATGTATACTTTCAATGCCACAAACACAAAACAATATTTTCAGGTAGCTTTGTTTACATGCAAGAAATGGTGGATAAGAATTTTTTTGCTCACATTGTCAATCTCAGTCTATGGTCTTTAAATTTTTTGTGTAATTGGATTCCTTTGTTTCTATGTACTTCTAAGTGACTGATTTTCTCAAAGAGAAAATGATTTTAAAAGCTGTTCACATAAACATGAATTAAGTGGCATGTAGAGAATAGTTTCATAAATCATTTCTGTTTTAAAAAAATTAGGGAAATGCAAAGGCATTGATTGGTCAAAGAAGATCTATGGCTTTTCTTATTTGTGGGAATAGCTTTAAAAATCATTTGAGTTTTAGAAATTTGAGGGAAATGCAAAGGCATAGGTCCATTGAGCAAAAGCGAAGGCATAGATCAATTAAATAATTAAAAAAAGAGATTAAAACTCAGAGGTACAGGCACACAGTGCATAAATGCAAAGTAAATGCATTAAATAGCATGTGGGTGGATGAGAAACTGCTGGAATGGCTTGGTGGACATGTATAGCCAGGCTGCTTTGTTCATTTGTTATAGACTTAAGTCACTTGTTAAGCATGACTATTACTTTGCGCAAATTGTTTTTCTATTCTACAAGTCTTTGTTCTAGGAGAGTCTACAGTGATTGAGCAGACTTTGTTATAGTTACAGTGTCCAAAACCAGAAATGAGTTACTTGAGGCAATAAATAGTTTCTTTCCTTAGTTTTCTCTTACTTTAGAGGTTTAAAGCACACAATGAAATTGGCAATGTGAGCAAAAAAAAGTTGTGGTTAATGTCATTTTGCATGTAAACAAGACCATGGAAAAATATTGCGTCATGTCTATGAGTAACGTAGTACATCATTCATTGTACTCATGTGCCATGTCAGCTTTTGAAATTAACTTTGTGGTCTTTTTTTGCAATACAGGAAGATTAAACATATGATCACTTGCATAGTGCATAGCAACTTGCCACAGATATAAGTAGTCTTATGAACAAAATTGCCTTAAATGTATATAGGTAAAAACCAGTTGACATAAAACAAAGACTTATGACTTTATAGGCTATTTGAAACTGCAAACAGGGTTTAAAAATTACATTCTAGCAGTTCATTCTATTATATGGATATTGTATAGAGGAAGTATAACTAGTTAACACATAAGCAAAACTTGTTCTATTTTTCGAAGACAAATTACTATTGCAATTGTGGAAAATGCATTTTCCTATTTCTATATGTGCAAGCAGCCTTTAAAATCATTTGTGTTCAAAGAAATGAGGAATACAAGATGACAAAATGAAAACATGAAAAAGAAATTTATGCAGTCATTATATTGAAGAATTTCAATTGCATTTCAAGAAAAGCAGAAAGACAATTTGGAAAGCTGACCTTGCAATTTGCTATTGAATGATCAAGTATACTTGCAGCAATGTACAAATTCTGGCTGTTATTATAGGCACAAGCAATTTTTCCTAGTACAATGACAAAATTGAGAAGTGAGCAAACTGTAAAAACATATACTATTTCATCTACAACCATGGGAAATCTTCCTAGAAGTGCATATTTGGAAATCTCTGCATTGTTTTTTTTTTTTAAAAAAAGGAGAAGGTTAATATGCTAACCTCACGCTTGCAGTTTGTGCATGATTGTTTAAATACAGTTGAAAGCACCGATCCCTATTACAAGGACAATTTAGACAAATGAGTACAGTGAGTGACATATACTATGTTATTCATAAAAACAAAACATAATTCTTATGTAGATTCATTTCGACGAGAAAGAACCTAAGCAAGAACTTTTGTTTCTTATAATGCAAATTGCATGTTATAATTTTAAAATACTTATTGTTATTTGTGTACCCTATAATATAGAACATATTTTGCATATACATGCACTAGTGTAATTCTGTTATTGCAATGGTGGCATAAGCTCTTTAAGAGCAATCAATGGAATAGATGCCATATTTTCTTAAGCGTCTGAAGAAGTGTAAATAGGCCATGGAAACCTATCAATACTAAGCCAAAAAACAACACAGACCTGTGCTAGCACTGTTAAGTTCTGATAAAAACAATTTCTAGCTACTATTTAATGCTAGACCAGCTATCACTTAATAGTGAAAGCCAGATAAATATTGATTTTCTAACTAAATGGGGTCATTTCATTTCCATTTGCATAAGTTTATTTTGTACCATTATGTAGCACTTACTATTACTTGTGCAATCAAGCCACATGCAACTAGAATTCATAACTCATGGCATTTAGATACACTCAAGGAGAAATACAAACCAAGGTTGTTGGCATCCTGATAAGAAAGATGATGAGATACATCCAATTAATGTATGCCACAACATCTTATTCAATGAAGATGATTTGGATAGGGACGTTACAAATGAGAATCCTTATTGGTGTGTGAGTAATCCTCTTTTTCAAGACTTCTCAAGGAAATTGCATGTCAATACTATCAGTGAACAGGTGGAATCAGATTTATTAATTGACTTTGATTGATGGGTCAAATGTGCACAAGAATAGTTATAATTATTTCTTTGTTTTAATTATTATGTATGTAAATACTATTTAGCAGTTACCTAATTAATTAGATATGAAATGATAGAAGGGAAAAGAACATTAATTAATTAAGATAATTTGATTCATTAATTAATAAGGTGAATTTTCATGTAAAAGTACTTAAATTAGAAGTTTGGAAAAAATCCTCTTTCCTTTATGCTTTAATGACAACGAGAAAGCTAAAAGCAATTGTGGAGTTTAGGCTTATATTTGTAAATTGCTTTTGCCTGACAGTTTGTAAAGCCTTCTCAACACATTGTCCACATATTGTTCGAAAGGTCCCATTATGGCATATGCTAACAGAACAGTGGCTCTAAAGCTTGCACTATGGAATAGTTCTGCAGTAATTGAAGATATGTAATCTTTAGAGGACTCATAAGCACCAAGTTATTGTTAAGCTCCTATATTGTACATTGGACAAAAGACAATTGTTCATCCAAGGTACTAGTCTATGAAGATTAGCGTAGGCTGAGCACTGTGAAACCCAATCTGCCTATGGACTCTAAAATAAAAGAAAACTGATGAAAGTAACTATTTATTGCCTGAAGTAACTTGTCTACGAGTGTCCTTTTTGGAACCATGACAACCTTTTCCCTATCACTATAAACTCTTTCCTAGAAAAGACATATAGACACACACATATATATACACATGTATATATATGTATAGATACATCCATGTGGACACACATAAATGCATGTATGGATGTAAACATATATGCATATACACATAGATGCATCTATACACACATACATATATGCATAAATACATATATGCATAGATATATCCAGAGACATATGCATACATGCATATATGCATCTACAAATGTTTACATAGATATGCACATAGATAAATGCATATGTACATAGAGACATGCATACATACATACATGCACCGACACATCAGGCACAAAGTGATAATGATAGTCCAACTAAAGAACTATGAAACGCAGTTTCATTATGCACTTTAATGGAAAGAAACTGTGCAAAATAACAAATTATCACCTCAAGTAACTCGTTTCTGGGTCTGGACTCTGCAACTATAACATCTCCTGCTTAGTCGCTACAAACTCTTCCTCAGAACACGTGCTTACAGAACTTTAAAACAACACACACAAAGTAATAGAGATGCATAGCAAGTGGCTTAACTCTATATTAAATGACCAAAGTACCATGGCCACGCGTGGCCACCAAGCCATTCCAGTGCCTTCACCTCGATCCAAATTCCATTTAATGCATTTAATTTGTATTCATGTAGTACATACGTCTACTAGCCAGTTTTATAAACTATGCCTTTGCTAAAATTTATTTAATCAATTTATGCGCTTGCATTTTCCTGATATTTTAATGCATTTAATCTGCATTCATGGATTACGTACCTCTAGCCACCAGTTTTTAAACTATGCCTTTGCTTAAATTTATTTAATCAATCTATGCATTCACATTTTCCCAAATTTTCAAAACAAAAATGATTTATAAAGCTACTCAGACGAATAGGAAAATAGATATATGCTAATTTTCCAATATAAAAAATAGCTCTCCAAATTCAAACTATACAAATAAATAAGTAATATGTTAAATGCCGAAATGTGATTGCCCAATGCTGCAAGTTAAAAGCATTCCAACCGAATGCATGAGTATTCCTGCCTTGACGCTAGGAACCAATAAAATTCAGACTATACAAAACAGTTTATCCAAGTGAGTGCTATTAGGTTTGTTATCTTCAATTTCAAACTCCTTTGACTTTAAAGCATTTTATTTGATGGTAGGATATGGAGATTCTTTTTTTATTGAGAGTTCGGAACAATATGACAAATCTTTTTGATATCCTGTGTTTAGCACATTGCAACAACAAATAGATACAAAAACTGTGCGAGCCTTCTTTTAGAGTTTGGAGCAGAAGTAAACAGCATAGGCACCCTTGAATACTTGTTTGTGTTCTCATTCTACAAGAGCATTGTAGAGTTCTGAATGTTGTTTTTAGTTGCTTGTTATTCAGTATGCTGTAAAAGTGGGGTAAAAAAATTGAAAAATCATGATGAATTAGAAAGCTCAACAATCCATTGTTTTTTCTGTTTTCCAAATTCCTGATTGTTTCATTTAACAAAATAAAGTTCTTGACCAGATTCTGCTAAACTAAAACAGATGGAGGAGGAAGTGTCTCTCTGTCAGAAGCAGTTCTTGGGTGATATGAATTGATAGCAAAATTACCAGATACCCTTTTTGCATTACTGCACATGTATTTTGCAAAAGTAATCTGATAAAAAATCAATGTTCACAAAAGCTTTTTTCACAGATTATTGGAGTTTAAACTGTTACTTGTTTATGCTACATGTCATTGTATTTCATAGCTTATGTTTCCTATGCATTCCTTGTTTCCAATTCCTGGACCTTGTCTATATTTCCACATTGTGAATATATGTCTACGATAACATTTTCAACTGTTATATCTACCTATAAGCCAATACATAGCTGCTGGGGATAAATAAGTGTGGGCAATATTATAGAGACAAACTTATTTCAAGTGCCTTAAATTCATTGTCATCTTAGAAATAGGTTTTTACTTTTTTGTGATATCTACCAATAGCAAGGGAGCAATGAAGGACCTGGCTAGCAATTGCATCTTATGTTTTTATTCCCTCTTGTTTGGAGTAAGAATCTCCATTTGTGGTATAATCATATAGTTTGTTTGGCTATAACTTGAAAAATAGGGGCTTGACTGCATTGCACAGTTATAAATTCATTTTTAATACATTACGACTGTACCTGATCTTATTAAGGTGGCAGAACATGGTAAGTAATCCAACAAAAGGATGTGTAATTTTAGTCATTTTCCATATGTAGACAAATTTTGATGGTAAAAAGGTAGACAACAATAATATAGTGTGGAATACAGTGGAGGCTTATGCAAAGCTGAAAATAGTCAACTCTTCTAACAATTTGTCAAGACTCTCTAAGTTAATATAGTTAGGCTAGGAATATGTGGGGTATTCATATGATGATTGAAAAGAAGCTCTATCTGTAGCAATATAAGACAAAGAGAGAAATATTATTTTTTTAATGATTTGTGTATTTTGATTCAAAGTTTTCTAATATACGTGTTATTATCAGTCATGCATTTGAAAACAATGTTACTCCATATACAAATAAATTTAAGCAAAGGCATAGATTTGAAAACTGACAGCTTTTATCAATACAAAGGGAACGTTTACAGTGATAGAGCAAAAGCTCCTGTGCTCATTGAATGAACACCAAGAGACGAGTTACTAAAGGTAACAAATTGCTACTTTTATTTATTTTGCTTCATTTTATCCCAGAAATGCAACTTGGGTTTCACAATGCATCAAAACACATTTGTGCAAACAACTCCCAAAATTATAATTGCAATGGATGACAGTGATAGTGTAATGGATACTAATAGTCAAAACACCGAAAAACACCAACAAGTATTTTTTTAGATTCAATAGAAACAAGTATTAATTGAAAAAATTAACCTGGTAGACTATTTATCATAGGTTCTTGAATTCCAAATATACAAGTGTGAGCATGGTTCTCTACAGGCTTTCGCTATGCATTTTAACTATATTGTTGTTTTGCATCGAGCCTAAAGAACCACTGTAAGTATGGTTTCCAAACAATTTAAATCAATCAATTTAAATCAAGAAAGGTTTCCAATTACACTTAATACTTGAACCATAAAGCATCATTGCTTCAAGCTATAGCAAAAGTGCAGACAGGCACACAAAAGCAAATTCAACTATGACATCATCTAACAAGGATTTTTTTGCTATTACTATGATTAACTATTGAACTCAATTGGCTCATCAGTCAAACAGCTTGATTGATGACTGACCTAACTTGTTTGAAAGCTATCTTGTTAAGCTGATTAGTTAATTTCATTAATGAGTAAAAGATAGAATTGACTTAATTTGCATGAGTCAAGTGTAAGATTGACTTATTTGTTAATTGACTTTGATTAATGTATCAGAGAGAGATGAGACAAACTAAATTGTCATGAGCGAAATGTGAGATGGACTTATTAGCTGATACGCCACATATACTATGACATTTGAGCTTTCATGAAATAATAGCGAAAGCAATAGAATAAACAGATGGCTTGAACATAGACAAAGGAATACAATTAATATGGACAACTATAGCTTGTTGAATATTTGTAGCACAAGAAACACAAAGGAAGATGTTGGTGAAGGTTTTGCAATTTCGGTTTGCACCTAGCAATTGCATTTGCTTCCTTGTCTATAAAGCCTTTTCAAGAAATTCTTTCTTTGCATATGAATGGCCATGATTGGTTTAATTGATTTGGTGAATCAAGATGATTTATAATTAACTATAATTAACTATTCAAGAAAACTGATCTATCAATGAACTAGTTTCATTGACTGGTCAAGTAACTTGATTCACAGTTAACTTGATCAGCTATCTAGCTAATTTGCTTGAAATTTTGCAAAAAGCTTTTTCGACAAATAATTCTCTGCATAACTTGCAATCATTACACACCAAGAGCCAACATTTCTTCGAGGAATTTTGTCAAACAGTTTACATGTTTTTCTTGTGCTTGTATATTTTGTATGCATATTCATGACAACATTTCAAACCATAATATCTGTCAGAAATCCATGTCTTATCATGCTTAGATGAATGTACATATTCTGTTCTAAAGCTCCTATTTTATTAAAAGCAAGCAAAATGGTCAGAAAGATTGTGTATCTGTGAATGTGAATAGGCAAGATTGATTTAACTGATTTAGAGGATAAAGATGACTAATAATTAACTATGACTAACCACTCAACACAATTAATTCATCAGCCAATTAGCTTGATTGATCGCTGAATTAACTTGTTTGAAAGCTATCATGTTAAGCCAATTAGCTAATACGCCACATACAGTATGACATTTGAGATTCAAATAAGTCTCATGGACGCAAATCTACTATCATGTTAAAGCCACGTAAACATTGATGTTCCAATTCCATGGGGTCATTCTACTTCCATTTTCCCAAGTTCATTTCATTCCATTATCCAACTCTAATTATTAAATGTTTAAACCAACTACATGCAAACATAAATCACAATTCATAGCATCCATATACACCTATGCACAAGTACATGTTATCCAACATATTAACACACACATGGTTTTCTAGTGCTAGTTTGTTAATTGCCTTTGATCAACAGTTCAAATGTACACAAGGATAATTGTAATTATTTCTTTGTTTTAATTATTATGTACTTAAAGACTAATTAGCAACTGCCTAATTATTTAACTATCCTTGTACACATTTGACCCATCAATCATAGTCAATCAATAAATCTGATTCCACCTGTTTTCTAATAGTATTGGCATGCAATTTTCTTGACAAGTCTTAAAAAGAGCATTAGTCACACACCAATAAGGATTCTCATTTGTAACCTCCCTATCCAAATCATCTTCATTCAATAAGATGTTGTGACATACATTAATTGGATGTATCTCATCATCTTTCTTATCAGGATGCCAACAACCTTGATTTGTATTTGTCCTTGAGTGTATCTGGATGCCATGAACTATGAATTCTACTTGAATGTGGCTTGGTTGTACAAGTAATAGTAAGCGCTACATAATGGTAGAAATCACAACTCATAGCATCCATATACACCTATGCACAAATACATGTTATCCAACACATTAACACGCACATGGTTTTCTAGTGCTAGTTTGTTAATTGCCTTTGATTAATAGTTCAAATGTACACAAGGATAATTGTAATTATTTATTTCTTTTAATTGCTATGTACTTAAAGGCTAATTAGCAATTGCCTAATTATGTAGATATGAGACGATACAAGGGTAAATGAGAAATATGAACTTGCCTAAATCGACATGAATGAAATGTGAGATAGAGCTATTGGGTAATATGCTACATATACTATGACATTTAAGCTTCAAAGAAGTCTCATGGCTGCAAGCCTGTTATCATGTAAAAGCCACATAAACATTCATTTTACAATTGGATGGGGTCATTCTATTTCCATTTACCTAAGTTAATTTCATTTGGCTGTCTGGCACTAACTATCAATTGTTTAATCAAACTTCATTCAAGCAGAAATCACAATGCATGGTATCCTTATAAAATTATGCACAAATACATACTGTCTACCATATTAAGATGGACATAGTTTTCTATTGCTGCTTTGTTAATTGGCTTTGAGTTATAGGTGTAATGTGCACAAGGATAATTATAATTATTTCTTCCTTTTAAATTTGATGGATTTAAACACTAATTAACTGTTACCTAATTAATTAGATATAAGATGATAGAAGAGTAAATGAGAACTAGACACTAGATAAAAATGACAAAGTTAACATGTGAATATCAAGGTGCGCAGACTAAATACTCAGTGCATTCCAGGGGACCACATTTCACCGAGAAATTTTGTCAAACAGTTCACTTGCCTTGTATATTGATTGGATAATAATTGCATTTATGATGTCATGTTATTGCAACAAAGATCTACTTTTGAACCCCAATTGCTTAATTTTTATGAACCATATAGCATATGCCACTCACAATACCCATTTGTAAAGATTGTCCTTGTAACAAAAAGCAACGATATGACTACAAGTACAATCAATATAGTGAGAATCTTGAATTAACCTTTTTCTTTGTCTACTCTATGCAATTGTAAACAAAGGAGAAGGTTCATTCTAGAAACTCACCCTGTACTCTTTTCTTGAAGAATTTGCTACAGTTGGACCACTACACCACCTCTCTTCTTCCAATCAAAAGCATTGCACCATGTAATAAGCTTTGATTAGAAAACGTAGACCATTTGTTTGTTTTTCTAAAAGAATAGCAATAAAGCTCATGGAAATGACCAAAATGCAAACAACTCCCAAAATTACAATTGCAATATATAATACTCCTACTACGATGGATACTAATAGCCAAAACCATTAAAACACTAGCAAGCATTTTTTAGATTCAAGAGACACAAGTATAAATGTAAATTAGATTAGCTACACAAACTAGTTGACATAGGTTCTTGCACCACAAATCTTCTAGCAATGAATTTAACTACTCTTTTGCACAAAGTCTAAAATTATTTTATCAAGCAATATTACTTGACTACTCTATGGCAACATTGCAATTTGAATTCTAAAACATATTTGACATAGTTTTTTTTTAACCCCAAGATACAATTTTCTAACTTCCTAAGCATTCAGTCTAAGTTTTCCAATTACAAAATCTCAAATTGCTGTTTGCTTTGTATGTTTGTTCCTTGAATTTGATCACCAGGTAAAATGTACACAAGGATAATTGTAATTTTTTCTTTCTCTTAATTACTATGTATTTAAAGACTAATTAATAGCTACCTAATTAATTAGTTATCTAATGATACAAGGATAAATGTCACATGGACCTATTAGCTGACACGCTACATATACTGTGACTTTTGAGTGCTTAATCCATCTACATGCAAGTACAAATCACAACCCATAATTAAAATGTCCACAAGGATATTTATAATTATTTCTCTCTTTTTATTATTATGTATTTAAAGACTAATTAACAGCCACATAATTAATTAGATATAAGATGAAAGAAGAGTAAATGAGAGTTACCAACTCCATAAAAATGCCAAAGTTAACATGTGAATATCAAGGTGTCTAGATTTAATACTCATTGCATTCCCCGGAAGCCCATTTTCCTGAGGAGTTTTGTAAAACAGTTCACTGCCTTATAAATGCTTTCGTATTTTACATGTCTACCTATGAGAACAGTAACCATGACATTTGACAGAAATTAAATGCTTGCTGGCAGAAAATAGGTTTCTACTGCATTCTTTTGTCTATCTCTGTGCAAATAAAAATTTGTATTCTGCTATGGTAAATTCTCTAGTGCATTAGGTACTTTAAAGCGCAATTTTTTGGATGTTGCTCTTGTTCCAGGTTTGATTCTTTTTGGGGGTTATAACTACCCACTGTTGTATTAGTTTCCCATTTTTTCTTCTACAAATGCATGAATATATGAACAATTAATCATATATAATAGTTTTTCTTTCACAAGTTTTGTCAAATAGTTCACCTGTTCTCTGTATGCTCCCATTGTTTGCATTTATGCCTACGAGGACAATAACCATGACTTTTAACAAAATCCCTCTACCCTTTATGCTTTGATGACAACAGAAAAGCTCAAAGCAACACACTGTTGACTCATTGCTTGAAAGCTCTCATTATCGCACATGTTGACATAATTTTGGTTCCAAAGCCCTCTCTATGGGACCGCTTTGCAGTAATAAAAAATATACAAACTTTACAGGGCTCACATGCATGAAGTAAAAGTAGTTTAAAATACGAAACCTTCGCATTTCAACAAGAAATTCGAATAGATAATACTAAAAGTAGTTTAAAATACAAATTTATAATCAAAGTATAAGAATGCCTTAAAGCACTATGAAACCCTACTTGCATTTCTCGTATCAAATAGAAGAAATCAATGAAAACTTACCTCTTCTGACCTCAAGCAATTTGTCTCTCATTGTCCAGTGTGCAACTCTGCAACTACAAAATACCCTGCTCGGCCACACAATAGAGCACTATGAAATACAGCTTCGTTATGCACTTTAATGTAACGAAACTCTAAAAATTAACAAATTATCACCTCAAGTAACTTGTTTCTGGGTCTGGACTCTGCAACTATAACATCTCCTACTCAGTCGCTACAAACTCTTCCTCAGAACACGCGCTTACAGAACACAAAAACAACACATGAAAAGTAATAGAGATGTATAGCAAGTGGCTTAACTCTATATTAAATGACCAAAGTACCCTGGCCACACGTGGCCACCAAGCCATTCAAGCGCCTTCACCTCGAGCCAGATGCCATTTAATGCATTTAATTTGTATTCATGCATTACGTACATCTACCCGCCATTTTTTATAAACTATGCCTTTGGTTAAATTTATTTAATCACTTTATGCGCTCGCATTTTCCTGATATTTTAATGCATTTAATCTGCATTCATGGATTACGTACCTCTAGCTGCCAACTTTTACACTATGCCTTTGCTTAAATTTATTTAATCAATTTATGCGTTCATATTTTCCCAAATTTTTAAAACAAAAATGATTTATAAAGCTACTCGGACGAATAGAAAAATAGATAAATGCTAATTTTCCAATATTAAAAATAGCTTTCCAAATTCAAACTATACAAAAAAATAAGTAATATGTTATATGCTGAAATGTGATTGGTCGATGCTGCCGGTTAAAAGCATTCTGGGCGAATGCATAAGTATTCCTGCCTGGCGGCAGGAACTAATAAAAATATTAAATAAGCAGTGAATTATATCATAATTTGAGAGTAATATTTTTTGATATTTTGTAGATAAATATATTCAAGATAATAGACCTAATTTATAACTTGTAAAAAATGCTTTATCTATATTATTTATAATTTTTTTTATTTGAGGTAGATGTTGCAAAAACTTTTAGTTTGCAAGTAAGCTTTGACAAAATAAGTTTTTCGAAATTGATTTGAAGTCAGCATGTTGTGATATTCTATTTAATAAATTATTTCTAGTGTGTCTCTTTATAGTAGTCATATGGGGACATCATGGGACTCTCTAAAACTGCATATAGCCATTTTATAATGGATGATTCAATTGTCTTATTATAGTATTCTTTAGATTAATTAGATTTCAACTAAATAATGTTATATTTTGTATCATTTCTAAAATCTTGATTGTTGCTCTAAAGTTTTGAATTTCACATTTTACAAGAAAAATTTAATACATTCAGTTCCATCTATAAGAGCTAATAAATAATTGCCAAAGTAGGCCACTTACTATCAGAGTAGTATTAAATTATTCTATAAAACATAAAAAATAAATTCTTTGTACAATGTGACGGGCCCACTGCTTAATGTGCATACTCGTCAAATATGATAGAGAAAACAAAGAGACATGTGTAGACAAGTAAAAAAGGAATCATAATAGTTTGATTATTAGTTGTTTTAAATGCAACCATAAAATCTAGTTTAAGGTGCATGCTAGCCATATTCAACTTGCACTATAGGTGTCACAACAAAAAAATATGTCGAAACATCCTGGCCTCACACATAAAACAAAACTTATAACTCAAAAAAGAATATTTCAATTTACAAGTCTACAAAAATATTGCTTCAAGCTAAAGCATCTGGTAGATCTAAAACTCTAATATTTTAAATTCTATTTTCATTTATTACAAATAGATTGAAGCAACAAATTTCCAAAATGTGCACTTATATTTAGATTTAAATCATTTACTGTCAATAGAGTGAAGTGGCGACAGTTGGGAGATTGTTTTTGGTTCATTTCATTTTTTATTTATTTTGTTGTGGTAATATTTCAGCCAGGGCCCCTATAAATTCCCTCAATTAAATTAGAAAACAAAGTGCTGGAAACAATAGCTGCTACCAATAATAATGGTGGTCTATAACTAAAATCGATTACTCAATAAGTGGAAAGTACAACATAGAATGGTTCACCTACATATATAATTTCCTTGACAAATAGACACTTCAAACCAAGTTTCAATTTTTCTATGGATGACATATATCTTGAATCCATTTCTCTTATTGAATCTATTAAAAGAGCTTAAACACTGTGGGTGGTATAATATTTTTCTCTGTAATCTCATAGATTCAATACTGTTTGTTATATTTATATTTAAATTGGAAAAAAAGCTTAAAAGGTTTAGATTAGGGTGAAAATGGGTCATCGAGAAATTGTAATAAAAAATTATTAAAAAGTTTATTTTAAAGAGAGTTGATAGTTTAATGGTAAAGTATTCCAGTATATTTTAAATATCTAATTAAAATATTGGCAAAGGAATTGAGGGGCACCTAGATTACTGTGAATTGTGTGGCATTGGGGGCGGTGGCCACATAGATGTCCCCATGCAAACTTTCCCTAATTTTTCAACTCAAGAAACAAAGGCAATAAAAGTTTTAAATTAAAAATATGTATTTTCCTCTAAAAGCCTCAATATTTCTCCTACAACAAAGAGAGCAAGTGACTCCATCGATCATACAATATCATGCTTGGAGGCAACTTTTGTATCTGGCAATCCATATTCACCAATTGCCACATACATGCAGAATATAACTAAGATGTAGAGAAGCTCAAGAAACCATGAGCTAGGTCAGTTATGTGCCTATCCTCCAGTTAATTGAGCTTTTCAGTATCCTCCATCTTCTACTATTCATTAGCCAATAATCGAAGGAAAACCAAACCCTCAATTCTTAGATTTTCAAGGATTCGGTAAAGAAAATGTTGTGTGCTAAAATAAAATTTACATAGTTTGCTTGTTATAGAAGTGTTAAATTAATCTAATTTATGTATTTCCTATTATTGTAGTTTCTAATCTCCTGAGAAAGTCTACCAGGTAGTGATACTTGTTTTAGTATCGTAGGAAAATAAAGGAAGCATTAATTCCTACCATGAATGATGTAGTCAAAGACCAAGAGCTCCAAAATTGGAGTGTTGATCTTCGCATCCATCTCATCAAACTCCTATTCAACCAAATAGGTGAATACTCATGGGAAAACAAACAAACCCATAAATTTTTGAATTGCAAATAATTACACATAATCAAAAGTGCATAGAAAACTGTTGTCTAATCATCTTTTGGAGTTTAATTTGTATATGCAAACATCTTCTAATTTCTCTAAAAACATGTACATTGAAGTTCCCACCTTCATATACAAGAATATGGGTGGGTCAAAATTTATCTACCCATGATACCATACTAGAAATCAAACCAAAATGCTAGAAAAACCATTTTCGAACATTATGATTTCAAGAAACTTGGCTTTTGGACAATTCAAGAAATATTATGAGGGTTCAAATAGAATACTCCAACACTAATAAAGACAAGTAATTCATGGAAATATGCTGATTTAATTCAATACATTCTCCAAGAGCTAGTACATAAGCAAATAAAGCAAAACAATGCAACAATAATCATCTATAGGCATGTTATTTGTCTTCAACATTAGGAAATCTACAACAAGACACCAACAATCAAATCCAATAGTAGAAACAAGCACCCCCAACTCTCATATCCCCTTCTTGTACGTCCCTCTTGGCTTCATAGGCCCCTTTCACCTCTGTAAATTTTGATTTTTTTAATCTTTTTCATGCTAAAACTCTTCTCCAAGCTAGGCGTGGATCTTAGATGACTTCCAAGCTACAATAATTATTTATTTTCCCTCTTGGACATTGGGAAAATCTCCCCCTTACATGCTCCTAGAAAATTTAATTCTTTTTTCTAATTTTTCCCTTTCACAATCTCATTCCATATCTCATTTTTTCTAGTGCCAAGATTCCTCAAATAATTTTAATGCAAATTTTTTAAATGTAGATTGGAGTTACACATATCAGTAATGGTCTCCATCACTCTAGGCATGGGGTTTTTTTTGTAACTCACAAACTCCATTAATTACATGATTCCAACACCTTCGGCACCAAATTCAAATCAAATACAATTTCATTCCAATTGACTTCAAACTCAAGGAGGTTGGAGAATATTAAAATCAAAAGAAATTCATGCCTGTAAAACACAACCAATAAGCCAAAAATCAAAGGAACAAAAATACATATTTTTTTGGTGTGCAGGATTTCCTGTACACCTAGATGCTCCTGCATCAAAAAAACTGGGTAGAAGAAATGTTCCATGAGATGAACTCATGAACATTTGAAGATCATGTGTTTGTTTTGGATCCACCATTCTTCTTTATCTTTCTAAAATTTGTTCACCTTACCTTGAACCTTTATGTCTCTCCCTTATTTCATCCTTCCTCTCTTTCTCCCTCACTTGAAATTTACCTCACTATACCATAATCCATCCTCCTACTCTACCTCATTATCTCTATCACCTACATGTGAATTGGCTCTAACAAAATTATGGAAATCAATGAATTGAGTTTGTACATAATTCTCACCTATTTCTCCTTCTTTCCCTTCTTCCTATAGGCCAACGCAATGATCAAGATATCGTTGCAACTTAGCTTGTAACTTGTTTTTTTCACCAAACCACCCCTCCCTCTCCACATTCTTCTCTGATTTCTTGTAAATAAGTATTGGCTTCAACATCATCATTAATAAATTTAGAAAAAATGTCAATTACCTCACTAATCCCCTCTTTATTTTCTACTATAATATCATTTTCAAGCTCCTCGTATCCTTTCACTTTAACTACGTCATTTGTATGCATATCAACATCAACAAAGAATTTATTAAACTTAATTTTTACCTCTTCATTTTCTGTTGTAGCTTTCACTCCACCTTCTGGAAATGTTAAGTATCCCTTTTCAATTGCTACAACTCGCATTAGTATGTATTCTTCTGAGTTATTCTCTGGTGCCCCTTCACCTCTTTCACTTGAGATATTTTCCATGCATTCTTCTTCACATTGCTGTCCCAAAATTTGAATTATTTCCTTGTCCTCTTTAAGACCAAACTCTATTGCAACTTGACGATTCTCTTTCTCTACAACTTTAACCTCTTCTTCTACAACAGTACCATCCTTTACACTCATTTCCACATCCATATATTCACTAAATTCATTTGCAAGTAATATAACATCCAACTCTTTTTCATAAATATCATTGAAGTGACCTTTTACTTGTATGTTTTCTTGCTTCTCTATCGCTTCCCTAACTCTTCCTCTACAAATTATTGCTTACACATCCTTCGTTCCTTCATCTTTCACCTTTTATTTGTCCTCTCTAGTCCCTATAATCAAGAAACCATTAGATAAAACCAAGTTTTCATAATTACCACAACCCACTGTGATTACTTTCTCCTCTTTCTTTCTCCATTCTTTATCTTTTCTTCTCTTGTTTTCTTGCTTTCTTTTTTCCATAACTGTGTAGAATACTCCCACATGTTCTTCTTTCCATAACCTTCCTTTCATAGGATTGTAGTGACTGTGCATGTTTTCACCTTTCTTCTCGCTACCCTCTTTGCAAAATCTTTCTATTTCATGAGAGGTATCCAATTCTTTGCCTTCTTCTAGGTAGCATTCCACCTTCTCTTAAAGTTTTTCAACTTTACGCCTTTTTTTAGCCATCATACTCTTTTCACATAATATTTACTCACACTTGCTTTTATCCTCTTCTAGTTCTCTCCTATGCTCCTTCTCTATCAAATCCAATCTAGCCTCAATCTTCTTTAATTCTCCAACAAGCCATTTTGTAAACCTCTATTCTTTCCACTCTTCCATAGGTAGTATCCTCACAAGCCTTCTCATGACCCATCTTGTCCCCTTATTCAAAGACATTTTCAAAGACTCACAAGTCCCTCTACAGTTACAAGTTCTCCTTGCAACAATCTTTCTCTCTTTAGGGTATTAACCCTTTGCAATCACAGGTCCTCCCTGCAACAAACTCACTCTTGTTTATCCTCTATCGAACATATGGTTTCTGGAAAATACACCTCTCTCGTGCACCTTCTACCCAACCTTAACATTTGTTGGAGGATAGCCTTAACCTTTGTTGGAGGATAACAACTACAAACTTATCTAGCTACTCTTTCCTCTTCTCTGTCTTCTTGGAAAATTACTTCAACTCTTTCAACCAATCAACTACTACAATACCTCCTAGCTACTCTTCCTACTCTGATACTATTTGATGTAATCAAAGACCAAGATCTCAAAATTTGGAGTGTTGATCTTCTCAGTCATCTCACCAAACTCTAATATATTCAACCAAACAGGTGAATACTCATGCGAAAATAAACAAACCTATTTTTTTTTTAATTGCAAATCATTAAGCATAATCAAAAGTGCACATAAAATTGTTGACATACCACCTTTTGGAGTTTAATTTGTATATGTAAACATCTTCCAATTGCTGTAAAAACTTGTACATTTGAAGTTCCCACCTTCATCTACAAGAATATGGGTGGATCAAAATATCTATCCATGATACCATACTAGAAATCAAGCCAAAATGCTAGAAAAATAATTTTGAACATCGTGATTTCAAGAAACTTGGGTTTTGGACAATACAAGAAATCTTATGAGTGTTCAAATACAATCTTCCAACACTAATAAAGACAAGTAATTCATGGAAATATGTTGATTTAATTCAATACATTTTCTAAGAATTGGTACATAAGAAAATAAAGCAAAACAATGCAACAATAAGCATCTATAGGCATGTTATTTGTCTTCAACATTAGGAAATCTATAACAAGACAATAAAAATCAGCTCCAATAATAACAAAAAGCACCCCCAATTCTCATATCCCCTTCCTGTACGCCCCCCTTGGCTTCATAGGCTCCTTTCACCTCTACAACTTCTGATTTTTTAATCTTTTTCATGCTAAAAATATTCTCCAAGCTGGGCGTGGATCTTAGCTAACTTCCAAGCTACAATAATTGTTTCTTTTCCCTCTTGGATGTTGGGAAATATCCCCCTTACATGATCCTAGAAAATTCAATTCTTTTTTCTAATTTTACCCTTTCACAATCTCATTCCACTATCTCATTTTTTCCAGCGCCAAGATTCCTCCATAAGCAATTTTAATGTAATTTTTTAAAAAATATAGATTGGAGTTACACATGCTAGAAATGGTCTCCATTATTCTAGGTGTGGGTTTTTTTTGTTAACTCCCAAATTCCATTAATTACAAGATTCCAATACCTTTGACACCAAATTCAAATCAAATACAAATTCATTCCAATTGATTTCAAACTCAAGGAGCTGGGAGAATATTAAAATAAAAATAAATTTATGCATGCAAAACACAACCAATAAGCCAAAAATCAAAAGAACAATTTTTTTTTTCATGTGTAAGATTGCTCTTGCACCTGGATTCTCCCGCATCAATGAAGCTAGTGCATGTTTTTTAATAGGTTTGGGGTTGATTCCATTAGCTGTTTAAGATGCTTAAGATAGATTTATAAATAAAATGAGGTTATACCCCATTTTCAAATCCTTTTTCTAGAGCATTTTATTCTTGATGCAAGTTAATTTTTTGTCCCAAAATTGTAGTAGAGATAATACATTTTTCAACTTATCCAATTTGTTGTAAAATATTGACATTTATTTTATCTTATTTAAAATGGCTTGCATGGGAAACTTTTGCGTTGGACTTGAAAGTCCAACTTTTCTTGCCATAATTTCTTAAAGTTTATATCAGATAAACCCATAGAAGGTTAATAACAGTCCTTAGAAAGTACCAAGTATGCCTCCTGATTTAAGTTTAATAAGGTAAAAAACAATAAAGGTTACAAATGATAGCCCATATTGAAGAGTAAGATTGAATTGAAGGTGCTTCTTAGCAAGGAAAAAGTTAACAATTGTTGTGGGATGTCAAAAATAAAAATGGAGTTCTTAAAGCCTCAAAAACTGGCAATTTCCTACTCACACACACTATTATTAAATTGTAAGGAGTGGTCTTACCTATTCTAAAACTACCAAATTTTATACACACAAATTGGTACTAAACTATAGGGGGTAATTTTGTTTATTTCCTCTTCACCTAGAGAAATAATTACTTATTGTTAAAGTAAGTAATTTAAATAGTTTATTATTATTATTATTTATATTTATGTTTAGTTATTTTAGCCCTGCCAACTGCATTTGTTAAAAATTATGGTGGGTAATTTTGATATTCTTACTGAGAGGGAAACAAACCCTCGATAAACAGAAGAAAATTGCTTTTAGAAACTTCAATTTGTTGACCTTTAAAATTAATATAGTAAACTGTAGAGTCTTAGTTAATTTATTGTAAACTTGGTAGAACCTACACAATTCAAAGGTTAAACTAATTGAATAGTCCACCCAACATTGCTCAAGGCTACATTAAATTGTCAACCCAAGGCTTGTAAGCTTGTGATGGTGCAGTATTATATATGCCTTCAAGGACTCAAAATAAAATTAAACTATCCTACTTAAGTTATTTTATTTGCTGGAAACTCATAGAATTGCAAAACAATAAAAACATAAACCGGTACTAGTTACTATAGGTACCTACAACTTAGACTGTAATTGAACTATTACTAGTGAAATGATGCTGTGACAATTCAAAAACTGATAAAAACTAATGACTTGATTAAATTAATGATCTGATGTGGAAGGGATCTATGACAAACATTGCTAAAGTGAATGCGCATAAAGGTGAACAAATCCTTAATGCCTTAAGCTTAACTGAAAAGACATTAAATAATAGAGCAACATGAACACTAAAGAGAGAGAATTATAACACAAAACAAAGAGAGAGAATAGGACACAAGATTGATTACGGAGTTCATCTAAGTGGACTACATCTCTGGGTCTATCCCAACTGAGTGACCAATCTATTAACAATGCTCCAAATGCAGTACAATCTCTAAAAAGAGCCTCTTGGAATCTGCTTTTCAATCTTCTATAGCCTGTCCACAAAGTCGTGGTACAAAATTCCTCACTCAAATCACCTCACATAAAGGCTCTCAAAGCCACAAGGCTGATTTACAAAGAGAAAGAAAAAGACTTTGCCTAAAGGCTCTACTACAAAATCAGAGCATTATTACATCAAAAATCTCCTATTCCTCCTCAAATTCTCCTCTCACTTGGAAAACTTGGATCGAAGAATATGTTGATGATGGAATGCCTCCTAGCACTCCTTTTTATACATGAAATTTTCCCATTGGGCTAAAACCAAAAAAACTTGTAATTTTCCCCCTTTAGGGAAAAATCAAAACAAATCCCTCATTTTTAATAAAAACAATTAACAACCCCACTAAATAAAACATTTAAATTTGTTTAAGCCCTTATCCTATACATTCTCGGGCTTTTTGTTAATGGGTTATTTTTGTTTCATTTAATATTCAACTAATAACCACTTAAGGTTATTTACATATTTTAAAATATTATTTAAGCCCTTGAAAATATTTCATTCGGGCTATTATAAGTTTTGTTTGTTTGGGGTTTTGTTTTTATTTAATTATAATCCCACCTAATAACCATTAAAAGGCTATTTGTAATTCTCCTAAATCCACAACCTATGGAGAGGATAACTCCACATAAAGAGGGTTTACAACAACTCAAGGGATAAGATGAGAGAAAATCCCATGAATCTCTCAACTCCTCCTTGAGAATAGGAAAATAGTTGTGAAGTGGATTCTCACACAAAACTAATTTCCCTTTTTACAAATTAAATGAATAGTATGTGATAATTCCACTCACTTCAAGTATTAATAATTTTTTCCAATTTAAATGAATAATACATGAGCTTCCCACACTCATTTCAAGTATTAATCATTTTTTTTCAATTTTAAATGAATAACACGAGTTTTCTTCCAACCCATTTGAAGCGTTAATCATTTATTTTAAACTTTGTCACCTATCATCAAATTTTTAATGATTTATCTCATGGTGAGCAAAGTAGGAAATTTTCACCTTTTGACAGGCCCCTATGCCTGCTTTGACCGAACTTTGACTGGCCATAACTTGGACATATGAACTCCTTTTTTGCCCGTTCAAGTTGTGTTGAGTTCAATTTCTTGAGCACTTCGAAATGGTGTTGATTCTAAGGATATTTGGAACAGTTCAATTTTTAGGTTCTCGAGATCCACCTGGATCAGACCTCCCCATTGAAGAAGTTTTGGTCTCCAAAAGGTTACTGTTCCTTTGACACACGCCTCAGATCAACTTTGCTGCCACCTTTGAAGCCCCATTGTAGTACTATTTCTAACTTCACCCTTGACAACTTGGCTTCGATATTGTCCCATCTAGATATTGTCACATCTGCCCTCTAAGGGTCAGTACACTTTGACAACACCATGAAGCATACATTGCTACATTTTCCTGCTAGGGTCTTACACTTTAGCAATGCATTGTCAACATGAGCTTTCCTATTGCTTCATCTGCCTCTAGGGGTCTTATATTTCGACAACACTAGGACTTCAAAACTCATTAAGATGTAGTCCAAAACGAAACTTTACATACCAAAAGTAAGAAGAATACCGAGCATGATTAACCTGTCTCTCAGCACTTCTCACGATGGTGGTTCTCATTTTGCATCAACACCAGGAAGATTCTAGCATGACTCTAATGCTCCTCCTCGCTTACAAACTGCTTGAGCAATGGTAAACTATGCCTCAGCCTGATACATTCCTTCACCTTTGTTCTTCAGAAAGGCTGATTAAAGGCTTCACCATTCAACTCTATCTCTATTTGCTAAAGCAATAAGGCCATAGAAAAAGTCCTTCAAGGGCTTTGATCATCATTTGATTGAGTCTTCAAGATGAGAGCATACATGCAAATTTCAACCATTCTCTGCAACTTTGAGTCCCTACGTGGAGCGATAATCCAGATCTATCCACCTTTTATTGAATTTCATCAAGTGCTTTTCTTCCCTAAACAGGAACAACGAACATCTTCTTGCCTTGAGAACTGTCATCAACTAAGCACTCTTCAGTTTCAAAAATTTTCCATTATGCAAAAAGAAGTATTCAAGCATTTTCTTTTCTAATTACATGAGATAAGGCTTAAAAAACCTTTGAAAATCTCAATTCCAAGAAAATACAACTTCATGCAAATAGCATAATGATTTTACTACAAAAACCCTATCTACTTGTATCACCTAGCTCATAATCACAATGTGATATTTATTAATGAGCTAATAACAAAACAAATTCGATACAACTATTTAGATGACAGGTTTTCCCAACTCTTACGGAGCTGGTCAAAAGCACTTTCCTTTGCCGGTTGCTCCTTTGCCGGTCGAGGTTCCTCTGCCTCAGGGATTGTAGCCTCAGGTGCCGCCTTCACCTCCGCCTTAGGGATAGTGGCTTTAGGTACTACCTTCACCTCTTCCCCAACAACCTTCTGTTGGTTAGGTCCCTCAATGGGCCTAGGTGAGCATTGAAGCTCTGGATGCAACTTCCAGTACTTCTCGATCCAATGCCCACTTATCCAGTAGTGGGTGTAGTAGTTCCGGGCTTTGTCCTACCTCTTCGCTTTCTTCTTTGGAGAAGAATTGGCTTCACTTCCACTACCATAGTTTGAAGTGTTTACTCGAGGATATTCCTTTTTAAAGGCTTTGGAGGATTCAACAGTCCCTCCATATCTTAATCCTTGATCACGAGGTCTTTGCTTAACCTATACAGGATTGATCATGCCTTGTTCACTGATCCCAAGGCCTTTATCGCTATAACCCATGTTGGTCAACAGCTTCATGCCAATGCCCTTGGTGTGCCTTTTGAAGCCTTCAAAAATAGAGTTATGATCATTTTCCACCTCCTGATCTGATGCAAAAGACTCTTCCATGTAACCACTTTGGTTACTAGAAACATTGAAAATTTTCAAGTACTCCACATGTCGACAAAAAGCACATTGACCAACATTCTCCTGACTTCAAACTCTTTGTAGTGGAATTTGTTGTAGATGACGCATCCAAGCTGTCATATGGAGTGAGTGGAGAGTATGAGGAAGTATCCCCTGAATGCAGGAAAAAAGCACATATGCCAAAATTCTTTGATGTAGGAGGACTCCTCCTTTGCTGCTCCTCCATGAGCTTCTACAACTTCGCATGCAACTCCTAATTCTCCTTGTTTTCCCTTTCAAGCAAACTTCTGAGCTCAACATTCTTAGACTGAATGCGCTGGTTGGCTTCCTCCAGCCCCCGAAGCCTCTCAGCCTTGTCTCGATGCTCTCGATAGAGTTCTTCAACCATTCTCTTCATGGAAAAGATATCATCCACCATGGATGTAGATAGAGACAATGCCACCCTAGATGATTCTCCTTACTCTGGTGCCATATCTGCTTCAGAACTTCAAATGTCCACATGTCAACTTGCACACTGACACTAAAAACCAGCAAACTGTCAAACCGACAAACTGATTAAACT
Source organism: Sequoia sempervirens (assembly GCA_007258455.2). NCBI lineage: Eukaryota > Viridiplantae > Streptophyta > Pinopsida > Cupressales > Cupressaceae > Sequoia > Sequoia sempervirens. The sequence goes on from VDFB02000008.1 coordinate 338,426,607, forward strand.
AGCAAGCTGACTCACAATCACTTTTGCAAAACTAGCCAAACTAGGCTATGATACCACTTGATTTGATGCAGAAGGGATCTATGACAAACATTGCTAAAGTGAATGTGCATAAAGGTGAACAAATGCTTAATGCCTTAAGCTTAATTGAAAAGACATTAAATAATAGAGCAACAGGAACACTAAAGAGAGATAATTATAACACAAAATAAAGAGAGAGAAGAGGACACAAGATTGATTATGGAGTTTGTCCGAGTGGACTACGTCTCTGGGTCTATCTCAATTGGTGACCGATCTATTAACAATGCTCCAAATGTAGTACAATCTCTAAAAAGAGCCTCTTGGAAACTGCTTTACAATCTTCTGTAGCTTGTCCACAAAGTCATGGTACAAAATTCCTCACTCAAATCACTTCACATAAAGGCTCTCAAAGCCACAAGGTTGATTTATAAAGAGCAAGAAAAAGACTTTGCCTAAAGGCTCTATTACAGAATCAGAGCATTATTACATCAAAAATCTCCTATTCCTCCTCAAATTCTCCTCTCACTTGGAAAACTTGGATCCAAGAATGTGTTGATGATGGAATGCCTCCTAACACTCCTTTTTATACATGAAATTTTCCCATTGGGCTAAAACCAAAAAAACTTGTAATTTCCCCCTTTAGGGAAAAATCATAACAAATCCCCCATTTTTAATAAAAAACAATTAACAACCCCACTAAATAAAACATTTTAAAATATTATTTAAGCCCTTGAAAATATTTCATTCAGGCTATTATAAGTTTTGTTTGTTTGGGTTTTTGTTTTTATTTAATTCTAATCCCACCTAATAACCACTAAAAGGCTATTTGTAATTCTCCTAAATCCACAACCTATGGAGAGGATAACTCCACAAAAAGAGGGTTTACAACAACTTAAGGGATAAGATGAGAGAAAATCCCATGAATCTCTCAACTCCTCCTTGAGAATAGGAAAATAGTTGTGAGGTGGATTCTCACACAAAACTAATTTCCCTTTTTACAAATTAAATGAATAATACGTGAGAATTCCACTCACTTCAATTATTAATCATTTTTTCCAATTTAAATGAATAATACATGAGCTTCCCACACTCATTTCAAGTATTAATCATTTTATTCAATTTTAAATGAATAACACATGAGTTTCTTCCAACCCATTTGAAGCATTAATCATTTATTTTAAACTTTGTCACCTATCATCAAATTTTTAATGATTTATCTTATGGTGAGCAAAGTAGAAAATTTTCATCTTCTGACGGGCCCCCTACACTTGGTTTGACCGAACTTTTACTGGCCATAACTTGGATGTATAAACTCCTTTTTCGCCCATTCAAGCTGTGCTGAGTCCGGTTTCTCGAGCACTTCGACATGGTGCTGATTCTAAGGACATCTGGGATGGTTCAAATTTTTAGGTTCTTGAGATCCACCTGGATCAATTAACCTCTAGAGTGCTACTGGTTAACCATTGCATGCATACCCAAAAGCATTCATTAACAATAATCAAGATATGAGATTCCAATTAACTTACATATGATGCATGAAGCAGTGATAAACTAATAACAACTATTAAACATAAATAAATAATTGGAAAATGAAGTGAGGAATAGTACTTTGAGTGACCTGCTCAAGTGTTTGTTATCACTTTAACTAAACCCAAATATAGCTAGTAGATTCTATGCATCCCATAAAATTAACTCCATTCATTACATATCATAAAAGATTACAAAAGATATTTCCACAAATTATACTCAATCATTCTGAATATTTTTCATGTCTTGGAACTGAAAGTAACTGATAACATAAAACTGAAAAACCAACTAACTATTCTACGGATTCAACCAACAACTATATACAAGCTTAAGGGAATCTTATTCAAAGCAACAACTTAATTGAAATCATTAACTCCACTCCCAGATGTTTAGAGTGTAGAGTTAAGACTTGAATTGTTCAACTAACTGAAAAAGAAAAAGAATCCTAACATGACTAAAACTTTGTCAAAACAGAATTACATGTAACCATACAACCATTTGTCAAAATCCTGAGTGACAGAGACCTCTTCTTCAACGTTTATTAACAAATTATAATAACACACGCTCAACCTTCATTAAGTGCCTTTAATAAACAATCATCATGTTCAATCTGATTTGAAACTCCCCTGTTTTGCTGTCCAACGTTCCTTTTACTAAGGGTTCATCTTGCAACTGTCGCATGCCACAACTCCTCTTTAGCTGCAAACAAGTTAATTTTGAAAATCATGTACACAAGGATAGCTATCACAATCAAAATATAACATTCTATCAACATTCCATACATATCTTCACGTAAACCATTTAATACTAGTATATTATAACCATAATTCCATCAACATATTTTAGGTTCAAGTCTGCATAATAGATATGAAATAATACTATAATGTAGGAGCATTGTATGAAAGTGTATCTAAAAGTATCTCAAAGTATGTATAAAAACAATAGAAAATAATCTATTATCTGGACCTATCATAAAGCATAATATTTTAAATTACATGGATTTATTAGAGGATTTAATATTATAGGATTCAAATTATCTGAATTCTTAGTATTTGTAGGTACATTAACACGGATTAACTATGGTTTTTTTCATATACGAGATGATATAATTTTATGTGCAGATATTATAGGTAACTGTCCACAAATTATGTATAGAAGGTAATTTAGAAAATAGAAGTGAAATAGTACAGTGAAATTTAGATGTGAAGAATTAAAACAGTAAGCAAAATTAAAATACTAGTCATGCCTAACTATTACCATACTATAATATACAAGTAAAATAGTAAACAAAATGTAAATAGTAAATATAATGTAAATAGTAAACATACTTTGATGTTCTTCTTGAATGTGTTGCAAACTCTTGGCAATTTGTTCTTCTTCTTCAATGTGTTGTTTGTAGAAAATTGTTGGTATTTTTTTTCTTATAACATGCATTCTATTTTTAGATAAGTTAAGGTAGTGAAAAAAAAAGCATGGATAATCTCAGGCAGTGTGAAAATGTATAAATGCAATTGCTAGCTAAAAAATACATTAAAACAAAACCAAGAAAGGACTGCTAGCAACAAACAAAATCTACCAAGAATGATATTAGACATTTATTTGACCAAACATTCCATGCATTTGGTTTCATCCACTCTCCCAGTTGGTCTAGCCTATTAAATGCATCAATAAGATTTGATTTTCCTACTGTAAAGTTTTCCTGTAAGTGATAATTGTGCTACGGGTAAGTGGTAAATTTGTGTACTGTACTAGCCTAACAATTTTTTACAAGCATGAGACAAAACAATTTTTTACAAGCATGAGACAGGTTTCTAGTTGAAAGATCAAACAATATGGAGCGTATCGGCTAATTATAATCTAATGATTTCTATAAGAAGAATATTTTTGAGTGAAAAACTTTACAATCTAAAGCAACTCAATGTATTATTCAATATACTTGTAGAGTTTAATATTTTATAGGAGTATCATCAAATAGATATTTGGAGTAATACTAAGAGCACAACAATACATACAAAAATCATTATAAAATTTTCATCTCAATTACCCTACAAATAGGAGAAGTAATACATGAAACCATCAAAATTTAACTAGAAAAACATTAGCTAAAACCACCCAAAATGTGGTACTTGAATCTCTATTCAAAGTCAAAAAACTGAAATCCCAAGATGAGTCCATGGGCTAAAATAAGATATTCCTTACAATCACATAGTTTTCTTATGCATCATAAATGCTTTTATATGCGAGAAGCTCAAATTTTGAAGACCATAAATTTTGATCTAGAAAGTCAATTAAGCCCCCTTTTTAACTTGAAGATCTTGAAAAAATTCATATTGCCATGACCCACCTGCTCCAATTTAGACCCATTTTGACATTTTTTAGGGGGTGAGGGGGAAAAAATTGACCTATAAAGCCCTAAAAGTAATTATGTTTTGTAGCCTAAAATTTAGGTTTTTAAAATTCTTAACATTAGAATGCAAGGTTGATACACCTTTTGATAGGTCTAGATAATGCCTTAGTTTCTGTTGTTTTTATACCTATTTTAAGATACTTTTAAACATATTCTCCATACAATGTTTCTACACTATGCTATCCTTTTATATCCATTATGGAGACTTAACCCTTAATTATGATGATGGAATTATGATTATAATATATTATTATTATATGGTTTATATGAATGAATGTATGGAATATTGATGGAATGCTATGAGGTAATTGTGATAGTTATCCTCATGTACATATTTTGTGGAATTAACTTGTTTGCAACTCAAAAGGAACCGTAGTGCAATAGTTGCAGAGTGAGCCTGTAGCAAAAGGGATGACTAGACATCGAAACAGGGGAAACTCTGGGTTAAGCTGAATGTGGTGATAGTTGATCAGAGGCACTTAATGAAGATTGGATGTGTGTTATTATGAATAGTTTAATAAAACACTGAAGAAGAGGTCTCCTTCAACTATAGAAATTTGAAAAATGGTTGTCTATTTACAAACAATTCTATTTTGAAAGAGTTCTAGTTTTGATAGGATTTCTCTTTCCTTTTCAGTTATAGGTTGAATAATTCAAATCTTAATTCCATACTCTATTATCTGGGAGTGGAGTTAATGGTTTCAGTTAGTTGTTGCTTTCAATAAAGATTCCCTCAGTTTGTATATAACTATCAGTTGAATCTGTAGGATAGTTAATTGGTTTTATCAGTTTATGTTACCAGTTACTTTTAGTTTGAAGACATGAAAAATATTCTAAATGATTGAGTCCAATCTATGGAAAGATCTTCTGCAATCTTTTACAATATGCAATGAATGGAGCTAATCTTATGGGATGCATAAAATCTATTAGTTAGATTGAGTTCAATTAAGTGGGAACAGTTACTTGAGAAGGCCACTCAAAGTATTGTTCTTCACTTCATCTTTCAATTATTTATGTCGTTAATAGCTATTATTAGTTTATCATTATTCATGAATCATATATGCAAGCTGATTGGAATTCCATTTCTTGCTTATTATGAATGAATGTTTGTGAATATGTGCATGCAATGATTATTAGTAGCACTCTGGAGGATAGATCAATTGAGTCATTAGTTTTTATTAAATTTTAGTTAACACAATATCATTTTATTAGTAGTAGTTCAGTTACAATCTTTACTATAGGTACCCATAGCAACTAGTTTTGGTTTATGTTACTATTTTGCAGTTTTGTGAATTTATAGTAGTTAGAATAACTTAAGTAGGATAGTTTAGGTAGTTTTAAGTCTATGAATTCATATATAATTCTACACCATCATAAGCTTGCAAGCCCTAGGCTGATAATTTAATATAGTCTTAAGCAATGTGAAGTGGACTGTTCAACTAGTTAAACCTTTGAATTGAGTAGATTCTGCCAAGTTTACAATACATTAGCTTAGACTCTACATTTTTGGCATCATTATCAGGGATGGTGCTATCTTCATAGACTAGTTTTTATAGTTTTCATAGTTAATATCTCTTTTCAAGCATTAGGACTGTTATATACCATCTTTTTCAACACCAGACATATACTAACATTGCGCAGAGCCGCTGAATCTAAAGCCATATTTCATGTATGTAGAGGTAGAGGGATTCCTTGGGTAGGTTCCTTCTCTCCACATGCCAAGAAGCTATTGCAAAAAATGGTGACCATAGTACTCAGAATGAAGGTACCACTAAAGAAGGCATTTCCTTCTCACCAACATCTAGCACACATACATAAGAAACATACTGCACCATGGGTGATGCAACAGATGATGATGTAGACCGACCAACATTTGAGTTCCCTATCATTGACCAACAAAGGGCTACAGTGTTGAAGAACATTCCTCCTCCGGCCTTACCAATTTTCTATGGGTTAATGACTGAGGACCTAGATACATTCCTCTTTGAATTTGATGTCTCATGAAAAAGTTATGACTATACTTCTGATGCGCATAGGTTAAAGCTTTTCCCTACCACTCTCAAAGATGCAACTTTTAGATGGTTCATGGGATTAGGTAAAGATGTTCCTAATTGGGACACCATGAAGACACTATTTTTGGAGAAGTATTAGGACTACTGTAGAGGACTTGACAGGAGGAAAGATGATATATTCAAAATGAAACAAAAGGATGATGAGTCTTTAGAAGATTATGTTGAAAGATTTCAATTTTCTCTAAAGAAAAACCCTCACAACAAGTTGTCAGAAGAGTCTCTCAAGTTAGTCTTTTTGAGGCGAGTTAATGAAGACCAAATGGATTCCTTGAACCTCATTGGCTAGGGAGATATTTCTCAGATACCATTTTTAGACATTTGTAAGGCCTGTAGGAATTATTCTAGGACCTTTACAAAAAGGCCAGGAGGAGATAAAACATTAGTTATTGGTAAATCATCTATTAGGGTTTCAAAAGTAGAGCTAGGCAATTTGTTATCCAACATGAAGGAGGATATAATTAGTAATTTGGAAACTTAGTTGGATACTCTCCATATTAAGAAAAAGCAAGAGGAAGTTGAGGCTATTCTCACTGAATATTGTCCAAGCTGCCGACAAAGAAAAGCAAATTGTAAATGCAAAAGAGTGGCTAGTATCCAGCAAGATAAAGTTGAGAAGCTTGATTTCCAACCAATTGAAGGAGATGATGGACAAATATTTTATATAGCACAAAGGAGGCCATGGAAACAAAGACAAGGTATGCCACAAGACGCCCTTAGCTTTAATTCATCCTTTCCTATTAGGAATCAAAATTTTTCTGTTTGGAACTCTCAACCCTGGAAAGAAAACCAAAACCAGTGGCATAACCCTCAACAGTGGCCACAAGCCTAGCCAAATTTGAACCAACAACCAAATCCTTGGCCACAACAAAATTTTCAAGGTTCCAGTTATAATCCTCAATGGCCAATCGAACAAAATCAGTGACAGCCTCAGTGGAACAAAGGTTAGCAATGACAGTAGCAATATATGAACTACCAACAACCCATGATCCGTCCTCCACAATAGCAACAAGCTCGATGCATCCATCAAACCCTGCATTCCAGCCACCCAAGCAACAATAAATACCTACCCAACCTGCACCTAAACCTAACACTAAGCTTTTTCAATAGGCTTATACTAATGAAGCTATGTAATACCCCACTTATGGGGTAGAGGTGAGTGATATCCACCTCAGATCAGGAAAACAACTTGTTGGACGTTCATCCCCAAAATTAAAGAAATGGAGGATGATGAACCTACAGTTGAGGCTTCAAATAAATCATCTTTGGAACCTGAGCCAAATTAGGTACACCAAACTACTTCAAATCCCAAGCTACCTTTTCTTGAACGCTTAACAATACAAAAGCATCACACACAGGCTGAGACAAATCTTTTAGGACAATTGAAAGATATGAGCATCAAAATCCCACTTATCCAAGCTATCAAAGATATCCCTATCTATACCAAAATTGTAAGGGATCTATGTCTTAAGAAACCAGGTAGGAAAAGAAAAGATCCATAAATAGTCCATGTCTTAGGAAATCTTGCTGATATTATGTTAGGGAACATTATAGTCCCTAAGTACATAGATCCTAGTAGTCTAGTTGTAGACGTTAAGATTAATGGAACCCTAATTAAGAATACTTTGATAGACTTGGGGGCAACTATCAATGTCATGAAAAAAGAAACAATGCAGTTGCTTCAGTTGGTCAACCTCAAGCCCACACAAACTATGTTGCAGGTAGCTGATAGATCCACGGTCAAGCTTGAGGGGATTATTGAAGACCTAGTCATTGCATTAGATTCTTAGGAATACCCTACAGACTTCATAGTGTTACAACCCAAAGTCAATCTTCCAGGTTACGTTCTCATCTTAGGTAGGCCTTGGTTAGCTACAACTGATGCATTTATAGGATGTAGGTCTGGTAAACTGATAATATCCAATGGGACAGTTACAAAGAACTTGGTTCTTTATCCACCAACCCAACCATATATAGACCTGGAGCACACCATTTGGACCAAATTGGGTGAGGAGGAGGATCAATATTATCTACAAACACTGATGGCTATAGAACGTACCCCCTTCTAGGATGACTAGGATGAGGATGAGCTCATTGCTCACATAATCCAAAATGACTATGGTAGAAACCCACAACAATAGGACTACCTCATATGCTTATAAGACCCCTTGCAAAGTATCATACCCACCAATTCTACATAAGATATATCATAGCTATTTCATTCATTACTACCTCAACAAATTTTACCCATCATATCGAGCCTTGATCTCTCATCAGTTTAGGAGTCATCAAAGGAATTGGAAATCATTCCAAGAAGGAAGTTCAATATTAATAATTCCTTGATTGAGGAATAACATAATTCTTTACAATAAGTGCTATAGGCACACTCAACCACATATGCATGGGATTACCATGATATGAAAGGCATAAACCTTGATTTATGTATGTACAAGATTTATATTAATGATGGCTATAGACCCATTCGACAACCATAGAGGCGTATGGATCCTGATCTCAAGGAGATAGTAAAATTTGAGCTATAAAAGCTCCTTAATGCAGGTTTTATCTATCCAATCTCATATAGTGAAAGGGTCTCACCTTTGGTAATTGTTCAGGTGGGAAATGGGGAGTTTGTGTAGACTACAGGGAATTAAATACAACCACTAGGAAAGATCATTTTCCTTTACCCTTCATCGATCAAGTACTTGAATCACTAGTTGGGAAGAAATACTTCTTGTTTCTTGATGGTTTCAGTGGTTATAACCAGATTAAAATTGCTTTAGAGGATCAGGACAAGATTACATTTACATGTCCTTGGGGGACTTATGCTTACTATGTTCTACCATTTGGATTATGCAATGCTTCAACTACCTTTCAAAGAGTAGTACTTAGCATATTTTCTGATTATGCACATGATTGCATGGATATATACATGGATGAATTCACCACTTATGGTGAAAGTTGAGGAAGCTCTCAATATGTAATGCCCCGCCACACAACCCTAGGGGAAGTTGCAATTTATTACACAAACAAACTATTTTTTTTTTTTTGTTAAATACAATAAACATGCAAGTTCACTACCCATTGCCAACAACCCCTAAGGTTACGAGACTGAGTTTACTTAAAACCCAAACAAGAAACATGAATAGAAACCATAAAATTTAATTATTTAATAAATTAAATACACATACATTCCATACATGATAAATTACATCAAAGCATAAGAGATACCACATGTTTTCAATTAATGATAATTTATAATACGATTACAACTCTCATTCCCCGAATGAGGTAAATCCAATAAGTATGATTACATATTACACAATTCCACCTCAATAACAAATGAGGGGTAATAAAATACAATATCAACTAAAAATAATAAAGCATGTAAAGAATCTAGATCCCACAAGCTCTCCAATTGGAAAACTCATCCATACGAACAAGAGAACGACCTGACAGATTAAGTTGCACATTCCACCCAACCATGTGATACCTGAAGGCTCACCCCCATGCTAGGAGATAGTAACAAGGAATCCTATACAAGACTATCAATCTCTAGACACAAGCTAACTCACACTGACACAACCAATCACATGAACCATACAACCATAAGGATAGCACAAGTACAACTCTAACATCACTGACATAAGTCACATTGCTTCCAGACATAAAATAGATCGAGTATGTTAAGAAACCATACACATAAAACCAAATACCAACTGTTATCGTAGAAAGAGTGTCATCACACAGCTCATGGGATATCCTTTGGGAATCTTCATAGGCTCCAACCCCCACTATGAGTTGTCCTGGTGGCCTCTACTGAATCCTGACACCCATACTCACTCATGTGGAATCAAATACCTCTCGTAAAGACAAGATAGATGACCTTGCCATTCCAGGCCTTCCCACTCATCCCAAGCCTATATGAGCACTTGCGTCTATGAGTGAGGCTCAATTATCTTAATTAGTGTGAAAAACTACCTAAACTTCTAAGTATATTGTTTTAGTTATCACTTGATTAAACCACCTCTGAAGGTTTCCAGTTTACCTCTTTGGGCTCTAGCGCCTAACAGAAGCCACTCTTCTACTTGACAACAAACCAACACAAAACCATTCACCAAGGGTGCCAAAGTGCATACAAACAAGATAAACAATCACTCCAACTTTAGGAGGAACATATAATGAAAACTCACTCCAAACACTAGAGGCAACAAAAGTCAAACCCCTATCCAAACACTGGAGGCAACAAAACACATAATCCACTCCTTCCAAAGGAGGCACGAGTCACATAACCCACTCCTAATTCAAGGAGGCACAAACCACATAAACCACTCCTAATACAAAGGAGGCACAAACCATCCCCATTTGTGAAAACTGGGTAAAACAATAGGATAAAACCATACGCCCTACCCAAGGCAATATAACGGTTGACTAACATAAAACAACCCCAAAAGTAAACCCCTTTTGGAAGACTTAACAACCCTTCTAATCAACTTCCCCAAAGCGAAAACAAAAGAAGTGCACATTTAAGAAGGGAAATCAAACAGGAATTAAATCTATATTTGGATTTCCTAAATCCACTTCCTTCATTAACATTCAGTAATTTATTGCTTTAATAAAATTGACTTAATAACGTCTCTTTCAGACAAAAGATGAAATTTAAACCATATGTTCAATTCCTTAATTGCTTTTAAATAACAATAAAATAAAACAGTTACTTCTTCTATTCAGAACAAATCAATAAATCATTTCTTCTTTTCAAATAATAATAATAATAATAATAACCATTTCTTCTTTTCAAAATAAATCATTTCAAAAAAAATAAAAATTAATTCCTTTTTCCCAACATCATGAAAGAAGGAGATTACATAACAAAAGGGAAATTTGACGATTTAATCACCTACTTTAGGATTTCCTAAATCCAAGCCAAACAATGACATATTGCATGTAATCAATTTAAATAATTAATGTTAATTGAAATCAGAAACTTAAACTAATTATTTTCTTCCAAATTCCTTGATTACAACTAATGATCAGAATCAATTTTCTAAAAACGTCATTCTCTTACAAAATCAATATTTGCATCATTAAATAAAATATCCCTCTTAATATCAATATATTTAAATATAAATATATATTAAACATATATATATAATTATATAGTCAACGTATATACAATTATATATATGTTTAAATATATATAATTATTATTTAAATATGTTTTTTATAAAATCAATTCAAACTTCAACTCTTTAAATCAATTCCCATTTATTTAAAACATATAATAAAATATTTATTTAAATTATAATATATTATATATATATTATATATATATATTATATAAAATAGAACTAAATAAAATAATTAAAAAAAAAAAACGAATACATTTGTTTGACCTGCGGGCCCCAAAGGAGAGGGGACATAGCCACAGGCTGCGCCCAGCCTCCCCTGTGGAGGCCGGCGCTGCCTGGGGCAACGCCCCTCTAATGGGGCGGTTGTGTGTAGCCATGGCTGCGGCCTCCCCCACACTTGCCCTAAAAAAAATCTTTATTTATAATTTATTTTCAAAAAAAAATTAAAACAAATTTCCTCCCCTGGGTAAAAGATTTTTTTTTAAAACCAGTATTCCGAGAATGATAAAAAAAACATATTATATATATATATATATATAGACATATGTATAAATATATATACTTGAATTCCCATTTACATACAAATTGTGCAACTTCTCAACAAATTTTTTTTGCAATAAAACTAATTTTTCAAACCCAATTTATTGGTTTAAATTTAAATTTGATATGAACCATTTCAAATCCAAAATAGAGGTTTTCAAATTTCATTTTGTTTCATTCCATTTTCCATTGTTGAAATTGAAAATTTCTGTTGTAAGTTTTGATTTTCAACAAACATTCTAACTTTCTTCAAGATTTAAACAGGGTTTCAAAACAAAGATTTACAAGCAAGTTTTAAATTGAAAATGCAAATTTTCAAACAATAAACAAGAAGAATCTGTGATCTGAAACTTGAAGGAGAGTTTGAAGAAGAGAGTTGAGCTTCCCTGCAAGAAGATTTTCCAAAGCTTTTCCCAAATCCTCACCCAAAATTCAAAATGCATCCACTAAAACCCCCCAAAACCTCCATTTTTTTTGCAGCCATATATTCTTTTCAAAATAAAAATCCTTTTCCAAATTAAGTCAATGCCTCCTAAAATATCCAGATATTTTCTTTTTTCCAAAATAAAATAAATATCTTTCAACACTATAGATATTTTCATGCATTTACAAAATATCTTACTTTTAATAATTTAAAACAAAATTCATTTTCAAATAAATTTAATTATTTTAATTCATGCATTTACAAGATATTTGCATTTTAATACTTTAAAACACAATTTAAATTTCAAATAGATTTAAATCATTTACTTTATTATAAAATTTCTATTTCAAAATGAATTTAAAGCTTTTAATAATTTCTTTTCAAAAGAATTTAACACTTTTAAAATTCCAAAAAGAATAACTTAATTCAATTCCACACAATTAATTTAATTAATCAATAAAATAAATCTAATCCAAGATTAGATTATTTTATTAATTAAATTAAATTAATTAATAAATTCAATAATATTTCTAACATCATAACCAAATCAATTTAATAAACAACTTAAATACATAGAGCCATTTATTTACCTTTTTCAACTTGAAATTAAATAAATCCAGGAGAGATGAACAACAAAGAAGCAACTTAACCCGACTAAAACCCGACGACACACGATGACTAGGGTGATGACTTGACACGAAAAACCTAGCTACTATCTCCCAATCAAATATCGTTGGCCAATGGACACGCTCAACCCTGTGAAACCAGGTGGAGTCGATGTCCTGTACCTATCAACCTGCAACAAAGAGTATATCGAACATGCATATATATAACATAATAAAACACACCGTGAAGAGGAAATCACACAATCATAGGGCACTCGCAAGTGAGTGATGCGATCTCGTCCCTTTCACCAATACACTCATCATAGACTGACAGTTCCATCATAAACAAATATCTCATACAATAACGTGTTACAATAACTAATCATCATTACACCAATTAAAACATGTCAAATAAAACATCAGATAAGATACATCACATCACACAAATAGACTATCGCTCTATAAATAGCGATCAAATAACACACACATGATAAAGTATCTCAATAACCAAAAAGCACATCAAAGCAAACAAGGACACACTGTCCAGCCAGAAAGCAAAACAGAGGGGTATTACACAATAACCTAGAAAAAGTGTTAAAAAGGTGTAAGGAACACAACCTGTCACTCAACAATGAGAAGTGTTTTATGATGATGACATAGGGAATTGTGTCGGGACACTTTATATCTAGTGAAGGAATTCAGGTTGACCCACACAAGATAGAGATAATATCTACTTTACTTGTTCCTCAGAAATAGTGGGATATTAGGAGCTTCCTTGGTCATGTAGGCTACTACAGGCGGTTTATCAAAGATTTTAGTAATATTGTTGCACCACTGTTTGTTTTGTTGAGTAAGGACATTGAATTTGAATGGAATTTTGAGTGTCAACACTCCTTTGAAGAACTAAAGAAAGCTATGACTTAAGCACTAATATTGAGAGGGCCTAATTGGACTCTCCCATTTCACATACATGTTGATGCTTCAAATTTTGCAATTGGAGTAGTCTTGGGTTAGAAGGATGGAAAAAAGGAACTTATGCAATTTATTACATCAACAAGAATCTTCAAGGAGTAGAGTTAAACTATATTGTAACAAAAAAAGAGGTGCTTGTTGTAGTCTATGCTATTAATAAATTTAGACACTATACTACTATTTATCTAGTCTTTTTCCATACAAATCACACAACAATCAGGTATTTGATGAACAAGCTAGTAGTTGGAGGGAGATTGGTAAGATGGTTACTTCTCTTATAGGATTTTGACATTACCATAATAGATAAACTTGGTAAAGAAAATGTAGTGGCAAATTTCCTATCAAGATTGCCAACAAAATCAACTAAAGGAGTGGTGGATGATTCATTCTTGGATGAAAACTTGTTTGCTTTGCAAGTACAAATACCCAGGTATGTAGATATTACATATCTGGTTATCTATTTTATACAGGGCCTAATAACATCATGAGAAGATGCATAAGAGAAGATGAGAACTTTGATATCATGAAAGCATGCCATGATGAGCCATGTGGAGGTCATTTTGTAGCAAAGAGAATAACTTTTAAGATCCTCACAACTAGCTATTATTTGCCTACTTTACATAAAGATGTTAAATACACCAGGAGTTGTGATAGGTGTCAAAAGATGGGAAGGCCAACAAAAAGTGATGAGATGCCCTTACAACCTCAGTTGATATTGGCACCTTTAGACAAATGGGGTTTAGACTTCATTGGGCCAATCTCTCCTACATCTAATAACAAGGAATATGTCCTTGTTTGCACTAATTACTTGACAAAATGGGTGGAAGTTAAGGCCCTATAGTTTGCTAGAGATGGTAATGTGGCTAAGTTCTTATATGAAGATATTTTACTAGGTATGGAGTACCCAGAGAAATAGTCACTGACCAAGGGCCCTAATTTATTTTTGATTTCATTACCAAGTTAGTTGAGGAATACCAAATTAGACACAAGAAATAAACACCCTATCATCCACAGTCTAATGGTCAAGTGGAGGTCACTAATAGGGAGATTGAAAGCATTCTCACCAAGACAGTGCAACTGCATAGGAAAGATTGGGTTTCAAGGTTACCTAAAGCAGTCTGGGCATATAGAACTACATGGCAAACAACCACCGGGTTTACACCCTATGAATTAGTCTATGGAAAGACAACCATAATTCTTATTGAATTTGAATACAAAACATTGAGGACAATAGTAGAGTTGGGAACTAATTTAATAGAAGCACAAAAGGAAAGGCTTAATTCTTTGAATGGGTTGGATGAGATAAGAATGGAAACAATACATCATACAGAGGTAGTACAACAACAACGGATGAGGTGGCATGATCAGTACATTAAAACCAAAGAGTTCACTATGGGAGATTGTGCCCTATTATATGATTCATGATATAAAGATTTCAAGGGAAAATTCCAGTCCAGATGGCTGGGCCCCTATAAGATTAGCAAGGTTTACCCTAATGGGGCAGTACAATTACATACTAGAATGCAGTATGCTTTTCCTTTCTTCTTAATGGCCATAAACTAAAGTTATACAAGAAACCATTATAGAAGGATGACTTCACCTTTTCATTGATCCAATAATATGGTGCTCTAGTGAACCTGATACAAAATCTGATACATAGAGTCCTACTTCAATAATACGGGACATACCTAGCACTTCTGGTGGCCCAGAGATTGAGTTCCACAACTCAATCCTTGAGCTTCCTTGGTACTAAATTTTCATGTTTTTTCACACAAGCACACACTACATGTTATAATAATGTTCAAAATATCTTCAAAGGGCCCTATTATCAATATTCACAAGGGTCTTAATGCTGAAGGGACCTGTAGCTTCACAATGTCAACATTTAGAATGTGACCTGACATTGCAGGTGCCTGTAGCAACATTTGGTAGCCGAAAATAATATTCAACGCATTTGGTGCCACATTCCCACAAGTTCATTCACATTCATTTCAAATATACTCATGTATCATATCCTCATTTCATGCAAAATAAATTGGCATAATTATTTTACTATCCACTTTCATTTCAACTACTTAATCTTTCAAATCACCAAATCATACTCCTCATTTCCATCCCATCATATCAACTCGCCACCCACTATTCATTATCTTGCAGTTAATATGTGTCACATCAAATCAATGAACACAAATATTCTTTCAATTTCCACGTGCGAAAGATGGTTATTTCCACAAGGTAGTACTTAAGGTATGTTGTTATGATTAACTTAGTTATCTTTAAACTTTCATACACTTTTTCATTTAATTCCATGCATGTGAAATATTATATCTTTAATTTCCATCATTATGAATTTACGCCACCTCCAAATCATCAACATGAAGTAAGGTCACTTCACCAATTAAGTTGGGGGGGGGGGTACGCTTTTCTCAATCTTTTCATCAGTCCTTTCGAATTTTCCACCCACAACCAAATTTAATGAATACCATGACATGCAAAACCCTTAGTTATGTTTTATTTTTGCTGCCATTTTCAAAATTGCTAAAACTTGAAACCTTGAGAGATTATAAGAACTTCAGCTTAGTTTATACTAGAGCTGAATTTAAAAGGAAATTTGCAGTTACAGTATGGTATAGTAGTAAAGATATGAGGTTTTGAAGTGGTAGAATAGTTTGGGTGGTGGGAAGATTGAATTGAATTTCTGGAGCTGAATTTGGTATATTGAGCAGAGAAGGAAACAAGGATGTGAGGAAATATTATAAGAAGAAAGCCAACAACTCACCAAAAAATTTTGGAGGACGCAACAGTTCTTCCTATCTTCACAAGGGTTGGATGGCTTGACTACTTTATGAAGTTAACATAATTTAGTGATGACTTAACAAGAAGATTTTCAAAAACTCTTCAATATGATGAAGCTGTGGTAAAGGGACTTTCTATTGATGCTTCTGAAACCGCCATTGCACAAGTTATAGGACTACCACGGATAGGAACAAAATTCCTAGCTTGATCTAATGTAGTTACAGCTTGAGAAGAATTTTGCATAAGAGGTGAGGAATTGTATTCCTCATCACAAGGTATGAAAAGGATTTCTCTCCATTGGTTGTGGGAAAGATGTGCCTCCTATATTATTAGATATATAACCTATGATGATAGGAAAAATATTTTGTATACGACCCATTTCAAATTGTTAAGTCATCTCAAGCATAATAGGGTAGTAAATGTACCAAATTTTTTCTATAACTTGTTGAACGGATTGCCTCAAAATACTAGAAAAGGCAATGCGATACTTCTCTCTATCACCACTGCTTAGTTACCTTATTGATAAAAAGGAGTTTAATAATCCAATACCCAGAAGTGAGGTGGGAGGATTTCAGGGTAGAAGAATGCAAAGACATTAATAGTTTGCTAGAAGAACCCGTAGTGTCTGAGGATGCAGAAAACCAAAATGAGCCTGAAGAGGAAAACCCTCATGTTTCACCTGTGGCCTCACCTACCCATATCCAAGGTGAGCATGAAGAACCTATAGAATTAGAGTCTAAGCCACCAATAAACATGAGGAATTATCTTCTTCCTCTATGTCATGAAAATCTAAAGGTGGAGAAGTAGTGTATCTACCTCCACTACACCCTCGAAACCAAAAGAAGATATCTCAAAGAAAAAGAGAGACACTCAAAAGTAGAAAAAGGAGGATGTTCCTAAAAGGGAAAAGAGTATTAAAAAGGAAAAGAGGAATTTGGGGAAGAAGTATTAACACCTAGACGCTCTGGTAGGCTTAGGAAAGAAAGTGCTACAGAAGAAAACATAGAAGAAAAACCTCAAGAAGAACAACATCAGTAAGAACAACCTCAAGGAAATGTCATGCATGTAGAAACTAACTCTAAATTGGGGGGAATGTTCCTGGTAATGAGAATATCCCAGTGAAAAAGAGAGTATGTAGAGAGCACTTCTGATTTTGAATCATAAGACATATTTTATGCCAAGAAATTCCAGACAGAAACCTTCTCCATTCCTAGAGATTATGAAGAAACTAACGAGTAGTTTGAGAGTGCGAAGGAAGTTTACATTGAAGATAGGGATGTAAGAAAGGAACTCTAGGAGGCATTAGACAAAATTAAGCACCTAGAAGAATTGGTACAAAATTATGAGCAGAAGGATAAAGAAAGAGAGGCAAAAATGAAGGAGATGGAGGAGAAACTACAACTATATGGTCATGGCACTAAACTAGATGTGTTGGCACAGTTGGCTGTTACTAAGATAGGGGATAAAGAATTGGAAGTGCCAGATGATAAACCTCCTCCTCTTAAAACTCCTGATTATCATACAACCTGCTCACTTGGATACCAATTGTGGAAAATAACTGAAAAGTTTGCAAAGGAAAAGGAAAAGTGGATAAAGGAAAAGGAAAAATATGAACAGGAATTGGAAAAGAAGGATATGGAATTGAATAAAACAATAATTTTATTGGAGGAGATAATAGATAAGGCTGCACAAATAGTAAGGTGTAGGCCTCCACCGAGAACTTATGCACTGTTTCTACAAGAAAGGTTTTTATGTTTTCAGTTCAGTAGATTAGTTAGCAAGCATTCAATTGGCATGAGTCAAACCTTTGAGTTTCTTTAAGTCTTTTTTGTTTCTGCACCTGAAGACCAGGATCAGTTGTGTAAATTTTATTTGCACAACTATGTGATACCCGATGAAACAAAATGGAACCCTTTAATCTTTGTGGGTTATCTTCAGATCAGGGCACTTACCTCTTACTACAAAAATAAACAGCTTAGGGGTGATATTATGGAAGAATATGAAGAGAAAGAAAAATATATTGCACTTCTAATTAGAAGAGAGGCTAAGGATCCAAATACAATAATTGATGATAGGATGAGACTCCTTATATACACAAGAGAGTAGGAAAGAAAATTATAAAGCTCAGGTAGGTAGACTATGAAAAAATGAAAATGTTAGTTGTGGGAGTAGGACAATAGTGTTTTAAGTATGTGTAGGATAGATGGAACAGTTTGACATCTGAACTACAGAAGAAAGAGCTACATTCCATGCATAATTTCATTGCTAAGCTTCAGAGGGCACATCATTACATGGAAATCAGTATCAGTTAGGGAGTTCATTGGATGCTACTCACTTTTCATCCCACTATTCTCCTTTATATGATCCCACATTAGACAGGGGAGAAAAGTGATGAATGTGAGAGGGCAGGAACAATCCAGATGAGGGAGCTTGCAAAACATCAAGGTTTTTATCTGAGGAAGATTCAAGGTGTCAACACAATTATGGACCTAAGACAAATTGCTCAGTTGTATAATCAGGACCCCTAGTGTTTTTCTTGGGGACAAGCAAAAAGCTAGCTAGGGGGGAGTGATAGGTCTAGATAATGCCTTAGTTTCTGTTGTTTGTATACCTATTTTAGATACTTTTAAACATATTCTCTAGAAAATTTTTCTACACTATGCTATCCTTTTATATCCATTATATAGACTTAAACCTTAATTATTATGATGGAATTATGATTATAATATATTCATATTATATGGTTTATATAAATGAGTGTATGGAATGTTGATGGAATGCTATGAGTTAATTGTGATAGTTATCCTCATGTACATGTTTTGTGGAATTAACTTGTTTGTAGCTCAAAAGGAACCATAGCACAATAGTTGCGAAGTGAATTTGTAGCAAAAGGGATCACTGGACACAGAAGCATGGGAAGCTCTGGGTTAAGCTAAACATGGTGATCATTGATCAGAGGCACTTAATGAATATTAGACATGCATTATTATGACTAGTTTAATAAAACATTGAAGAAGAGGTCCCTTCACTTATGGAATTTTGACAAGTGGTTATCTATTTACATACAGTTTTATTTTGATAGAGTTCTAGTTCTGATAGGATTTCTCTTTCCTTTTCAGTTATAGGTTGAATAATTCAAATATTAATTCCATGCTCTATTATCTGGGAGTGGAGTTAGTGGTTTTAGTTAGTTGTTGCTTTCAATAAAGATGCCCTCAATTTGTATATAACTATTGGTTGAATCCATAGGATAGTTAGTTGGTTTTTATCAATTTATGTTACCAGTTACTTTTAGTTTCAATACATGAAAAATATTACAAATGATTGAGTCCAATCTATGGAAAGATATTCTATAATATTTTACAATATGAAATGAATGGAGTTAATCTTATGGGATGTGTAGAATCTATTAGTTAGATTGAGTTCAGTTAAGTGGGAACAGTTACTTGAGCAAGCCACTCAAGTTATTGTTCTTCACTTTATCTTTCAATTATTTATTTCTGTTAATAATTGTTATTAGTTTATCATTATTCATGAATCATATGCAAGTTGATTGGAATTCTATTTCTTGCTTATTATGAATGAATGTTTGTGAATGTGTATGTAATGATTATTAGTAGAACTCTGGAGGATAGATCAATTGAGTCATTAGTTTTTATTAAGTTTTAGTTAACACAATATCATTTTATTAGTAACAATTCAATTACAGTCTTTACTGTAGGTACCCGTAACAACTAGTTCTGGTTTATGTTCTTACTGTTTTGTAGTTTTGTAAATTTCTAGCAATTAGAATAGCTTAAGTAGGATAGTTTAGGTAGTTTTAAGTCTATGATGGTATATATAATGCTACACCATCATAAGCTTACAAGCCCTAGGTTGATAATTTAATGTAGTCTTAAGCAATGTGAAGTGGACTGTTCAACCAGTTAAACTTCCGAATTGAGTAGATTCTACCAAGTTTACAATACATTAGCTTAGACTCTACACCTTTCTTAAATTCTCCAACTTAGGAAATGACTTGCTAGAGAAAAGGGAATACCAACATTATTAGATATCTACTAATAGCTAAGAAGACCATAGACTCACTATACCACCAAAATTTCTTTGTGATGACTAACTTCATTAATGCATTTACAACATTCTGTAAAGTGTCAACTGTTAGTGTAAAAGAGTATTTATGCATCTAGTTTCTTTTTATCTATTTCCTACACCTAGTATTCCTATTCACACTAGTTTAAGTTTACTTAGTGGTTTAGTTATCTCACCTCATAAACACTTGACACATGCCTTCACACTTGTCCTAAGTGTTCTACATGTGTCACATCTCATGGAGGGTTAGTTAGTCCTTCTGATTCACCTTCCTACTTCCTCCTTGTCCTATATAAACAAGGATCATCATTATATTTACATGTAATTCTATGATAGTTTATTGTCTTATGAATTGTGCTTGACTCATTTTATGGAAGTTTGAATATTGCATCCATTATTTATTGCTCCAACATGGTATCAAAGCATTGAATTACAAATTCCTTCTCATTTTTTGGTGAATCAAGCTTTCATTCCCATCAACAAAATGTTGTGGAGCCAAAAAAACATCATCATTCTATTTGGAAGGCTCAAGAAATGAAGAAATACCTTTCATTTCATGAAAAATAGTAACTTTGAACTTTTATAGTTTTTTTGTAGCAATACCTTGTTGTACGGTATAATACCATACACATTTGTACTGTATTGATTTTTTTTAAATTGTAATTTTTTTTACTAAAGGGTTGAATCACCCTCTACCTATTTCATCATTGTGGTAGTAATTTTGTTTACCTATGGAAATCAATATTTTTTTGCAAGTGATATATTATAATTTGGGGGGTTTCATCCTTTTTTTGTGTGGTTTGTTTGTTTATGGAATGTTGGTGGAAAGGGAGGTTAGACCCTAATCCCTTAATATGAATGAGATTTATGATTTAATTAATGATCTCTCTTCCCATAATTTCATTAAGAATCTCCAACCACAAAGCCAAGAGACTTTCAACCTCAATGGTGAGTCAATTAGACTTGGGTTGGAAAGGATTATTTGAGGATAGGGGTTGAGAATGATTTCAAACAATGCAACTAAATGAACTATATGACTTAAGATGAAAATTATAGATTCTTGAATGTACATAAACTGAAACAAAAATTTACAGGCAGATTTGAGAAGGTTCTGATAGCATGTACCTATCACCAAAAGATGTTTCTGAGTACTGCAGAGAGACAAGGTTGCCCTTGGGTGAATGGGTCCTTGAGATCCTTCCTGAAAACACTTTTTGTAGTTCTTTAGTGCTAGATCTGAGATGCTGATTTCTACTTGCAAACTTGTCAGAGTGACGAAAATAAATTTTGCAACCTAGTTTTCATGTCTAGAAAACATTGATGACAACAAATGCAATAATGTAAAATTGCTTCTTCAAGAACTTTTCAATCCTTCTTCAACCTGTAATCTACACATACACAAAGAGGGAAAAATTGTTTTGTTTGTTTGTATGGGGGTTTACCTTGGTCAAACCCCAATTTGGTAATTAAACCTTGATAAAAAGATAATGACAAAGGAAGGAAATGATGAATGAACACTTGTTGCAAATCACCACCCTTCAATTGATTCCTTAGAGGATTGAAGTCATGCACATCTCTTCAAAGGAATTATATATCACTTCCTTGATTAATTTGGATACTTGAATGCTTGGATGCTTGAGGATCAACAATGTATATTAGCCTTGACAAGATAACATGAACACACATAAACTTGGATATGATGCTAGGATCTTGATTGCTGTTGTAAAGAACTAATAACATTGTTGTTGAATGCTCTTGACAATAATATTTGCTCTTGAATGTTCACCTCTAGCTTGTTAGATTTCAAATGATAAAATACTATATATTCATAGGTATTTATCTAATTTCCCAAAAATTAGATTCCAAAAGTCGACACTTGCAACTTGAATTTGGATCATTAAAATACCACAAAAAACATATTTTAAATTGGGTCCTAGCCTAAATTTCCAGGACACTCATATTCCATGGCAATTAAAATATTAAATACATTTATTTAATGTTGGTTCCCTTTTAGAAAATGATAAGAATAAGGCTTGTGAATGCATAATTTGGAAAATTAGAAGCTTTATTAAGTCTAATAAATTAAGGGACCAAAACATAGTGTGAAATTGTAAAGGTATACAATTTCCTACACTATATTTAGCCCCCACATTAGTGAGGGTATGAACTTACGTTCAGACTCACACAAAAAGTATTGAAATATATTTCAAGGGAGGTCCAATTGTAATTTTTTTGGAAAGATAAGATAACAAAGGATCAAGGAGGATGAAAAGCCCCCAAGATTTATGATCTCATGGTAAACCAACAAAGGCACAAAAACACACATACATGTGTAGTAGAAAAATAAGGTACACCAACATATAAAGTGAAAGTTAATGCAAAAAAATGAAAAAAGGGATGGAATAGCATGTGTAGTGAAATCCACTGTCCACTATGTGAACCCCAAAGGTAAAAAATAAAATAATCATGGGCTAGTGAAATCCATTGTTCACTAGGTGAGGAAAAAGGTGGACTAGCACAGGTGTGCTGTTTGTCCAAAAATAGGCTCACAAGGGCTAGTGCTCTCAGATATACACTAGGTGAGACTCCAAAGGATGAGAAAACACAGACTAGGTCTACAAGGTGTGCACTCATAAAAATGATCAATTCTATGCCAATGCATACACTAAGTTCAACTTCCAATGAACAAAGTGAAGCCAAATTTTCCAATTTGATAATGCCAATGTATGCCCCCACTTCAAAGAAATTGCAAAACACCATGTTGTGAGAAATTAATTTAAAGTAGAAAATGATAAATACCATGTAACAAAAGATCAAAAGATCTTATTTGGAAAGCCCTATGTCATCGATATGTTTCCAAATAAATTATATAATGACAAGGGATAGCCCCCAAAATATAATACCATGAAAAATATAAAAAGATATATTGAGGGATCCACATATTTGGGGTCAACATATGTCTTTGCTACAGTGATATAATAGAGATCAAAATAGTCATCATCCACCAAATACTCGTAGAACAATGAACACATGGAAGGAATCCCACATAAAGAGAGAAAGAAAAGAAGCTTTTGGGTCAACATGGAAGAGACCTAAATGTCTTGATGCCTTGCATCGTCCCCAAAAGGAAAACATAAGACAAAGAAAATGATAAAGTTTATGACATATAAAAGAATGATGATACAAATAGAAGAATGTCACAACAGATTCATTAGCTTTGTATCCTTGCCCCAATAGAGTAACAAGGGTCACCCAAAGAAAACTCACAAACATAGAGACACACCAAGCAACATAGTACGAGAAATCACATTACATGCAATCAAACATAAAGAACATAAAATGAAAAGATAATATAGTACGTCACATGCGAGCCAACCTAAAGTAGGTCATCTGTATCCCAATATTGCTCATCATAAATGAAAGGAAAATAACTAGCTAAAGGGACTATAGCAAGTTTCGTGCTAGAAGCGTTACCGATTTCAACATGTGGTGGGTCACTCCCATTAGAAGGATCATCATGGTTGCCCCCAACTAAATTTATAGAAGAGAAAACAACAAATTCAACTCATTATGCACTTCTTCATCAATCTTAAAAATTTCATCATCATCATCATCCAAATTGATCATAATAGGAGGTTTTATGATTATTGCACTTGAACTCTTGTGTTTGAACTTTTGTTCTGATTCAATTTCTTGTTTTGGTTCAAGTTGGATTTCATCTTGATTTGTGTCCATATATGTGGATGGTTTTGATTTGCTCTCTTCTTCCAATCAGCGAGCGATAACATGAAATCTACGCCTACGCTCTTTAACATTTCAATTCCTTTTAGCATAATTTTCAAGTTGTGATAGTTTAGGAGTGGATTTATCAACCATTGGTTTCTTTTCTTCCCATGAGGAACATAAGGAACCATCAGGGGTTTGGAAACTATTGTCTCTTTAGGTCTATAAAATTTTTTGATCTTTGGAGGCACAAAAGGGATCATCTTATTATCTCTTGGTATTTTATAGTAAATTGGTGGAGGAATTGCGATGAATTCGTATTGGTTACTTGGAAGGGCTTATGGCTCAATCATAGGTTCATCAATTGTAGGCTGGAGAGGAGGAACCTCCATGGACCCAAGAATATTGGTAAGAAATAATTATGATATGCGCTTGGCCTTGAAATTTTGATAGGATTTAAAAAATAAATCTTCACGAGGCTTTATATATTCCATAGGGCCAATCCAAAAGAAATCCAATGGAAATTTCTCACTGGAAGACAAAGGATTGAACCCATTATAATGCATTGTGAATATTTCATTTCCCATAGAATTTTTTTTGTACTTGTGATGATTGATGGGATGACATTCCTGGAGCATAACCATGAGTAGCCTAGCTTCACATGGAACTAATTTGACATTGGGATGATGGAGAATGACACATTTAATTTTTTTAGGGCCAAATTTTAATGGAAGAATGATCAAACCTATCGTAGGGAAAGCAAAACCATTATGCATTGTAATCCATGCTTTTGATTGTTCATAAGTATCTTGATAAATCTCTTGCATAATTAAGAATTCCTCAGTGATCACATTCTATGCACATGTGGGATCAATAAGTATTCCTTGTACAGGTATGTTATTGATATGGCCAACAATGTAGAGAGGACCATCAAGCAAGTGTTTAAGTGAATCTTCATTAGTGAAAGCAATATTAGGTATCAAAGTGGTTTGGCCCTTATTAGGTTGAACACCAATGAGAACAATCATGCCTTGTAGAGAATCGTCCTCATTATCACTCTTTTCATCATCAGTCATGCCTTCCATCTTATCAACATTCATCACATCATTCTTATCCTCCATAGGTTTTACAAAGGTGATTGAATAATTTAGCATTGGGTTCATGAATATTTACATATTTTGGTTGGGTGAGGCACCAAAATTATTCCCTTGATCATTAACACTGCCCAAATAGATGTGATTGGAATCAATGAGGTCTTGCACATGATGTTTAAGACACATGTATCATTTTGTAGCATGTACAAAGGCCATAAATTGTGAGTTACATCCAGAATCAAGTTCCTCACAAATATTTGAAGGGGCTAACTTATTTTTAAGCTTGAAGTGGTATGAAACCCACAATTAATAACTTTTGAGTGTTTTGAATTTCTTGCATTAGCCCACATTCCAATAGAGAAATACAATACTATGGATTTTTAGCAAAATCCTTGCATATTTTTTGGGTTCTCGGATGATGCCAAAGGCTACAAGATTCTCCATCCCACCACTTATGAGTTGCTCATTGAGAGGAGTGTTCATTTTGAGGAGAGCCCTTCCGTCTCTTCTCATACCACTCCTCCATCCACCATCACATTGGAGATGTTGCATCATGATGATATTTCTTGAGAGGATATTATTCCTCCTAATTTTTATGAGCAGTCTTATTTCTCCACTTCAAATGGAAACAATGATGATGAGAATTCACGTTCTTCTCATAGTCATCATTCAAAGGTTAATTATTCTCGTCTACACTCTCTAGCCTCAAGGCATATTTGACTCATCAAACATTATAGTCAACAAGTGATTGGGTTGGTGGTCCTTTAGATACTAGAAGAACAAGGTCATAGTTTCACCAGTCTCCACATCTTTTTGTTGTTGTAACTTCAAATCCATAGTCCTTTCAGGAAACTTCTTGCATCCATGAGTGGGATGCTTACATCTAGGAAGAGATCAATTCCTTAGAGATGAATCGTACATGGGATCTATTCCCTCTTCCTAAGCAAAGAAAACTTGTTTGATGCAAGTGGATTTATTGAAGAAAATTTATAGAAGATGGGTTGATTGACAAGCATAAGGCTTGCTTGGTCATCAAAGGATTCTCCTAGGTTCTTAGGATTGATTGCTTTGATACTTTTGTGTCAGTTTCTAAAATGAAATCCATTTGAATTTTCCTTGCTATAGTTGAACCCATCATTGTGAAGTCCATCAAATGGATGTGAAGAGTGCCTTTCTTCATGGTGAACTTTAGGAGGAAATATATATGGAGCAATCACAAGGGTTTGTATAGGGTCCTTCTCTTGTTTTGTATCTTAGAAAGTCTCTCTATGACCTCAAATAGGATCCTTAAGCTTGGTATACTAAGATTGAATCCTTTTAATAGTTGGGTTCACTTGATGCCATTAGGATCTAAATATATACTTTTTGTAGAAGGATGGCACTCTCACATTTTTGGTTCCTTATGTTGATGACTTGTTGATCACATGGAGTCACTCATCCACCACCAAAGTAGTGAAAATTGCTTTACATAATAGATTTATGATGTCATACTTGGGTATTTTTCATTACTTCTTAGGGATTGAGATCACTCAGTCATCCTCCAATATATTTCTTTCACAAACTAATATGCTCTTGATATTCTCTCTAGATTTCACATGGCTGACTGTAATCCTACATTGAACCCATTTCTATCAAGGGTAAAACTTGAGGCTAAGTGTTCTTCACCCTTGGTTGATGGAGCTTTACACAAAAATCTTGTTGGGAGTCTCATCTATTTGACTCATACAATACCTAGCATTTCATATGTTGTGGGAATGGTCTCTTGCTTACTATAAGAGTCACATGAGTTGCATTGGAAAGCAACTAAGTGAATCCTCCACTACATTTAAGGTACTCATAGTCATGGGATTCAATATTCATCAAGTGTGGATATTGACTTGGTGTTATATACAGATTCAAATTGGTAAGGTGATTCTAAGGATTGCAAGTCTACTTTAAAGTATTTATTCTCACTTGGTTCTATAACATAAGAAAAAGGGAAACCTAGGTTTAATGTCTAAACCTAGGATTCCTCTTTGCTCCTTTTTCAAAGGTATATTAGGATGCAAATCAACAAGGTGTTTTGATTGAATTTCAACCATAAGTGTGAGTCAATAAGACCTAGATTTAATCCTTTTGAGCCTCATAAATGGAATGAACTGATTTTCTATGATTAACCAAACTCAATTATGTACCCTAATATAAAAATTGCAATAAATGGATGATTAATAGACTGAAACAACAACTTTCAAGCAAATCTCAAAAGTGTTGAATGATGTGTATCTATCACAAAAAGTTGGATCTGACATGAAATAGGGGAATTTTTTTCCCTAGGGTGAATGGGTTCTTGTAGCCCTTTTATGAAACTTCAAATTTGATCCTATAACTCTTTGTCTACTCTTTGATGTCTACCTTGAAAACTTTGGTCTTTAGAATTAAACTTGTAATAAATCTGCAAAAGAGATGGGGGTGGCTATATAGGATTTTTCCTCAATCAAACCCCTCTTTTGGTATTTCTACGTCCACAGTAGCTAGTAAAATTGATTGATAAAAGTGTGTGTGACCTAACCTTAACAGTGTCTAAGGTTGGAATATGAAAAGAAGAGAAAGTCAAAACACCCTTAGGAAATCTAAAATATAATGATACCTTGCTTTAGGCTGCAAATAGGATGAAGCTTGAAGATGAGAACACTAGGAAACAAGTCATTAGGTTGAAGGAAATGGCCAAATGTATCTCCCAAACCTAGAATCCATCATGCTCTTCTATTGGCATCAATCTTCAATCATGACATAAGGCTTGATCAAAATCTTCAAATGAGCTTGGAAACATGTAAATTCAAATTTGAAAGAATGATCTCTTGCTTCTCTTTTCTTCTCTTATTGCTTTCTAGTTTCAAAAGGTGAAAAGACTAGGTATTTATAGGAATTTATCTAATTTTGTTGGAAACAAGCAACACTGACAGGTGGGGGTGAATCAATGTTTTTAAAAAAATACTTTATTATTATGATTATTAACCCACTTAAAATATTCAACTAGGAGAAATATGCAGAAATAGAAAGCAAATAACCACAACACCATAACACAAGGATTTTTACATGGAAACCCTGTTAGGGGAAAATCCACGGTGGATGGACAATCCACAATATAATCTGAGTATACTCAAAAAGAAGTTTACAATATGGGAATGCACTTGCATTCAGGCACATTGCTTAGAGCACACTGCTCAAAATAGGAAGGTACACTGCCTTACAGAGATTTGGATTAGATACAAGAGAATGAACTGAAGGAATAAATCTACTAATGCTTGATTATAGTTCTAGTTGAGCTCAGTTATCAGTCTTCTATCCTTCTAACTGATACTGAACTTTTGCTCCGCTCTGCTCTGACTCACTCTACAAAATCTTTATGCGCAAGTGAAACTTGGAAAAAAATCATCCTAACACTCTTTTGGTATTCACAATACACATCGAAACACCACACACACACACAAAAATGATATAAGAGATCATACATATATATCCACGACTAGCAATTTAATCGCAACATGTCAGCTCCAAATAAAACTTGAAAATATTAGCAACTTGTTGGCTCAAATCTCAAGAGTTATCCAATGCACATTCACAACAATCATCCACAACTTAGCTTGGACCCAAAACATGATGACCAAACAAAAAAATATTCGATAAAACATTCCTTGAATATCTGCAACATTTTTATCGATTAAGTCAGCCCCAAAATATTGATAAACAAAAAAGTAACCAACCGAATCTCCAAACTCACACAAGACTTAATATGAGGCATTGAGATTTTTAGACAACATATAAGATGTATTGATAGACCTCCCATGAGATCCACAACTCGAAATAACAACTAGAAATCTGTAAGTTAATTGATGATCACCAAACTACCGGATGTTTTGGTCTTCTTGACTATCCTCAATCTGACTTCCGGTATAAGCAAATGATGTTATGCGGATTTGTCACCGAATAGGGTTTCCATCAATGACAACACCAAAAAGGCATTTGCAGTGTCTCTTGCCAACAATCTCCCCCTTTGGCATTGATGGCAACACTTAGTGAAAAATGACTAAGTGTTAGATCAAAACAATCATGAGTTGCACTGCCATTTCAAAACTTCAAAAATAAACTTCAACCTTGAAAAACAACTCCCCCTATGATGGCTATGTGTTTTTCACTGTACACTTCTCCCCCTTTGACATCAATGGAAAAAATTGGGGAAACCGAAACAAAATTCCAAAATTGTACAGACATGAACTTGTAACTTACCAAAGTTTGAAAATATCTGCAAAATCTTGCTTCAACACTCTTAAATTGTCATCACAAACCTTTTTGAGACTTTCCAAAACTGTTATGTGACCACACATTAAATAGGATTGAGCCTCTGCAGTTTCAAGATTCTTCAGGTCACTAACTGCTACAACAACCTTCGCTTCCTTCAAAGCATTCATCATTATCTCAATCTTCAGACAAATTAGTCCCCCGAGTTCACATACTCTCCCAACAATTTTGTCATTTTCATTCTTTAAACATCTTATTTTGTCAAGTAGACCTGTTACTTGACCTTCTTGTTGAACCACATCACTAGCTAAAGGATCAAAAGTAGCAGAAATGGTAGCTAATTGATTTTCTAGATCCTTCACCTTTTTCTCATTACCTTCAGTAAACTTGGACAAAACCAAACATGACTTATAGGCTTTTCCAGCTTCAGATATAGAACCTTGAGTGTTCTTTATACAAGTAGCTAGCAGAATCTTATCCTTTGCAATCACTTCCTTCAACTGACTAAGTCTTTTTCTATTAAACTCCTTTTGCACTTTATCCTCAACAAATTTCTCAAGAGACTCAAATTGAGTACTTACAACATTTATGAGCTTCTTTAGCTCACCGAAAGAGGAGCCTGATGGATCCATGACATGAGTAGGCATTAATTTCTATAGGACTCCAGATGTAAGATTTAGCAATTCACTATCCTCTATGTGAGACTTCAGAATCTTCTCATTGGACTTAGCTTGAGCAATTGATGCAACCTTCATCATCTGAATTGGGGACAAAGTAGATAGATTGATTGAACTTTCATTCAATTCAGGATCAAAATCTTCTTGTTGCTCCACCATAGATCTCTTCACTGCCTTGGCAGTGTCTCTTGCCTCCACTCTAATTTCCTGAACTTTTTCTTCTTTAGCCTTGGATGCTTTAGAGACTGTATCCAGATTGCTTTTAGGCACTTCAACCTCTTCATTTTGCACCACCTTCTCCTTAGCTAATACCACCTTAGGAACTTCAGTTTCCATAGGTGTCTCTATATTTTCCACATTAGGAGAAATCATAATATCCTCAACTTCTGGAGGATTAGATACATTCACATTCTCTTCTTCATTTACATTTACCTCCACATTCACTTCCTCATTTTTTAGGAACATTTTCAGTATTCATTTCCTCAATCTTAATCTTATTCTTTGAAAAAAAACTCTTCTAGAATTTCCTTAGTTTCACCAATGACAACATCAATTTCACCAATCATGAGTTTATTCACCCTTGTCTTGCTCTTAAATTCCTTTTTAGCATTTTCAATGAGTGAATCCATCTCTTCAATTGACATTTCTAGGCACAAATATGCAAGAACTCTCTTCCTCAGATTCTCTTCTTCTATTCTGGCACTTACTCTTCTTGATTCCAAAATATCATACAAATTCTTGGGTAAGCCAGACATAATCTTAACAAGAACTTTATTAAAAATGTTCATATGTTTTATTGTAGCTTCTTCTAGAATTCTTTGACCTGATTCATCAAAGGTTTCATACAATTCATAAAGGGGCTTGAGATTACCATCCTTGACAACTACATTCACAACTTCATCAACTGACATTCTAGGTTTGTCAACTTTAGCCTTCTTTTCCTTTTCTTCTTTGCCGGAAGATTTTCTCTTGTTTAACTCGATAGCCTGAGTTTCGGTAGCTTTTACTTCTCTCAATACTTCTTCTAACTCTATTTCCTCATCTTCTGAAATAGGCTTATATGTTCTTGTACTTTTATTCTTCTTCCTTATACTGGAGAGCTTGTCTTGAGTTGGCTTGGCTACAGGGGAACTCCTTGTAGATCTAGTGTGGGTAGAGGATGTATTAGGACTAGCAGACTCTGTTCTTGCTTTTACTTTTGCTACTTTTTCTTCATCTCTCCTTCTTCTTGCTTCTCTCAAAGCTTCTACAGGTAAGCCCATCCTTTCTACAAAAACTTTTGTCTCTTTTCTTACTTTCCTGACTATCACTGGTTTTCTCAATTCCTCATGAACTTGCATACTTTTCTCTGCATATGTTCCAAACCTCTCTTCTCCCTGATCTAGAGGTGAATTCAACAAGTGTTCTACATACATCTTCAGAATTTTTTCCTCTACTTCATATCCCATTGGCATGATCCCGATTTTACTGGGATCAGTAGCTTCCAAATTACATTGATCAATATCCACCATGAAGCAGATAGTATCTTTGTATTGTTCCACAATTGAAGTGGGGATTCTTTCCCTAGCATGCATCATATTCTGGAAATTTTTGAAGTACTTCCAAAGGAAAGTATTCCCAACCTAACGATCACCCATTCCAAACAACATGTTCCTTATCTAAACAACTACAGGCTCATTATTTTGCCAATGTACACTTCCAATACCCAGAACCTCATTCATGAAATAAAAAAATAAGCACAATAGTAGATTACCATATTTAAAAGTATTATTCTTGTCTTTCTTGATTTTGCTTAGATTCTCCAACAACTGACTTCTGAGCAGCTCACACAAGTCATATTCTGCATTTTTCTTTACGATTTCATAAGTTGCATAGATGGCCATATCGGATACAGAATTATCTCGGCTAGAATGGTATATCTTGTAACCAATGACCATTGATGCAAATTTCATATCTACTTCAATAATGTCTTCTACTGTCATTGCCCTTCTATCCCATTTCACACTTGTTGCCTCAGTAACCTTGTCATTTTTCACAGATTTCAAGACTGGAAGTTTGCCAGTGGAATTTAGACCTGTTATTGCACTTATAGCCTCTTTTATGATTTTGAAGGGTATATTTAGCCACATGAATTCATCATGAACATGAATCAAAATGTATCTAACACATTCATTTTCCTCAAATACGGGAAATCTCGCAAACTAAGCAAACTTCTTCTCTTCTAGGGTTTGAAATTCTGGTTTTAAAATAAAATCTTCTCCAACTATATGATGGGAATATAGATTCATTATTTGAGAGGTTCCCAATTCTTCAATGTTCACATGAATATATTCCCTAATATCCTCAGTGTGCAAAACTCTGTACGACAGATGAAAATGCTCCTAAGGGCTCAGTTTCAACAGACTTATAGGGATGCCATTTGAATTTAGGATGGGGTCTATCCTTGACTTCGACTACCAGAGGAGTGGCCATGATTTCAAATCCACAAGTTCATAGGTTTTTCAAAAAAAAAAACATTTTCG
Organism: Sequoia sempervirens; assembly: GCA_007258455.2. NCBI lineage: Eukaryota > Viridiplantae > Streptophyta > Pinopsida > Cupressales > Cupressaceae > Sequoia > Sequoia sempervirens. The sequence continues at coordinate 338,459,480 of VDFB02000008.1, forward strand.
TCAGATCAAAGTTCGATCGTAGATTCTTCTCCATGCTTTGAATCTCTCCACAATTCAACAAGGTTTACTCCAGGGCTCTTCAAACTGCTTTCCTTCAAAATGCAAAGTGACAAATGAAAGACAGATGGATTTTTATCACTCACACAACTAACCCTTTTTGTCACAATAAATGCCTTAACCCTAGTTCATCTAGTTATTCTGATTTCAAGCATTGAGATAGATAATTCTTCTGCAAATCTCTGAAACTCTACAATACTGGCTCCAATTTGGTTAAACAACATCAAAAAGCATTGATCCATCTATAGTATTGGTCCACATTCTAGTAACAATTTCCTGTAGGAGGGTTAAAGGATTTTTCTGACAACTCCCCCTAGGCCAAGGGCCTGAAACTAATTCCTGGAGGAATTACCAAAAGCAGATTCTGGTGTTGGCACATTTCCTTTGATAGAGGGATTATTTTTCACCCATTTCATTTGCATTTGCCTCCTGATCATATCTGTAGTGACTTTCCCTTTTCCTTTGACATCTTGCTGTGTATTCTATTTTATCGGACCTCTTATGTTCCAACAAAATCTAGCAATATGCCCAAATTTGTTGCAGTTGTAACACACAACATTTCTCTGATCAGATCAATTGTTCCACTGATTTCACCTTGATCTGTATTGGTTAGCAATATTCCCAAATCTATTGCATGCATAATATCTGACATCTCTATGAAAGTTATTCATCACAACTCTGCATTCACTTGACTTATGACCATACTTATAGCAATTAAAGCACTGACTTGAGAATGATGGTCCACTTAGATTCATCTTGCTTCTACATTGAAAAGCCATATGACCAAATTTTTTGCAAGCAAAACAATAACCATTGAATCTCTGAGCATTTGGTTGTCTCACCGAATTTCTTTTGGCTCCATTCATTTGATTTCCTTGCCAGAATCTCCCTTGTTTGGATTTATTTTGTCTAGATCCATAACTTTCTCCTCCTTCATATCCAAGGCCTTGCCTGCCACCATCAGTCCTTTGACTTTTAATCAGTTCATCAAGTTTGGCTGAGCTTGCTTTGAATTTTTCCTTGTACTCATTTGCTGTAGTAAGTTCATCTATGAGGTCATCAAGCTATTTTTCAAGCGTTTCCTCATTGCTTTTAGATTGTTCCAATTCATTATCCAATTGGTTGCATTGTTCAGATTTTTCTTTCAAGGATTGAGCAAGCTTTTATTCATTCTTCTTTCTATCTTTGATTTCCTTGGTCATTTTCATCATGCTGGACTCCATCTCACGCTTCAGGGCAACATTTTCTTTGGAAAAAATTTCACACTCTTATGTTTTCTCCTTCAAAGCATGACTGATTTGTTCATCTTCCATGCTTCTATTCTTCTGCTTGAGCTGATCACACAATTCCATACTTTTCTCTCTTGATTCATTGATTTTGTCTTTCAATAACTACATGAATTTTTATGCATTCTCAAGACTTTCCTGCAGTTCCCGGTTCTTAGATTTTGACTGGTCAAGTTCATCTAGGGCCACCATAAGTTGTTGTTGAAGACTGCTTATATCCATTGAAAACACTTTCCAAGATCTCCCCAAGCTATAAGAATTCTTCTGAGGAACTAGCTATGATACCAATTGTTGGAAACAAGCAACACTGAGAGGGGGGTGAATTAGTGTTCTGCAAAAAATTACTTTATTATTCTGATTATTAACCCACTTAAAATATTCAACTAGGAGAAATATGCAGAAATAGAAATAAAATAACCACAACACCATAACACATGGATTTTTACATGGAAACCCTATTTGGGGAAAAACCACGGTGGATGGCCAATCCACAATATAATTTGAGTATACTCAGAAAGAAGTTTACAATATGGGAATGTACTTGCATTCAGACTCACTGCCTAGAGCACATTGCTCAAAATAGGAAGGGACATTGCCTTATAGAGATTTGGATTAGATCCAAGAGAATGAATTGAAGGAATAACATCTACTAATGCTTGATTATAGTTCCGGTTGAGCTCAGTTGTTAGTCTTCTGTCCTTCTAACTGATACTGAACTTTTGCTCTACTCTGCTCTGACTCGCTCTACGAAATCTTTATGCGCAAGTGAAACTGTGCATAAAATCATCCTAACACTCTTCTGGTATTCTCAATACACATTGACACACCACACACACACACCAAAATGATATAAGAGATCATACATATATATTCGCGACTAGCAATTTAATCACATGTCAGCTCCAAATAAAACTTGAAAATTTTAACAAATTGTTGGCTCAAATCTCAAGAGTTATCCAATACGCATTCACAACAATTGTCCACAACTTAGCTTGGACCCAGAACATGATGACTGAACACAAAAATATTTGATAAAACATTCCTTGAATATCCACAACATTTTTATCGACTAAATCGGCCCCAAAATACTGATAAATAGAAAAGTAACCAATCGAATCTCCAAAATCACACAAGACTTAATATGAGGTACTGAGATTTATGGACAACACATTAGATGTACTGATAGACTTTCCATGAGATCCACAACTCAAAATAACAACTAGAAATTTGTAAGTGAATCGATGATCACCAAACTGTCGAATGTTCTATTCTTCATGACTATCCTAAATCTGACTGTCAATATAAGCAAATGATATTATATAGATCTGTCACCAACTAGGGTTTCCATCAATGACAACACCAAAAAGGAATTTGTAGTGTCTCTTGCCAAAAAATTTCTCAAAAATTAAATCCTGAAAGATGACATTTACAATTTGAATTTTGAATGTTACAATGTTGACACTGATATATCAAAAATTGGTCCCCGGTAGAATAGGACCCATATGCCCTAGGGAGAATGAGTCTTGGCCCTATTTTCTAGGGTTCATTAAGTATCAAGGGTAAAATAATAACTGGATGTATTTGTTCAATGCTTGCAATTTGTCAAAAAATGATAAAATAGGCCTTAAAATGCATAATTTAGGAGATTAGAGCCTAGTTAGGAGGTGCTGAAAATGTATAAATGAAAGGGTCACTAAAATAGGTCCAAACTAAGCATGAAATTACACTATTACCTACAAGGGAGTACAATTTTTGATGCTACATTTAGCCCCCACTTTGGTGGCCATATGACACTATGTGCATATGCAAGCTAAAGTATTGAAAGTAAATCATTTTGTACAAAAAGGATACTCATATGGATATTATGAATCATTCATGAATGAGAGAATGAAGCCTCCAATGTAGTCTTCTACAAAACAACAATGTTAGGAACCACATCCTATAAAACCAGTTTTGTTAGGTATTCAAAAATCATCTTAAAACATATCAACTTCTAGGGAGAACCAAATTCAAGGGTAGATGTATGCCCCTTGATTCTGCTTGCTTTACAGGGGTGGAATCAGGGTAGCAATCTAATTGCATCGAATTTCTAAGATTAGTAATGGAAACCCTTGCAATAGGGTCATACAACACAAACTATCAACAAACATTGGATATAAACAGGGACAAAACTAAGAACCTAATGCAATAAATGACATCAAAATCAGAGTTCACTAGCCCCCACTATGGTGAATTGAATGAGATATGTAAGTACACAATTTTACTATATGTTAGTGCAAAAACATATTTTTGGCTATCATTTTCACTTTTACTCTTTGGAGATTTAGAGAGAGATACCATTGACCCAAGGAGAAAGGATGTTGAGCTGACAACCATACCAACCCACGAGGCTCGGTTTTACAAGAGGAGGCACCACAAGGTGCAATGGCACCAACGATGAGTTTCTGATTCCTTTTATTTATAGTTTATTTCATTATTTTGCATGTTTTTCAAGGTTTTCTTAGAAAGCATGGCATCCCTATCCAAACTGGGTGACAGTGTCCACTTTAGGCATCCTAGTCCCAAAGTGGTGCCCTTGTCCCAGGATGATGCCTCTGTCCCAAAATGGCATCTATGTCCTGCTTTACAATTGATTTAACTTTGAATACTTTATTATTGACTTTATTGTATGATTGATGATTTCTCTTGTTTGTTATAGGTCTCTCCACACACTCAACAACATTTAGGAGGACATTTTTTTTCGCTACTCTGAGAGCAGGTTACCTAACTATCATTGAAGGAGGAGTATAATTTACACACTACTGGACTGTTTTGGATATATCTCATGCCATCGATGAGATATCATGATGATATGTTGATGAGACTTGTCAAACAGTGGAATGCAGATACTTCCACCTTTCATATCCTAACAAAGGAGATGATAGTTACGCTCGAGGACATACACTATGTCTTCAGATTTCCTGTATGAGGTGAGGTTGTTCATTTTGATGATTTTCAGACACCTCAGCAAATGAGAGATGATATACATTATTGTATTAGCTACCACATATATCCTACTGACCCTAGAGATCACATTAAGCTTAAGTGGCTCCTTCACGCTAATGTTCCACTAGTTCATCAAATCATCTGTGTTACCATCACCTTAGCCCTTACGCTCGGTGGATGAGGTGCACACCTTGATGGGGGATTAGTTCATACTATAAGGGAAATGGAGGAGCATTAGACAGTCTATGTCTGGATGGAGTATGTGAGTGCATTTGTATTATGATCTTGGTTGCTTTATCTATTGGGAGGTTCACAATATATTCCTTTGCAATCTTCTTCAGGTGTGGGCATTCAAAAATATCACATGCACTAGGCCTACCAGATTTCTCGGTCTTACACCTTATAGTTATCCACAAGTCTTTTGTTACACCCTCAGGTGACCCTAGTAGTGTAGAGATCTGTTATACTGGAGAGTTAGATTCAATTTTTTGGACAATGATGACATTATATGGAGACCATATAGGACTCTACAATAGTGCCTAGGTCATACACAATAGTTAGCTAGGATGCAACGAGATAGGTTACTGGTTGGGTGTCATGATTATATCATCATACCATTTTACTATGATCGTGTGATGAGACAATTTGGTCAGCCCTAGAAAACACCCAGCTTGTGACCTACATATCTGAGATCTGTGTAAGACCCAACTAATGCTCAGTAAACTTGGTGATAAACACATAATTCAGAGGTGGTTCATAACTAAATAGTCCACTAAACCCTTGTAAAGACTCCATTTAATTATCAACTAGGGCTAACATAAGCTTGTGATGATGTTGGCACTGTATGTGCATCTAGAGATTATATACTGCCTATATCATCTAGTATAGGAGTTTACACATGTGGGAAAATATAAAACTATGAAATAGGAAAAAGATCAATTCAAGAATTATTGCTATAGGTACCTACAACTAAAGAATGTGACTAGTTAACTATCAAAACTTGAAATTTGTAACTACTAAAACTGTTAACTATGACTTATAATGACTTGAATCACTCCTAAATAATTCTAAACACTTGTCTCACTCTGGAGGATAATGCATTGAGACAAACAAAACATAAATTATAAAACAATATCTCATTCATGATTTCATTCTCATACAAGAAATGAACAATTTGATTAAGATGAATGAAATAAATAGAAGCATCTACTGTAACAACATAAATTAATGGTGGAGAACAATTACCTTGAGTGGCCCTTGCTCAAATTACTATATCCATGAAGTAAACTCAAATCTAAACTCTTAAATCAACTGATCATAATGATAAATTGAAAAATATCTCATTGCATTTAACAAGATTTCACAATCCGATAAGAATCCTCAGAGATATCTTAGTCATAACTACATAACTAGAAAATAAAGTATTGTATGTGTAATAAAAAATATCACTATCTAAACATATCCATATGCTATATCTACTCCTCGACCAATGAGATAACTATATAGGTTCAAGGGAGGTTTATTGAAACAAGGACTCAAAACAAAAAACTAAATACAAATCACCACTCTATGAAATAGTGTGACAAATTTTGCATAACTAAAAATATAGGTGAAAAGGTGGAGGAAGACTATTAGGACTGGAACTCTATTTCAACAACATAATAGAAATGTGGAGTGTAGAAATAGTCATGTTAGTTTCCCAATTAGAGAAAACTCCTCCCTTCAGTGGTCATATTAAATAACATGGTGATTCACAATCATCCTCATTAATGAAAACCTCTATTTCTACAACTATTGTGTTCTTATTCTAGAATCTCCCCTACATTGTTGTTTGAAATCCTTTGGCTGTGGGTTGCGCTCCCTAGTTGTTGCAAGCTACAATTTTCTTGCTCTGGCTTCTCAACTGCAAGGAGTTAGTTCTTCCAGCATATACACAATACTAATAACCACAAGTTATGTTGAACAAGACAATTGAGAGGGGGGGAATCAGTTGTAGCAGATTTAAAAATTAAAACATTCACCAAAACTTAGATCAATCACAATTCTTAGCTCTACTAAAATGATTAAACTTTAAGTGCAAGTGCAAAAAATGAAAACCATCACACAAACATAGTAACACCAGATTTATGTGGAAAGCCCAATGAGGGAAAAACCATGGTGAGGATTAACTCACACTATAGAGAATATCAAAATCGATTACAAAGGCTCACTGCCTGAGAAAAAAGGATCACTGCCAAAACAAGGACTCATTGTCCGAATCAGGACTCACTGTCCAATAGGGTTAACGACCCGGAGGGCTCATTATCACAGAGATACAAATAAGATAGAAGAGATATGTTAGAGAGAGAATACAATCTCAATGCAACAGATAATTCCGACACAATTTGCTCAACCACTTGCAGACATGTATGAATAAGAGTCCACCTTCAACTCATTGCATCCAAAAACTCAACATTTAAGATTCACACTGATCGGCCACACTCATATCACATACACCCACTTATTCAAATATGCTTTGCATCTATCTACTTTATTTATTTGCACTTATCTCTTTGTTCTACTTTCACCACTCACTCATTCTGTATTTATACCATCTTCAACTTTGAAACATATCCAAAGTCAACCATCCATCATTAAATTCAAATTAGGTTAGTGCCAAAACATCCTAGAGTGGAATTAGAATGAGGGTGACCCAAACACATGCTTGATGAGGACCCAATTAGATCCCAACATGCTTCATTAACATCGAAGGTAGTATTCAACACAAGGTCGACCAAACCAATGTAAAACACGGAATAATTAAGCACACACAACCCTTAGCATGATTAAATCCTTTCAAACACCAAAATTATCTTCAACACGATCACAACAATTTAACTCTAGAACCACAAGTCATAAGACTTAACCAAAAAGAAATTTGGACCAATAATATATCTCCCGGACCTCAGCTAGATACATAGAAAATCACAATTCACAACTGGTGAATATAACTCACAATGTATAATGAATCAAAAGCCAAAAATATGGATATAGCAGCTTGCAACAACCATGATCAACATATCTGAATCGCACAAACATAGAAGCAAAACCCAGAGAAAAACCTAGAGCAACCACTAAACACCTGCAACCTTCCTCCATTACAATTTTCTCAATATCCTCGACATATACAGCCAGTAACCTGCATTCATGACATCAATGACAACACCTTCATTCTTGCAAAAAGTTAAACATAGATCCATATTGCATTTCATACACACTCACACAATTAATCATGCAATTAACAACATATTATGATCATATTTTCATACATCAAAACTAGGTTCAAGTTGCATGAAAGATATAAAAAGATAGATAATGTTTAGGAATGTATATGAAATAAGTATCTAGAAATGCCTAAAAGTATGAACTAAACAACAAAAAACTATCTAATATTTGGTCTCATTATTTTCCCCAACTATGATATTGATTGTCCTCAAGCAATTAGTTTAGGACCAGAGGTTGTATTGCAAGGTCATTCCCCTAAAGTTTGTAACCACATTCACTCTTGTCCTTGTTTCAAGTAGTAGCTTCCATAACATGAAAGTCTTTTTCATTTGAAATGTTTTGCCTCTTCCCTTTCTGCATTTTTCTCCCCCATCCAATGTGGCATTGGATATAGGAGTATTGGTGGATGGAAGGTAAGAGGTACCCATGAGAGTCCTTTTTCCTTGGAAATCTCTATACACCTACGATACCTTTCAAGCATGGATACAAAATTGTATAAGGAGTGAGGTTCCTTTTTCTACAATTCAGGCTCAGTTTTTCCCACCTTCCTTGCACAAACTTAAAATCATGACGGATGAGACCTATAGCTAGCTGTTGCATCTTGACATAATCATTCTCTCTAACATTTATGATTCTTCTACCTACACCCTTATGCTTTAGGAGAGTTTTCTATTCCTCTATGACTGTACTAGGGTCCTTTGAGTCTTTCTGGATCTAGAGAGCAATAGATTTCTCTCTCTCAACATAATCTTGCATCATTTCACCCCTTTTTTGCTGGTTCCTGAAGTAAGAAGCTAGTGTTGTAATTTATAAATCACCCACAAACATCAATGAGTTCCATTCTGTATCATCTGATAGAGCAAGGTTATGCAGGTAAAATTCACACAATTGATCTTATACATCTGGTGTAGAATCAACAAAAACATTTAAAAACTCTAATTTCATGCTCAGAGTAATTGGTAGATTACTAATTAGCTAATTAAATTGAAAGCACGTGAATTTTTCTTGTAAAAATAAAGCATACACCTTGGCGGGTGGCCTACATTTGGGGATTTGTTCAGCCTTGTCTGCAATTTCCTCAATATTTACCGTCATCTTTTTCAATTCAATTTCCTTTTGCTCAAGAGTCCTAGCATGGTTATCTATCATCTCTGCTTTTTCCTTCTTCCATGCTTCTTTTTGCTCAGAGAATTCATTAGTTATTTTCCATAATTCATATCCTAGGGACACAATAGTAGGACCAGTTGGAGTTATGGCTTGAGGAGGTTTGCCTTTAGTCATAGGTTATTTATTTCCTTTTTCCCCAAGAGCAAGTTGTGCAAGAACATCTAACTTAGACCCATGTTCCAATTTATGAAATTTCTCCTCCAACTCTTTAATTTTCATGTCCCTTGCATTATCCTTTAGTTGATAACTTTCCAACAATTCTTCCAATTGCTTTATTCTATCAAGTGTTTCCTACAATTATTTCTTAACATTCCTCTCTTCAATAAACAAATCTTCATCTTTATCTAAAAACTAATTATATTTTGCCATATCATCTTCATAACCCTCCCTATCAAGGTTTTGTGGGGTTTTCTTTCTTATTTTTCTAGCAACAAAGTTATCCTCTGAATTAGATTCAAAGATGCTTGAGAAATACCATTATGGGTTGATTGGTGTTTGTACATTCTTAGGGGGGACTTCTTTTGATACTGAATCTGTCTCAATTACAACAACACCTTTTTGTTTCCTGCTTGTACCCCTCATTGCCCCTTTTCATCTTAAGTGATGAAACTCCCTTGTGGGTCTTTTCTTCCCTAATGTAGGCCCAAAAGAAGGCCCAAATTTCCTTTTATTATCTCTTTATGTCTTCTTAGGGGTATGTTTTTCTTTCTTTTCATCTATTGTGAGTTGTTCCGCAATGGCTACGGGTTGATTATCTTACATACCCTGCTTTTCTGACTCATCCCTGCTATGGGTAGGTGAAGCAGGGGGGTCAAGGGATCCTTCCCTTTTAGACACAACAAGTTCTTGTACTTTATCTGGTATAGAAGGTTCTTGTAAAATACTATCAATGTGGTTACAATTGATAAAGCTTTCCCATGAAACTTGTGGATGTTGAATTCTCAAACTCCTTTTAACCTATAGGGTGACCAAACAATAATCTGACAAGTTAGTGTTATTCATTTTTATTTTATATTTAGAGCCCATTCTTTCCAACAAATTATAGAGAAAATTTGGAACATTAACTCTTTTATCATGACATAGATGATTTAGGAGTTTGAAATGAACTGCATATAATAAGGACTGCCCACCATCACATGTAAGATACTTAATGATATATGAAGCAACAAAATCCCAAACCCATGGCAATGATAATCTTTTGGTGTCTTGGAAGGATGAGTCCACATTTTCTCCATGTTCTCTAAATTCATCTCTAGTAGCAACAACGTTTTCCCTAACTAGAAACTCCACTTATTCCCTTGGAAAACTAGATACTTCTACAATTGTAGACTTTGAAGCATCAACCTTCAAACCCTTGACTACTTATTCATCATTCTGTAATGTAATTGCAAATTTTTCCATCATATCCTCATTGTATTTTGTGAACTTCAAGAAATTTTCCATCCATCCAACATGTTGGAAAATAGGTGACACCAATATGTCTTCCAACAGTTGATTGTGTGCATATGGCTCTCTTCAGATTATATCACCACCCATGGTGAAAATCTACTTTGTTGTGCTCAAATTCCCTCAATTTTTTTGTTTATTACTCTACCTATGTGCTTGTATTCCAAATATAGTTGTTCTACCCCTTCTCTTTCCTTCTGAATTTGAATTATAGCTAAGATGTATTGCAGAATGGGGAAAAATAGAAAATAGAATGGCAAAGGATTTTGTAGAAAGTATTTGGGTTTTTGAAAACCAAAAATGAAAATTAAGGGTGCTGCTTTCCCCCCAACTAAAGGTTATAAGTGTCCTCACTTATTTGTAGATGTTTTAGCAGAAGGTAAAATGATGTATTGGAAATAATGAAAATGATGCAAATCATGCAAAATTCATAATGAAAGCATGTAAAAACATAATTGACATCTATGATAATTATGGAAAATTAATGTGTACCTATACAAGTGTGGTGAACTAAAACTCAACTTGTGTGAATTTGATTTGAACTACCCGCAATGAGATATGAAGTGACCATTTGTAATTGTAATGGGTGATGAATGATGTAATTGAATGGAACGTGGTAAATGATGGTTGTAAAAGGTTGCGGAGTGTATAGTGATGGGATGTGAAATGAACTGCATATCACATGGATATCAAGAAAAGTGATATGAATGATACGTGGGATGAGGTGGATGAGGATGCATGTACTTAAATATTAGTTATGAGGTGGCATGTACTAAGGAATAAATGGTATTGTGGATGGTCATGCAGTTAATTCGACATTTTTTTGAAATTTCTAATAGGAAAGTGCTATGAGTGCCTACATCAATAGGTTCCTTCTAAATTTTTTCATCTATAGGCATGAAGCTACATGTCCCTACTGCATCATGGACTGCACTTGAAAATGATTGTTGATTGTTATCACTTGTGCTATGTGTGCATGTGATATGTGGTAGGAAATTATACCTGATTGACCTCAGTAGGTGAGATGTGTAGCTCATTTGCTGAGTCAATTGGAGAAATTATTGTATCTGTTGTTGAATCTATGATGCATGATACATTGTCTTTGTTAGAATCACTGTCTGGTCCATATTGGTGCATCAATGAAAGAAGGAAGTCATCCTTTTGAACTAGATTTTTATAAATTTTCAATCTATGACCATAACTAGTAGTAAAAATTTGGATGCATCAATCGTCTGCATCTGTACTGTTCCATTTGGGAATACTTGTTGTATCCCATATGGGCCTAATCATCTTGTCTGTAATTTTCCTTTATAGTTCTATAGGTCCAAACTACCTTAGGCAACCTAGCTACCCAATCCTTCTTGTGAATTTGCACTACTTTGGTCATAATGTTTTCAATCTCCCTATTGGTTACTTCCACCTGCCCATTGGCTTGAGGGTGTTAAGGTGTTGACTTGTTATGCCTCATCTCATATTCCTAGACCAATTTGGTGATCAACTCTGATGTAAACTAGGGACCTTGATCTCTTACAATTTCTCTTGGCACTCCATACCTAGTAAATATGTATTCATATAGAAATTTGGCCACATTTCCATCTTTAGTGAATTGTAATGCTTTAACTTCTACCCACTTTATTAGATAATTTGTGCAGACTAAGATATACTCCTTGTTTAATGTTGGTGATATTGGGCCAATAAAGTCTAGCCCCCATTTATCAAATGATGCTAATGCTAACTATGGTTGCAAAGGCATCTCATTTGTTTTAGTTGGCTTGCCCATCCTTTGACACCTATCACAACTCCTTGTGTATTTCATTGCATCCTTATGATGAGTTGGCCAATAATAGCCAGTGGTGAGAATATTGAGTGTTGTCCTAGTTGTTGCAAAGTGTCCCCCATAGGGTTCATCATAGAAGGATTTGAGGATATCATAGACCTCATCTTCCCTTATGCATCTCCTCATAATATTATCTGGACTTGTGTAAAATAAATAACTAGCTATCTAGCTATCTAGGAGTAGGGAAAACTTTTGTGTACCAATTTTCTCTTTTCTCTAGGGTAGAAATGAGGTGATATTTTTCCTACTACTAGATAATTGACAATATTAGCAAACTATGGTGTGTGCAAATATAGAGAAAATAAATGCTCATCTGGAAAAAGAATCATCAACAACATCTTCTGTTAATTGAGTTGGTAGTCTAGATAGAAAATCTACCACGACATTTTATTTTCCAAGCTTATCCAATATGGTGCTATCAAATTACTAAATAAATAACAACCATTTGAAAAGTCTACCACCAAGCACATGTTTATTCATTAAATATCTTATTGTTGTGTGACCAGTGTGGATGAAGACTGGATATCCTATGATGTAGTGTCTAAAATTGTTGATTGCATAAACAACTACCAACATCTCTTTTTCTGTTACTATGTAATTGAGTTTTGCTCCTTGCAAATTCTTACTAATTTAGTAGATAGCATACTCTTTATTACCTTCCTTATGTCCAAGTATTGCTCCTATAAAAAATTAGAAGCATTTGTGTGTATGTGGAAAGGCAAGGTCTAGTTAGGTCCTCTCAAGACAAGTGCTTTGGTCAATGTTGTCTTGAGGGCTTCAAAAGAGTGTTGACATTTTGTGGTCCACTCAAATTCTACATCCTTTGTGAGTAAAACAAATAAAGGGGATGCAATTTTGCTAAAGTCTTGAATAAATATTCTATAGTATCCAACATGTGTTGAAAATGAAGGTGAAATTGTAGCTTAAAACTTGTAAACCTATGTGATTGTAGACTTAATTAAGTGTTCTTTGTCACAATTCTTTGTGTATGATTATCTATTTAGATCAATTTTACCAATTGTAGAAAGAGACAAAATATTGTAGAAGAATGAGACAAGAAGATAGAAGTGACACAACATATACGTGGAGAAACCCTTTGGAAAAAAAACTCCACCACCAGAATCAATAGTGCTTGTATTATTTAACCTTAGAACAAGATTACAATAATACTATATCAATCCTTGATTGATATGCTTCCTTTTCCTTCAACAATACTTCTTCACAACCTGCACAAAACTCTCATACAATTTCTACAGCACAAGCTATCCATGCATTCCATGTGACCAAGTGTGAATCCACACATCCCATGCCATGCTTCAAACCCTCACACATGCACAAGCTCAACCTGCTAACTTGCAATCAACTATGATGCAATTTCTGCAATAAATAGACAATTAATGAGCATGTAAACTCATAAGAGTTATCAAATACAAGAGCATAAATCTCCTCTCAAAAATCTATTCCTAGATTGTGCAAGTAGAGTTCCACACTATAACATGAAGTCAAAACCAAAGTCTCCTCAATTTAGGCACCCCAAACTGAACACTTAACTAATTTTTGGTCAAGAAAATATCTTGCAAGCATCACCTCAAAGTTTTCGCCCAAGAATGGGCCCACTTAACTGAGCCTTGTAAATATCTTCTCATGCAAAAGGTGTTAACTTAAAGATGCCAACTTGGGCACCCAAGGTGGGTCCAAGTCAATCTTAGTTAACTAAAACATATCTCTCCACCAATTCATGCAAACATTGTGCATGATTGATCATCCCCACTTAACTGAATGTATCCACCTGTTATTTGTCATGCAAATGAAGTCATTAGTCATGCAACTCAAGTCAACTGAAGTCAACTAGAATTCAACTAAAACTAACTACATGCAACTAAAGATAACTAAACCATAACTGAATTGAATTGAACTGAACTAATCTGAACTAAACCAAATTGAACTGAACTGAACTAAACTCATGTAAATATCGATCCCTAATTTGTAGGATCTTTACATGCATTACTGAAGTGTTATGATTCCTCCAAACAGTTAACTTAAGCAAGGTGGGTTCCACCTTCCATGTGGGTGCCCCATGTGCTCCTGTTTTGTAGGATCTCTTCTTGGGCATCCCCACATGTTCCTTTCATATATGAATAATTACAAATGTCAATTTACATGTTCATTTCATTGAAATTTAATTTCTTTTTAATCCTAGTGTTGGGGAACACTTTCCAAGGACTTAGGAGATACATGAAATATGATTAGGATTGCAATTAAATGACATCCTATTCCCAACAACATGTAATAGAAAAATCCTAACATCTCTTTATTTTGTGGCACAAGGAATGTGGAGATTATCTCAATTTTATTTGGATCCACTTGAATCCCTTCACTTGATACAAAATTTCCTAGCATAATCCCTTGGGTCATCATCATCAAAAATTTCTCATGACTTAGGGATAGGTTGTGTTCTTGACACTTTTTTAAAACTTCCTCGAGGTTATTAAGTGATTCATCATATGTTTCCCTATAAGTTGTGAAATCATCCATGTAGATTTCCATGGAGGCATGTGTGAAATCTAAGAATATACTCAACACTGCCCTTTGGAAAGTGGTTGGAGCATTACATAGCCCAAAGGGAAGAACATAATAAGAATATGTGCCCCAAGGGCATGTGAAGGTTGTTTTATCCTAGTGCTCTAGAGCTATTCTAATTTGGTTAGAGCCACTGAATCCATCTAGAAAGTACTTTTTACCTACTAGGGAGTCAAGCACTTGATCAATGAATGGTAGTGGAAAGTGGTCTTTTCTAGTGGCTACATTTAATTCTCTATAATCCACACACTCTCTACTTCCATCCTTTCTTTGGAACAATAACTAGAGGTGACACCCATTAACTAGCAGAAATCGGGTAAATGAAACCTGCATCAAGCAATTTTTGTAATTCAATTTTGACTGTCTCTTAGTGCAGGGTTCATTCTCCTCTAGGGTTTCCTGATTGGTTTGAAACCATCATTAATGTATATCCTGTACATGCACAAGTCTTGGTCAATCCCCTTCATGTCATGGTAATCCCATGCAAAGGCTATTATGTGTTCCTTCAGCACAATGGTTAGGGAAGTTTGTTGTTCAACAATTAATTCACTACTAACATTTAACATTTTACTTAGCATGATTTCCAAAGTCTTGAATGCTATTTGCATAGATGAAAGGTCAAGTCCTACTATGTCTGGGACACATTGTTTTGGTAGAAAAGAATAGAAAATTTGGGATATTGACTTTGATGAATTGGGTATAATGATCTACAGAGGATCTTGCAGACATGTCAAGCAGTCCTATTGTTGTGGGTCCTTGCCGTAGTTATTCTGAATGATGTGTGTTATCAATTCATCCTCATCTTGGTTTCCTAACAAAGGGTTGTATTCAATATTCATAGGGTTTGCAAGGAGTACTGGTCTTCCTCATCTAGGGTAGGAAAAATGGTCTTCTCTAAGTATGCACAAGGCTGAGCTAGTGGATAAAGGACTAACTTTTTAGTCACATTTCCATTTCAGATAATCATGTTTGTAGACCTACAACTTATAAATGCATTTGTTGTTGCTAACCATGGTCTCCCTAGAATAAGGGGATAGCCTACAAGGTTAGCCTTTGGCTGCAATACCATAAAACCTATAGGGTACTCCCATGAATCTAATGCTATGACCAAGTCCTCAATGATACCCTCAAGTTTAACCATTGGCCTATCTGCCAATTGTAGAATAGTGGGTGTAGGTCTAAGGTTGATTAACTATAATAGTTGCATTGTTTCATTAGTCATCACACTAATGGCTACCCCCAAGTCAATCAAGGTATTCTTTATGAAAATGCCATTTATCTTAACATCTACTACAAGACTCCTAGGATCTGCATACTTAGGGAAAGTTATGTTTCCCAACATAATGTCAACAAGTTTTCCTAAGAAATTTATAGTTTGAGGGTATTTTCTCTTCCTTCCTAGATTTTTAAGGCAAATTTCTCTTGTTGTTTTAGTGTAGAAGGGAATCTCCTTGATGGATTGGATGAGGCGTATCTTTATAAACACATCCTTAAGTTGTCCCAATAGGTCAGTTTTAACTTGGGTTTGATGTCTTTGCACAACTAATCTTTCAAGGAAAGGAGGCTCTAGACTTGTATTAGTTGGGTGGCCCTGGTTTGACTCAACCCCCTTAGGTTGGTTCTCCAATGTCTTTGATGGAGGTTCCTCATCAACCAACTCTATGATTTGAGGGGATGAAGGTCCACCCAATTGTTTCCATGATTTGAGGTGGACATCACTCACCTCTACCCCATAAGTAGGGTGTTAAATAGCCTCATTAGTATAAGCTTATTGAACAAACTTTTTATTTGGGTTAGGTGTAGGTTGGGCTGACAGTTGAGGTGCTCTAAGGTAGGTTGGGCTGAAAGTTGAGGTCCTCTCCTATTTTGCAATGGGGAACTCAAAAGTTACATGTTTTGGTGGGTCATCCATTATTGCATCAACCATGGTTTGGAAGGTATCCTCTATACTTACAGTGGATGTTGGTGAAAGGGAAATTTCTTCTTCAAGAATACCCTCGCTATGTTCATTGTGATCACCAATATCCTCTTTAGCTTCGTGTGTTGAGGGGAGAAATCTTCCCAAAGCATCTCGCTACCTCTGCATACAAGATTTATGACTTTTTGTGTCACCCACTCATGCACAATGTTAGTAAAATGTTCTAGTATTGATGGATTAAAACCTGATTATCCTAATATTGGAAACAAAAATCTAAACT
Source organism: Sequoia sempervirens (assembly GCA_007258455.2). NCBI lineage: Eukaryota > Viridiplantae > Streptophyta > Pinopsida > Cupressales > Cupressaceae > Sequoia > Sequoia sempervirens. The sequence goes on from VDFB02000008.1 coordinate 338,476,300, forward strand.
AAGAAATCTTGAAATAACATAGAGGAATCTTGAATGTAGCACCATCCTTGGAAACTACACCAACAAGGTAAGGCCCAAATAATACTCAGTAAACTTGGTGATAAACACACAATCCAGAGGTGGTTCCTAACTGAACAATCCACTAAAGACTCCATTTAGTTATCAACCAAGGATAACGTAAGCTTGTGATGATGTTGGCACTGTATGTGTGTCCAAAGATTCTATACTGCCTATATCATCTAGTATGGGTGTTTACACATGTGGAAAAAACATAAAATTGTAAAATAGGAAAAATATTAATTTTGGAACTATTGCTATAGGTACCTACGACTAAAGACTGTGACTAGTAACTATTAAAAATTGAACTCTGTAAGTACTAAAATTGTTAACTATGACTTCTAATGACTTGAATCACTCCTAAATACTTGTAAATACTTGTCTCACTTCAGAGGATAATGCATTGAGACAAACAAAACATAAATTATAAAACAAGATCTCATTCATGATTTCATTCTCATATAAGAAATGAAGAATCTGATTAAGATGAATGCAATAAATAGAAGCATCTACTATAACAATATAAATTAATGGTGGAGAAAAGCTACCTTGAGTGGTCCTTGCTCAAGTTACTATATCCATGAAGTAAACTCAAATCTAAACTCTTAAATCAGCTGATCATAACGATAAATTGAAAATGTCTCATTGCATTTAACAAGATTTCATAATTTGATAAGAATATTCAGAGATATCTTATTCATAATTGCATAACTAGAAAACAAAGTATTGTTTGTGTAATAAAAAATATCACTATCTGAACATATCCATATGTTATATCTACTCCTCGACCACCGAGCCAACTATATAGGTTCAAGGGAGGTTTATTGAAACAAGGACTCAAAACATAAAACTAAATGCAAATCACCACTCCTTTATGAAATTGAGAGTGATAAAGTTTGCATAACTGGAAAGATAATTGAAAAGGTGGAGGAAGATTATTAGGATTGGAACTTTATTTCAATGGCATAACAAAAATGTGGACTGTAGAAACAGTCACATTAACTTCCCAATTAGAGAAAACTCCTCCCTTCAATGGTATTATTAATGACATGGTGATTCATAATCATCTAAGCATTAATGAATGTCTCTATTTCTACAATTGTTACATTCTTCTTATTTTGAAATCTCCCCTGCATCATTTTCTAAAATCCTTTGGTTGTGGGCTATGCTCCCTAGTTGTTGCAGGCTATAGTCTGCTTGCTTTGGCTTCTCGGATGCAAGGAGTTAGTTATTTCAACTAATACACAATACTAATAACCACAAATTAAACATAGATCCATACTACATTTCATACACACTCACATAATTAATCATGCAATTAACAACATATTATGATCATATTTCCATACATCAAAACTAGGTTCAAGTTGTATGAAAGATATGAAAAGATAGATAATGCTTAGGAATTTATATGAAATAAATATCTAGAAAGTCCTAAAAGTATGAACTAAACAACCAAAAACTAACTAATATTTGGTCCCATCAATCTGCACGCAGTGGTTCTATACCACAGGATATCTGCCATCCCACACTCATAGACATCACCTATAGTGACTCAAAGGATGAGAGGCAAGATGCATTTCCAACATCTAATGAGGATGATGTCGAAACAATGACTGCATATGATAAGTGGTAGAGGACAACACGACTTTGTTATATCTTCCCTGATGATCATCCCACAAGCAATCCCAAGATTTGGCCACATGATCGAGGGGATGAGAGAGGACAAGAACATGGATGGGGATTCTACATGTGATGATGATGATGAGGATGTAGAGGATTTGGAGGAGGATAAGGAGGATCTACAACTAGTAGGAGAGGATCTTGAGGAGCCCGTAGAGGCCATAGATGCCCCTAAGGAGAGAACTAGGTCTTGTCCTCATGTCACCCGAGCACATCCTATAATTATAGAGGGCATCTAGTCCCATGAGCATGGAGAGATCAACCATGCAAATCCTACCACACCACCAACCCATCAGAGGAGTCTCGATACAATGTGCATAGTTTCTTATCGAGATCCTGATTGGTGGGTTGGAAATCCAGGTGATGATATGTTTATTTTTATCTTTTTGTCATATGATTAGCTTTATATATATTTATGCATTATATATCATTCTAATTTATGTCATGTTTTCATTGTTACAATTGGTGCATGAGATTGGCTTGACTTCTTTAGTTGAGTCACTATAGACATAGTCCCACCGATGCCCCCACACTAGCCGATACGGGTTAAGGTTAGGCCATCATTGAGCACGAGATATCATGATGATTTGTTTGAGCCTTTATCTCGATGGAGGACATCCTATGATGATGTAATGAGGACCATTGATGATGTTAGAGTTAAAAATGAGGAGGTTTGATCTAGAGAGGAGCAAGCTATAGCTAGAGAGGAGCAGGTGAGAACTGCCTATGTGGAGCTTTGAGCTACACACGAGGAGCTTAGGGATGCACATGAGGATCTTAGATCCATGCAAATTCCTACCAACAGTGATGCACAGGCCATTCTATGGGAGGAAATAAGCAAGGTTCGAGCAAAGAGGGATCAAATCGAGTAGGAGAGGGGTCGAGTCAAGTAGGAGTAGATCGCAACACTCATGTGTGAGGCTACAATAGTAGGCCATCTAGAGGGTCTACAAGAGTGGATCAGCTCTAGAGGATATTCTTAATCCATCATCTCATGACGGGCACCACCACCAGGCCCTAAGGAGTCTGGTAGTCATAGACCTACTTAGATGTATTTTGTTACTACACACCACATTGTGGTGATCATGATGTATATGAACCTAATTCAATCTATATATATGGGCATGTTTTTGTTTCTATGCATTATATGTTGGTGTGATCTATTAAACAATCTTGATGACATTTAATAAATGTCTCCATGATCTAATTGTTATGTGATCTGATTTAAAAACACTTATGTCTTTTTAGATGTTATATTTTTTATTTAAGTGTAATCATGTTAAACTAGATGCCCTTATGATCTAACTTTTAAAATTAAATGCATGTAATGATCTAATTTAATACAACACACACATGATTGGATAACATGCAAAATAAATTAATAATTCAATTAAATGAACAATTACATATATTGATTCAAGAAACACAATTTTTTTTTATCAAGAATGAAACAACGTGAGATAAAATAGAAAACTATCTACTTAATCTAACAACATGCTTTAAAAAATATTTCTAAGTGTAATATTTGCACAAATGCATAACATTTATAGGTTATTTTAGAGGTCTATCATCCATTTCTTTAAGTTTATATGCTCTAGACCCATAAACTTCATCAATGATATAAGGTCCTAACCAATTCGGGCTAAAATTTCCTTTCTCATTAGGGGTAGCATTGACGTTGCGCTTATTTTCATAAAAGACCAAATCTCCCTTGTTGAAAGAATGGGGAATAACATTATTATTATACTGACATTGTATTTTTTTGGAGTAATCTTGAAGATATTCAAGAGCATTTATACGTTGTTCATCGAGCATTTCAAACTGTTGCAATTGTTGTTCTCTATAATTGTTGTCATCAACAAGGCCACTAAGAGAGGTTCTCAGAGAGAGAATTTCTAACTCTAACGACATTATTGCATCAACACTGTAAACAAGTTTATATGGTGTATTTATTTTAGATGTTTGAATGCTTGTGCGGTAAGCCCATAACGCGTAAGAGAGTTGAGTATTCCATTCCTTGTTATGTTTGCTAACTATTTTTCGTAAGATTTGTTCAATTGTTTTGTTTGTTGCTTCCTCTTGACCATTATATTATGGGTAATAAGGTATAGAAAAGTGATGTTGAATGTGAAATATTTCCAAAAATTCTTCACATTCTTGTTCTTAAATGGTGTCCCATTATCTAAAACCAAGGAAGAAGGTAAGCCAAATCGGGCGATGATGTTTTCTAAGATAGAAGAACAAATTACATCAACAGTTGTGGAATGGATGGGAATTTCCTCTACCCACTTTGTGAAATAATTTTTAGTAGTGATTAAAAACGTATGTATTGAAGAAGGAGAAATATTTCCAATAAGATCCAAGCCCCATACTGAAAATGGCCAAATGGCAATTTGAGCACGAAGTTCGAAAGCAGGAATGTGAATCAAATTGCTATGTTCTTGACATTTAGGACATTACTTAATATGACCAAAACAATCTCGTTTCATATTTTTCCAATAATATCCTATATGAATTAACTTATGAACTAATGATTTTCCTTCGAAATACCCCCTGCAAGAACCCACATGAGCTTCCTCAAGGGCTACAGGGATTTCAGACTATTTAATGCACCTAAGGAGAAGGCAATTGAATGACCTCCTATAAAGCACATTTTCTAGGATTATGTCTTGAGCTGTAAGTTTCCAAATATGAGCTCTAGTGTTCTTAGTGGTTGGTTTAGTAAAGGTACCTTCTTTTAGATATTTGAATATCGGTGTATACCATTCAGTAGAGGTTTCAATATTAGCCACCAATGTTTCCTTCATCTTTTCATCTATTGATGGTGTTCTGAGAGTATGGACAACAAATGTGAAATCCATGGAAGAATCCTCAAGAGAAATAAAGGAAGCAATGCTTACCATTGCATATGCATGTTGATTATCCTTTCGTGGAACATTATCAATAGTGTATGATATGAACATTCCAAAATTATTAATGTGAGGTCTCTATATTTGGATAACTTATCATGTTTTGTTTGATAGTACCCATTAATTTGTTTAATGATCAATTAAGAGTCTCCAAACATGTGAATATGTTGAACACCCAAGGATAAGGCTACACATAATCCTGCGATAAGAGCCTCATACTCAGCAATGTTGTTTGTACATAGGAAATTTAGATGGGAAGATAAGGGAATTTGCTTACTTGAAGGTGGTATTAGTATAATCCTTGCTCCAAATCCAATTCAACACTTAGAAGTTCCATCAAAATATAACTCCCATCTTTCATTATCATTAATTTTTAACATATTTTCATCTGGGAATGATTTGTGATTTGGAAATGCTAAGGGTAAAGGTTCCTTAGCTAAAAGGTTGGTTAATGCTTTCCCTTTTATTTCTTTTTGAAAAATGAACTTAAGGTCAAACTCAATTAACAACATAACCCATTTAGCTAAGCGACTTGATAAGTCAGTTTTAGCAAAGAGGTGTTTTAAGGGATAAAAATTTGTAATAACTTGCACCTCAACATTTAATAAATAGTGTCTTAGTTTATTGGTAGCAAACACAAGAGCCAAACATTGTTTTTCTACAGTTGTATAACGTCTTTCGTAATCAATTAATGTTTGAATAATGTAATACAAAGGATTCTATTTACAATTCTCATCTTGTTGTGTCAATAATGCAGCAAGAACATGCCTTGAAGCTGAGATGTACAAGATAAAAGGTTTTCCTTGTATGACTGGTTGTAAATGGGAGGATTAGCTAAGTATTATTTCAAAATTTCAAAATATTTTTGACAATCCTCACTCTATCTAAATTCTAATTCTTTCTTAAGGAGTTGGTTAAAAGGAATAATTTGAACCATCAATGATGCAACAAAATGATGAATAACGTGAACCTTTCCTTGCAAGCTACATATTTGGGACATGTTCTTTGGAGGTGGCATGCTTATTATAGCATTAATATTTTTTGTGTTCACCTTAATGCCTCTAAGTGATATGATTGTAGACATCTAAATTTGACTGCTCTCACATGGTCAAATTTACCTCTTTATTCATTATTTCGCATCCTTTGTTAATATTAATTAAATTGATTGATTTAATTAATATTCCTCTCTTTGCCTAAATTTTCATAAAGCATTAATTTAATAATTAATACTTCACCCTTTCATCCCCTTCCTCTCTAAATTAAATAAATACATCAATTTATTTAATTTAGTCATTTAGCCTTTTTGAATTAAAGCAATTTTAAGTTCTTCTTTTTCTCTCTCCTTGTCACATCCTCCATAACCCTCTTCTAACTTGGATTAATTTAATTAATCCTTGATTAGGATGTGCACACCTTAATTGGGATTAATGTCACATCCGCCATATTCTCCCACTTGTTTCTAATCCCTCATTAAGTTTCTTAATCACCTGTTTGCACAACCTTAATCTAATCCCCTTGCTACATTTAGCATATCTTTTTGGTCAACCTTCACATTTTCCACATTTAGCCTAGACCCTCTTCCCCATGTGAATTTAAAATTCACTTTTTATTCCTCCAAGGATTCTCCTCTTCCCCATGTGATCATTGAAAGGTCACATTAGTCACATGAAGCCAAGAACCTTCCATTATAAGGACCTTGTCTTATCCACAAGGTACTTTTCAACCTCCTTCATAAGAACCTTGTTTTATCCACAAGGTGGTCCTTATATGAATTTAAAATTCATATTTATTCTCCCAACCACCTTATCCCTTCCAATCATGTGAATTCACATTTATTTTTCCAACCACTTTTCTCTTCCTCATGGAGATTTTTGAGGAATACTAAAATTCCTCATATGTCACTTTCCTCTCATATGGAAACAAGAAGTTCCTTTTTGAGGAAATCTTCTCCCCTCCCAAGTACTTTCAAATTAATTTTCCTTCTTCCACATCATTTGTACTCTTTCCATCTCACCATGTCCTTTGGACTCTTCATCCTCCACATGGCAAGATGTGAGGGCTTGTGAGTCTCAACTCACCATAGCCCTCCATCTTGGCCATGGTGGCTCAATCTTGACCATTGAATTCTCTAGAGAATTCAATTTATTCTATAAATAACCCCCTTTCTCATTCATTCATTTACCTTATGCATTTTTATCACACTTATGCTCTGAAGCCATTTAAGCACTTCTTTGCATACTTAGTTTTCATTCTTCATTATTGCACACTTAAGATTTTTTCCCATCCTCTTACATCCATTTTGCTTAGATTATCACATAACCACCTTCATCATTTGCATCTTCCATTGCATCTTCACCCCTTTGCATCTCATTTTAGATCATTTTCCATCCAAGGATCACACACTCAAGCTGCATCAAGGGCCAACCAAGGATCAACATAGGTAAAAGGTATACTTTCTTGTTTTTATCTTTCTTTTATTTGTGTTCAACGTAGCCTAATCTTGAGGTGGTCTAGTGTTGTTTTATCTTGCATTTCTTAATTAGTTTTGCATATTAGGATGTAATAACACTTGCACACATTTCTAGCATGCCTGGTGGGACCCATAAATAGGTCCTTTTACTCTTACGTTTTCTATTTTTGATATTTTGTAGGTTCAGGTGATACAAAGGGGCAACCCCACCCTCAAATAGATGACTAGGACTTGCAAAGAGGTGACCAGGACCTGCAGAGGGGCGACCCCGCCCAGACATAGATGCCTTTTTGAGATAGAATAGCCAGTTTAACTCTCTATTTTGACTAGAGGGGCAACCAGGACCTGTAGAGGGGCGACCCCACCCAAATACAAATGCCTGTCTGAGACAAAAACAACTAGTTTAACTCTCTTTTTTGACCAGAGGGGTGACTAGGACCTATAGAGGGGTGATCACGCCCTGATAGGGGTGATCAAAACTAGAAGAGGGGCGACCAGGCCCAGACAGAGCCTTCTACAAGAAAAAAATAGCATTTTAAATCATTTTTTATAGATTATTTTATGTCATTTTGGTTATTACTGACCCCCTAACTCATGTTGTTGGTGATTGTGAAGGTTTTTACTAACATTTGTGCAATTATTTCATGCTTGACGAAGAACGGAGGTTAAAACTACTAACACGTTTGTTGCAGGATGAAAGGACTAAGGCATTTAGTTAGTTGTTTGCTTTCATTTTCGCACTAATTAGGCACATAGTCTAAGTAGGGGAGTCAATACATTATGTGCTTTGTTTGTAAGTAAGCTATTGATGTATCTAATCCCCTTGCACCATTTGGCGATCCTGGGTGAAGAGAAATTGTAGCTTACTTAAGTCCTTTGTGTTACCCAAGGGGGCATTACATCGTTCAAGCTTTCCCCTTGCACTTCGTGTGAGCTTGAGGAGTAGCCCAAAATAGTTAGTGTTCTCTTCTTAGTGGGACCTATTTGGGGATTTCATCACCCCAAGGGACGATTCCAACCACACGCATCGACGAGGTATATAAAGGGGGGAGGCCAAATCTATACCACAATCTAGTCATGTCATGTCTGGTGGAGCGTCAAATCTAGGGTGATACCTAGATAGACGTGAAGAGTTGGTCTGAACCTTCAGTATCTCACTAGGGTTCCCGACTCACGCTTGTGACAAGCTGGTGTTCACGGTTGTGCCTCATGTACCAAGCGTATATCAAGGACTCCCTAGATCACCTTGTTTAGCCTAGTTAGATGACTATGTTGGCCATACCCCTTATATTAATCATAGGATTATGTTGCTTGAACTATCTTTTCTATGAAAAACCAATGCATATCTTACTAGTCAAGTCAGTCTTCCCTTTTGCTTGTTGTTTGAAGTTTTTTTTGTCCTTTTCCATAGTCATTTTGTCTAAGTCAAGTTTAGGTATGTTGATAGAGGTGACCACGCCCTGACCAGGGGTGACCTCGACCTCAAGAGGGGTGACCTTGCCCTCCGTCTTAGTCATTTTTGAGTCAAAATTGTTCACCTTTCACCCAGACAAGCGGCCTTGCCCTGAATAGGGGCAACCACACCTTGAAAGGGGCGACCAAGCCCATGATCCTGCCCAAACAACTATTTTACACTTTGAACAGTCAGTTCCATCTCTCGTTCTGTCATTCCATCAGTCCATTCTCCCATTCTAAGCTCCTGTTCAATCATTCTGTCAATCTATTTCCCCGTTCTGAGAGTTTGTTCTCCCATTCTATGGACCTGTTCATCTATTTAGAGAGTTCGTTTTACCATCTGGGGAACCTGTTTCATTGTTCGGGGAACCCATTTTTCCATTTGGGGAATCTATTTCATTGTTTAGGTATCTTGTTTCACCGTTCAAGGAACCTGTTCCATCATCTAGTGAGTCTGTTTCACAGCTTGTCAAGCTCATTTGCTCATTTTGATAGCTCATTTGACATCATTTTGATTTAAACAAGTCCAAAAACCAATCAGGCGACTAGGCCTGGGGAATAGGTGACCAGACCATGGGAACAGGCAACCACGCCCCTTAGACAGGCAACCACACCCCTTGGACAGGTGACCTCACCCCTTGAATAGGAAACCCTACCCAATACAAAGATTCAAATAGTTGGGGACCTAAAACCTTGTTGTTTGCTATGATCTAAACACTTTTATCCCCTTTCGTTCACTCGTAATTCATGCTTTAGTCCATTTGCACTTTCTAAAGGTCATTCAGTCATCACCTGCATCATATAGGCACTCTTAGAGCGTCTCTAGGTTGCATCGTTCATGCTCATTCTCTCAATCCAAATCCCCTAAACCTTGTTTTAGAGGTTATTATTTGAATTGACCTAGGTGTTTGAATCCAATTATTATCGTACACATCAGTCATTGTCTTTGGCCCAATCAATCCACTTCTGTCTTGAGGTGGATTCGGTGTTGTAAGTCATCATCCTCAACCCAATCAATCCATTTCCATCTTGAGGTGGATTCGGCACCATAATCATCTATCTATCCTTCAATCTGATCAACCAATGCCTTAAGTCACCTAGGGTGATTTCTGAACTGGGTTTAGAATCCCTTACATCATCCATCATCTAATCTTGTCAGTCGTTTCATCAACTAATCTTGATCCATCATCTAATCCTATCAATCCTTATCCAATCATGCAATCTCAATCCTATCCACTCATCCAATCAATCCTATCTAATCGTCCAATCAAACCTTATCCAATTATCCAATCTCGTCATCCAATCAATCAATCTTTTATCAAATTGAATCAATCTTCCAACCGTCATTTAGGTCATCCTTACATTGAGTCTAGTCTCATCTCATTCCACCCAGTAGTTCTACATTTTCATGCCCATTCAGACTAGATCACAAACCAAGAAGCAAATGGCACAACAACAAGGTCAAGGTTCCCAGTTGAACATCCCTCAAGATCCTAACAACGGGGACAACATCTCTCAAGATCCTAACAACGGTGTGAGCATCCCTAAAGATCCCCAGAACGATGCTTCGTCACAATATAACATCAACATTCAAAATACTTTACTACCTAATGACAAGAACATGATCAATCAGCCTGAAGTCATCGTTGATGAATACCTAAGCAATCTCGCTAACGTTAAGATGATAGAATGCCTCCTCAATGAGTGTGGGGATAAGATCCTTGCTACTCTACTCATGAAGGGAGTCAAACTTCCATCTAGTTTTGACATGTCACAGTACACCAACACCTAGACCCCTCTAGTGCATCAAGACCCACAAAATGTTCCCAGAAATTCCTATGTTCCTGAGGGTACACCCATAGATAACTGGTATCATCTTGAGTTTGGAAATGTTGTGATACATCAAGTTGCCAATTATCCTCCCCTTCCATCCACAGCCTCTACAACACCATCTGATCCTTATGATCCCTATGCATATGGCATGCCACAAAACATCCCATTTGCTCCACCTCTCCCACCTTAGTATCCTGGTCAACCACTCGTCAACACTAGGGGCAATCCCTTTCTTGCATTGACACCTCCACAGGGCCTGTACCCATATGAAATATCCTACCACCCCCTCATGGTAATACTCTGACATTCCAACAACCTCCCATTAATCCTCATCAACCCATTGCTTTGTAGGCACCGCCACAACATACAACTATCCCCTCGCAAGCACCACCACAACATATCGATGTTGTTTCCATCCCCATGCAATAACATCATCAACAACCTCCACAACATAACGTTTCAATTCCACAATAGAACATGCCTCAACAAAATGTTCTGAACCCACAGCAGCATACTGTCGTTCATATACAACCTCCTCATCAAGCAACACAAACTGCATCACACCCTCAACAACCACCTCATGGTGCCTCTATAGCAATCCCACAACAACAACACATCCCATCTCACCCTCCTTATCAACAATCACATACGCATGTTCCCACACAAACTTAGCGTAATCCTGTCGTGCAATATCTCTACCATCCATCTAGCACATACACATACACTGCTTATGCTAATCTAAATATCCATGTGGCCTCTCAGAATCCACCACGGACTCAACCGCCACTTTTCAATAGTCCTCCACAATCACACACTAATCCCTACCACCAAACTATCAATTTGTAACTATAGCTGTATGCTACATAGCCACCAAACGTTTCCTATAATTACCAATCCAATCCATATTAGACTCAACAGCAACTGCCATATCAACAGGGTGCTCCATCCACCTCTTACTACCAACAACTGTCATCACAACAACAAGGTGCTTCCACATCCTTGTATTACCAAGCTCCACACAATGCCCCATCCACTTCATATTATCAGTAGCAGTCACCTCAGCAACATGCATCCTCCTCCTCTTATTACCAAAATCTATCATCATCCTATCTACCTTACGTTAATCCACAACCCGCTTATGCTAATCAGTATCAACCTACACCCTCATACGATCCCAATGCTTCCGTCCCATCTTCATCACATCAACAATATCCACCCAATCCGTCTAATCCAACTCTGCTTGCCAATAAAGAGCTGGAGGAGCTCAAAGCTACATTGAAATACCTACAAGCGGGTACATCCAAAAAAATTCTTCAAGTTTGAGGAGATTTTCCCATATCCATTTGATTCTTCGATTTCACTTGTCCCCTTTTCAAAGCATTTTGAGATACCCAAGTTCGACAAGTATACGGGAACTAAAGATACAAAGGCCCATCTGCAGGATTTCTATGCACAATGTTAGGATGTCCAACATAATGACAATTATCTCATGTGCCTATTCCTAGAAGCTTAGGAGGGATGACTTTATATTGGTTCATGGATTTCAAGAAGGGGACAATTTCTTCCTTCGCTAATCTTTTTGGATAGTTTGTCAGACAGCTCTCCTTTAATTTGGAGGACATTGACACTATAGACCTCTTGAAGGAGAAGCAACGTGATGGAGAAACTTTTGCTAAATACTTGCAAAGGTGGCGAGTTGTAGCTAGCCGTATGAAATCCCCTCCTAGCAAGAAAGAAATGGTCACCCTTTTTGTGGATAATGCCCATCCCAAAATGGTGCATGCTCTTAATCTTCATTGTGTCACTACCTTTGTAGAGGTTATTGAAAAGGGCCCCATCATTGAGAGAGTGCTTGTCGCTAAAGGAAAAATTAAATTGTACAACTCGGATAAGGACAAGTCATCCGGTGACAAATCCCGTTACTAGAATAAGAACAAGAATGCAGTCAACGATGGCCTCACTGATACCAAACATGTTCAAGTGGCCAACACCTCCCAAAGGAAACAACCATCCATGCTCAATTCCATATCCATGCCACAAGGGGTACCTCGACCCCCTCAACAATCTAATCAAAACAATCAAGGGAACGGTAAACATCAATACACTCAATTAGGAGAACCCTTGAGCATTGTCTTCAATAGATTGTTGCAGGTCAATTACCCCATCACATATCCAGTGACTAAACCTTTTGATGAGTCTAAGCCTAAATCCACTTGGTACAAGGAAAACAAGTATTGTGACTTTCACAAGATCAAAGGTCATTCCATAAACAAGTGTCAAGGTTTGAAAATGTATGTCCAAGATCTTATAGATCGAGGAGATATCCATGTGGATTCCAACTAGGCCTCGTCGTCCAATGTTCGGTTACAGATATAGCAAAATTCTTTCCCCAAGCATAACCAAGGTCCTAGCACATCCAACACAAATCCTAGACCTAGTAACAATAACAACTGGGATAACAACACTAATAATATCACCTACAAGAATGTCTCGCTTAACTATGAGACTCTCATCAAGCATATTGGGCAAGCGGAACCGTGTGTGTCTATGATACATGTCAAAGGCAAGGATCGTCAATGTGTTGTTACCACTCGCCACACTCACATTATTGTCCTTGGAGCCTTCGCGTCAGCCCCATCACCTCCTATGAGCTCTCAGTATAGCATCCTTGACCATCTAGGAAAGACTGCAACACAAATATCTATCCTAGATTTTCTAAAGTCTTCTCTTGTATATCAAGAAATCTTGACAAAAAATTTATAGGATGCCTGTGTTCCCAACGACATCGACTCCAAACAGTTCCAAGCTCTGGTAGGACACCTTTCATCAACCTACCAACTAGGTTTCAACCAAAATGACATGCCTACCATCAATTCCAGTCACAATCGACCCCTCCATATAGAGGTTCTCGTCGCTTGACATAAAGTAAAGAGGGTCTTGATAGATAATGATTCTGCTCTCAATCTATGTACATTAAAGTTCATAAGGCAGGTGAGATATACCCATGTTGATTTAAGCAATTAGATCATCACTATAAAGGCTTATGATAATGCAAAAAGGGGTTCTGAAGGGGTTATTGATCTTCCCATTCAAGTTGGCCCAGTTATACAATACACCACTTGTCATGTCCTTGATATGGACCTCCCCTACAACCTTCTTCTCGACTAACCATGGATCCATGCCATGCAAGTTGTCCCATCTACCTATCATCAATGCTTGAAGTTCCCATTTAATGGAATGGAAGTTATGATACAATCTGATCCCCAACCATTTGAATATTGTTGTTCACTCAAAGCTTCTTTCCCTCATTCCCATTATTGTCCAGGAGTGGAAATGGGACCACCACCAGCATCCTCATCCAATCAATCATCTAATCCATCACCCACCACCTCATCTACTCCATCTTCTACATCTGATTCCACTATCACCAAGGTCCAGATCATTGACAAGGGATGTGGTGAGTATGAGATATGTACTGCTTTGAATGTGGCAACCATGCCACCCTCACCACACACATATGGTCAACCCTCCGAGTCTACATCGAAGGAAGAACAAAAGGCAGTCACCTTGAGCTCCAAAAATGTGGGAACCAACACTTATGTATCTCCCATGTTACCACAATATATGCCTGAAGATGATATAAGTCAATGGATATATCATGAAGAACTTGAACCTACTCCCCCTTTAAAGGAATATTTTCAAGATATGTATCCTTGGCCCTCTAAGTACGTTGAGAAATACAATTATCAGGGGGAGGTCTTAGTTCAGAAGAGCTAGGAAGAAAGCAATCGATTGACACTTCCATACATCCAAAGAATTCAAGCTTAGGCTATGATAAAAAGAAAAAGGGTCCCACAGTGTCGACTAGTACTTCTAACAACATCAGTGCGGGCAATGGTCTTTTGGAAGATATACCAGAGGAAGAGTGTATCATACATGTGTACGATGATGTAGATCATGTAGACCTTTCCTCCATGTTTGAATGCCTATCCATTTGCACCATCAGCCTTTCCCTTCACCATCCCAAACTCATAGATTGGGACCTATGTGAAAGCACACCTATCAAATCACTTCCCTCAATGGATACCTATGTACACCTCATGGGATTAGGGGAAGATGAACACCCTAGTCGCAAAAATAAGAAAAATCAAAATAAAAAAGGGTCACCTAGTGAAAACCTCCTTGAGGCACTTCTTGACTTAGAAAAAGTCAAAACAAAGGATGTATCTGATGGTGAAAACCTCAGTGAGGTACCGAAAGACGGGGACGTTCATCTTCCCCTTGTTGGAACACAGTTGTCTGAATGATCATCCATTCTGATCGAGGAAACACAAGAGGTAAATTTGGGAACTGAAGAGGATCCCAAAATCACATATGTAGCCAAAGCTCTCTCAGAAGAACACTCTACCATCGTTCAACTCCTTAAGGAAAAATAAATTTTGCATGGGCATATTTAGACATGCCTGGGTTAGACCCTACCTTGGTAGTACACCATCTAGATGTGTGTCCTGATGCCAAGCTTGTCAAACAAAAGCTTCAAAAAATGCACCCTCAAGTAACCTTGTTGGTTAAGAAAGAGTTGGAGAAATTATTGGAAGCTGGATTCATAAGGCCCATCGACTACTCAGAATGGATCTCAAACATAGTACTTGTAGCCAAACCAACTGGCACTATCAGAGTGTGTACAGATTTTAGAGACCTCAACAAGGCCTATCCTAAGGATGATTTCCCCTTGCCAAACATTGACATGCTGGTTGATTTAACTGTAGGACACGAGATGCTATCCCTCATGGATGGATTTTTTGGATACAATTAGATTAGGATTTTTCCTGAGGACCAACATAAAACAACCTTTCACACCTTGAGGTACATTCTGTTATAATGTTATGCCCTTCGGTCTTAAGAATGCAGGGGCAACCTACCAATGTGCAATGACTGTCATCTTTCGTGATCTTATCCACATCATCATGGAAGACTATGTTGATGATCTGTTAGGAAAATCAAGAACCAGAGCATAACACCTTGCAGTCCTACAAAAGATCTTTGAGCATCTAGAGCACTACAAGTTGTGCCTCAATCCAAAAAAGTGTGTGTTCAGGGTTACATCAAGAAAGTTGTTGGGCTTCATTGTCTCCAGGAGAGGTATAGAAGTGGATTTGACCAAGGTCAAAGCAATTATGGATATGCCTCCACCTCACAACCTGAAACATTTAAGGAGTCTCGAGGGTAAGCTACAGTCCATCAAAAGGTTCATAGTATAGTTAGCTAACAAGTGTCAACCATTCACCCACCTCCTGAAAAAGAATACATCCTTCACGTAGGATCCTATGTGTCAACAAGGTTTTGACAAGATTAAGGAGTACTTGGCTCATCCTCCCATCCTTATGCCTCCAATTCTAGGAAAGCCACTTTTATTATACATCTCAACTACTTCAGTGGCACTGGGGGCACTGCTAGCACAACATGATGAGTCATTCAAAGAATGAGCGATCTACTATATTAGTTGAACATTAGTTGTCTACGAACTCAACTATTCTTCAATGGAGAAGGCCTGCCTAGCCAAATTTTTCTGTTCACAGAAGCTTAGACATTACATGCTCAGTCATCTAGTCAAGTTAATATCAAAAGTTGACCTGCTTAATTATTTTCTATCTAGAACAACTTTGACTGGCCAAATGGCTAAATAGGTCATGTTGTTGAGCGATTTTGACATAGAATATGTGGACCGCAAAGCTATTAAGGGATAGGTGATAGTGGATCAGTTAGTTGATGCTCCCCTGGTTGATGCACATCCTTTGGTAATAGAATTTCTTGATGAAGAGGTCTTTACAGTAGCAAAAGCCACCACATGGACACTATACTTTGATGGGTCCTACACACATAATGGATCAGGGGCAGGCGTCTTGTTTTTCACCCCCCAAGGTGATTATATCCCAAAGTCATTTAGATTGGCCTTTCCATGCACAAACAATATAGTTGAATACAAAGCTCTTCTCACCGGTCTTAGAATCGCAATCAAATGGAATATCACTCACTTAAGGGTCTTCGATGATTCACAATTAGTCATCAAATAGGTCAATAATGAGTTTTTAACAAAGGATGAGAAGTTGTTACCTTATAAACACATGGTCGATGACTTTAAGAAGTCTTTCACCTCTATTCAGTTTGACCAGATCCCCATAATATAGAACAAAGTTGTTGATGCGATGGCTACAATTGGTTCCTTAATTGACATGCCCAAGGATCAGACGGAGTGTGAATTCCTAGTTGAACAACTTTTAATCCCTGCATACGACATCCCTAAGAATGAGATGATGTGCAAAATCATAGGTCCTACGTCCCCATAGTATCATGAGATCTATGCTTATCTTCATGGCAACATCCTACCTGTTGACCTTACCCACAATCAACACAAGTCATTCATCCAACGTACATCTCGTTACACCATCGTAGGTGATACTCTTTATAGTCGTAGATATGATGGAACACTTCTTCGGTGTCTGAACGAGGTTGAAGCTCACATTATGTTAACGAAAGTACATAGTGGTGTTTTTGGGGCCCACTCAAATGGCATGGCCTTAGCTAAGAATATTCTTAGGGCTGGTTACTATTGGCCTACATTGGAGCATGACTCTTATGACTTCATGAAAAAATGCTTACCTTTCCAGCAACATGCGGACTTGATACATGCTCCTGCTCAAGATCTACAACCCATCATAACACCATGGCCTTTTTCTCAATGGGGTTTCAATTTAGTTAGAAAGATATATCCTCCATCCTCTGATGGCCACACCTTCTTTATCACTACCACTAATTACTTCACTAAGTGGGTGGAAGCCATACCACTCCTAGATAACGAGTACTCAGATATCCAAATTTATCCTTTACCATATTATCTACAGATATGGTATCCCCTCCACCATCATTTTTGACAATGGAAAACCATTCAAAAACCAAGTTGTAAAAGAGGTATGTGACACCTTCCATATCCAACACCAGTGGTCCATGCCCTATTACCCTCAAGGTAATGGATAGGCGGAAGCCACTAGCAAAAATTTGATTAAAATATTGAAAAAGGTTGTCAATAGTAATGGTTGAGATTGGCACCTCCACATCCACCTTGCCCTTTGGGCTTATCACACATCCATTCACACTCCCACTAGTGCCACTCCATATTCCCTTGTTTATGGTGCTAAAGCCATCTTGTTGATTGAAGTCGAGATCCCATCCCTGAGAATATCCTTGAAGAATCTCATCACTGAAGAAGACTCACGGGTTGCTCACGTCGCTCAATTGGAGCTCTTAAATGAAAATAGGATCAAAGCATACAATCATCTTCAGGCGTATCAGAATCATCTTAAGAGAAGTTACAACAAGAAAGTTCATCCTTGCCAATTTAACATTGGAGATCTAGTCCTTAAGGAGAATCAGTGTACCCAACAAGACCGAGACAAGAAGGGAAAGTTTGAACCTAATTGGTTGGGTCCTTATGTTATTACAACAAAGTATGGATTAGGGGCGTACCGCCTTGCCACACCTGAAGGGGAACCCCTTGAAGAGCCTATCAACATCATGCACCTGAAGAGGTTTTATACCTAAATCAGATGGGTCCTCCTATCCTACCAAAAATCCAAAAAATAGTAAAGAGAAATAAATTCATCCTATGATGAAAACCACCCTTGGTGGTGCTTTGGATAAGTATGGTTGGTGAAAACCTAGCAACATGCATCATCCGTAGAGAGCTTAATCATTATCTAACTTGTGTCCTAGTTATTGCATGTCTCCATCCATCCTATCCTCACATCCAATTCCTAACATCCTATCCTATCCTATCACTTCATTTGTATCCCATCCTTGGCCGCTTGGTATGTTTTTATTGAGCATTGGACGATCATCAACTATCCATAATCCTAAGCTTTTTCATCCTAATAAGAGCTTATGTTAGTTTTAGTCATCATCTTGAGTCCTTCATCGCGTTGGTCATCAACATTTTTCCTTCGTTTGTCCCTCATCACTTTGTGGTGTCAGTCTTTCATCTTTCATTGTTTGTCTTTTCCAAACTACATTTCCCCCACGCTTTCACATAGGAAAGGTTGATCATTTGATCCTCCCCCAGGGCATTTTTTTGTCATGTCTTTCATCATCCATCATCGGTCTCCATTGTCCTCTTTCCGCTTTTATTCATGATCTTTTCTGAACTACGAAGGCTCTGCGCTTTCATGTAGGAAAGGCTAATCTATGATCAGCCCCCGAGCCCCTAGGTCTGTAGGATGTGTTAGTCTTGTGTCTTGTGTCTTGTTTTGTGTTGTCAAGTGTGTCCCTATCTAGCTGGTTCTTCACAAACAGGATCTTCTAGTATCGTGAGATTTGATAAGTATCAAATATCCTGCATCATGTGGGTCATCTTAGTTTAGTTTCCATCTTCGGTCTCAATAGGATGCATCCTTCCTAACATACCTCATCAATCCCATCCATCCCCTTTGATCCTATGGAAAAGGATGTTTGAAATTGACTGTGATTTTTTGATGCTTTTGGCTTTTGTTTATTATTTGAACTCCCTATCACAACTAGTCAAGGTCGCCATGATCTATCATATTATGGTTTGTTTTGATTGGTTAACATAGGGTCGTATCTTGATCTTTTCTTGTTGTTGTCTGCTAGGTTGTCCCACGTAGTACCCACTAGGATCTCTGAGATCTTGTGTTATGCTAGGGTATCCCTTTGTGTTTGTGGTTATCCCAATGCCTGGCTTGACCAAAGTCTTTGTCACTTTGGGGTGTTGGGATAGCCTTCTTGTTTGTTGTGTTTGTTTTATGCGTTAGACACTAACTTGCCTTGGTTTCATATACCCTAGCACCTGGTGTCTTATGCTATAGCAAAAATCAATGCTCCAAAGATGGAAAATTAAATTAGGATTGGATTTTATAATCAATTTTGTGGCATTGCATTCATCCCTATCCATTAACCTATGATTTTGGTTGTGCAAATATTCACCTTCTCTCTCCCATTCTTCTAAGGATATCAATGGTTTTTGACAGGTGTTGTTTCAACCATCTACCCACATTCCCATGCAAGTCCTTATTGACACTTATGTTCATTGCATGTTGCATTATAGGTTCATTGCATTTTATCCTGTGTGCATTATCATCTCATATTAAGTTGTTTAGATTAATCATGTTTGGTTATTCTAAGCATCTTAGATTCATTTTTATATACATACATTTCCATATTAGTTTATATCATTAACATATTACATGAATCGCCACCTTCATCACAAATTGTTAGGTCCATATCCATCATAGATAAAATCATAAAACATGTATCACATCCTGCATTACACATGTTAGTTGCATCCATATAAGCATCAACATATAAAATCATAAACATGTACATGTATTACATCATCATGATCACCCATCATAAAATCATAAACATACACATGCATAAATAGAATCATCCATCATATACATAACATGGTGTCAATAAGGGTTGTCGCATATCATATAAATATCAAAATCAAATGTCCATCACATAGTCCATAATAATGTCCATAAAAATACATACCCATTGTATACATCATAATCACAAAATAAAGTACAAGTACAAGGATCCGAATCAAATGTAACCACTACTACTCTATATTGTCCACCCACCCTACACCTGTCAAAATCTGGTATCCTGTCATCTACCAAAAGAGTTGCCCACGTCTAACCTTTGTGGAGAGTTGGGCACCAACCCTCTGCGAGGGAGGGTCGCTTGAGAGCCACTGTATCCTCGGGTCCATGTCCCTAGTGACTGGGATGGCGCGAGCATCTGAGGAGCCTATCACACATAATGAAACATGCACTATGTTGGATCTAGAACCACATGTTGATAAGCGACCATCCAGAAGGCCGCCTCTCTCATATGCTCATCTCACTCTGCAGCCTGATACCGGGCTGCATTCCACTCATGTCTATCTCTCTTGATCTCCGTAGATGACTCTTCTCTCCTATACCCATGCCTCCCGAGCCATCCTCAGCTAATCGATCTCCACATGTAGTCGATCTCTCACTGTATCTCTATCCTCTTCCATAGCCACTACTCATGCCTCTGCGGCATCCCTTTCTCTCTACAGCCTCTGTACCTCTACCCCTATCCCACCACTACCACTCTGCAGTGTCACTATCTATGCCCGTGCAACATCCCTCTCCCCCTGCATCACCTATACCTATGTTTGTGCTTTGTCTCTCTCACCCCGGAGGGCCTGCACCTATGCATGCACCATGTCTCTCTCTCTGCACAATCTCTAACCGGGCCTCTGCTACCTCTGCCCTCGACCTCACATCCCCAAGTGTTGTATTTTCCATAGACACCTTGTCTTGGAGCTCAGTCCTCTCCCTCTACAGCCCTATCACCTGTACCCTCAACTCCTCCATCTCCCTCTCGGCCTACTTCTGACCCTCTACTGGTACTTGATTTCTTGCCCCTCCAGGCTCCTGTTGTCCCCTGGCTTGTGATATAGTCACCTCTTCTTATAGTCTGTCCCAATCCCAGGTCACCCCAGCCAACTCACCACATACTCCCTGCACATCTATTCACAGGTCATCACTCTCCCTCTCCGCATCTCATACCTGTGAGGTCAAGAGGTCAACAATGAAGCCATAATCCCTTTGTCCCTCGGCCTATAACTTGGCTACCTCTACCTAAAGCCTACTCTCCTCAGCCCCAAGTTTGCGTACCTTAGCCTCTACTTTGCCATTTGTAGCCTTGCCTGAGCCCCCCTCAACAATACGATAGGGTCCTCAAGTGTTACATATGGTATCATTCCCAATGGCTCTGCCACGAGAACGTCTACATCCATAACATCCTTTGTGGCTCATGCTCCTATCAACCCCAAACTCCACCCAAACTCTCCTTAGTTTGTCCCTCCTCCCCACCCTCATCTGCCAACCTACGACCCTCACCTCCCTCTTAGGCTCATCTCCATCTCTGGCTCATCGGGCTCCTACTCGGCTCTGATATCCACCTGGGCTCTCCTTCCACTGTCTACTCCTCCTCACCACCCTTGTTGGCTATCTTGCAACCCTTGCCCCCTCTTGTCCTCTCTCCTGCTAATATCTCTGCTCCCTCACCTCCATCTCTGCCTCATCATGCTCCTGCTCGGCCCTAATCTCCACCCGATCTCTCCTCAACTGTCTCCTCCTCCCTGCCCTCATTTTGTCCTGCAGCTCCCGCCTCCACCTTAGGCTCATCCATCATCTCCACGTCATGCCCCTCTCTCTCCTGCTCGAGCATCACCCATTCCCTTCTTTGATGTCTCCTCCTCCTTACCTCCCTCGCCGGCTGTCCTACGGCCTCTACCTCCTCCTGCCCTCTCTCCTACTATCCTGCCACCCTAACTGCCTCCTGACCTCCCCTCTACTAGGCTCTCCCCCTCCCTCTCCTCTGTGTTGCCAGCCTCAGCTCATCCTCTGGTCCAAAGCCCAGTGCCTCTATAATGGGCTCCTTTGGTGTAATCCTCTCCCACTGATGGTTGAGGAACCATCCAGCATATTGATGTGTCACTCCAGTCCTCCCTAGGTAGGGTACTAGCTACAGTGTCTCCTAGTGCTCTCTGACCAACCTCGGTGAAATTAGCTCTCCCCATGGCCACTCTCGTGTGAACCGTTGAAACATGTCTAGACCACACAGAATATCCTGTACAACCCCGAACTATCTGGCCACTCTGTCTGGCCTGTTCACCTCCACTATGCGAGGCTCCCTCTCGACTATGTAGCACCTGGTGCTAAAGTAGCCCCTGTGTCTCGCCTCCTCTACCCTCCACCCAGAAAACTATCGCAACATGTACGACTGCCACATTATGTGCTCCTTCTGTAGATCATCTATGGTCCTCCTCCATCTATACAAATCCTTGATGCCATCATAGTGCCACACCCAGCCATACTTTGTCTCGTACCACCATGCTATAGGTATTGTCTCATCCTCTGTCCCTACTCTCACCACTCCTGTCCTAGTCACACTAATGTGCTCCCAGACCCATACCTACAATAGGGTCACCTGTTTCAAGTTGAGCCCCCCTCGATAACACACCATGTGCATGTCTCTATACAGTTGTGCTAGTATGCATGTCCCCCATGTGAATTGTCCCTCTCTCCCGTTGACAATATGTCAAATAACCTCCATATAACTCAGGTTGTGGTGCCACCCGCTCCTATCTGGTATTAGTAAGTCATTGATCAACCCACACAAATAGAGTGGTAGTGCTGGCACCCCCACCGCCAAACATCGATCCACATCTAACCCCTTCTTCTGAATAGGAAGGTCCTCTCATCCAAACAACACGTATAGTGTCTGATCCAACTCTTCCCCAGTCGACGTCACCTCACTCACTAGGCACCCTACTATAGGGAGCCTCAATATTCGCCATACATCCTCGAGAGTCATTGTCATCTCCCCTATCGGGAGATGGAATGTGGAGGTTGACGAATCCATCACTCTATGAGCACTATCAACATAGCTCGATGTGCTCTAACTGTCGAATATCCTCTCAACTGTAGCAATCCCACTCATGATAGGGCCTCATGATTTGCTTCAGTCATCACCCTCAGCATTGCTTGCAACACCTCAGACTGTCTCTCTCATTTTTGTAGCCTCTCAAATCGCTGCATCCATACCACAACTCTATGTCAGTCATTTATTCTCTTCTCTCATTTCCCGGCCTCGAGTTATCTTTTAACTAAGTATTCCCTCCCCTTTTGGCCAAGTTTCCCAATTTTCCCAATTTTCCTTTGTTTTTCTTTTCTTTCCTCTCCTTTTTCACTTCCTTGTCTGGCCCTTTCTCCCTTTCCCGACAGGGCCACCCCTTCCCAGGTGTCGTCGCCCCTTCCGGGGTGGGGCCACCTCTTCTCGAGCGTCGTTGCCCCTTTTGGGGTGGGGCCGCCCCTCAAGGGGTGTGACCACCCCTTTTGGGGCGAGGCTGCCCTTTTAGGGGCATGACTGCCCTTGCCCAAGGGTGTGGCTACCCCTCTGTGGGCCCAAATATTTTCCTTCGGCGGACTCATCCTGGGTTGATCCTGGGAAAATTCTGCCCTTCCCTTTTTCCCCCATCCAATTTTGGGTGTCTTTTCTTTGGTTTTCAAGGAAATTTTATCCACTAATTGGGAAACCCCCCCCTTCCCATGGCCTCTAACGGACTATTCTACCTACCTCATTGGCGAATCCCAATTTCGCCCCCAACCCATTTTCCTAAACTACCCCAATCCCAAACCCATGTGTTTAAAAAGCATAAAAACTTATAACATAATAAAAAATGCTTAAAATCATAAATAGGTTTTCTGACCCTAACCTGGCGTGGAACTGTGCGCTCATGGTAGAACACTTGCACCTCGTCCACCCGGTGGATGATGTCATCATCGTAATCGTCTGATATCCTCATCTCCTTGTCTCTTTGGCTCCTCCTTCTCCTCTCCTCTCTCTATTCTTCAACTACCAGGTGTGCAAATGAGGAATAGTAACTCTAAAATTACTATAAGTAATTTTCCCCCTCATTTTTAAATTACTTTTAAGTTGGGTATTTTTACTTTTTATTTCACCTTTTAGGCCCTAATTAATTCCAAAACTTTTGTGGGCTACCATTTGCACACTGTGTGTCCGATCGACTCCATTCAAAATAAAAATCTACCTAGTTTTTCAAGCTCTATCCAATGGTACCTTCCATTTCTTCATATCAAGAAGTCGCTTGGGGCCCCTTTTTCTTCCCCAACCACTCTCTCAAGGGGGCATACCCTACCATTTTCCTTTGTTCCTCTGTCACAGTCATTTTCTTGCGAGATTGAGGCATCTCCCTCCATTTCCCTTCGTTTAGGTAGCTCATGCAACTTCTTCCATGTTGGGGCATCATGTTCTCGTCACTTCCTCTATCAAGTCATTTGCATTTTATTTTTCTTTGAAACATTGTTATTCTAACAATATTTTGAAGAGGGGCAAAATGTAGACATCTAAATTTGACCGCTCCCACACGGTCAAATTCACCTCTTTATTCATCTATTTCGCATGCTCTATTAATATTAATTAAATTGATTGATTTAATTAATATTCCTCTCTTTGCCTAAAGTTTCGTAAAGCATTAATTTAATAATTAATACTTCAGCCTTTCATCCCATTCCTCTCTAAATTAAATAAATACATCAATTTATTTAATTTAGTCATTTAGCCTTTTTGAATTAAAACAATTTTAAATTCTTATTTTTCTCTCTCTTTGTCACATCCTCCATAACCCTCTTCTAACTTGGATTAATTTAATTAATCCTTGATTAGGATGTGCACACCTTAATCATAATTAATGTCCAATCCTCCATATTCTCCCACTTGCTTCTAATCCCTCATTAAGTTTCTTAATCATTTATTTGCACAACCTTAATCTAATCCCCTTGCTACATTTAGCATATCTTTTTGGTCAACCTTCACATTTTCCACATTTAGCCCAGACCCTCTTCCCCATGTGAATTTAAAATTCACTTTTTATTCCTCCAAGGATTCTCCTCTTCCCCATATGATCATTGAAAGGTCAAATCAGTCACATGAAGCCAAGAACCTTCCATTATAAGGACCTTGTCTTATCCACAAGGTACTTTTCAGCCTCCTTTATAGGAACCTTGTTTTATCCACAAGGTGCTCCTCATATGAATTTAAAATTCATATTTATTCTCCCAACCACCTTATCCCTTCCAATCATGTGAATTTAAAATTCACATTTATTTCCCCAATCACTTTTCTCTTCCTCATGGAGATTTTTGCGGAATACTAAAATTCCTCATATGTCACTTTCCTCTCATATGGAAACAAGAAGTTCCTTTTTGAGGAAATCTTCTCCCCTCCCAAGGTACTTTCAAATTACTTGTCCTTCTTCCACATCATTTGTACCCTTTCCATCTCACCATGTCCTTTGGACACTTCATCCTCCACATGGCAAGATGTGTGGGCTTGTGAGTCCTCAACTCACCATAGCCCTCCATCTTGGCCATGGTGGTTCAATCCTAACCGTTGAATTCTCTAGAGAATTCAATTTATTCTATAAATAACCCTCTTTCTCATTCATTCATTTACCTTATGCATTTTTATCACACTTATGCTCTCAAGCCATTTAAGCACTTCTTTGCATACTTAGTTTTCATCCTTCATTATTGCACACTTTTAAGTTTTTATCCCATCCTCTTGCATCCATTTTGCTTAGATTATCACATAACCACCTTCATCATTTGCATCTTCCATTGCATCTCATTTTAGATCATTTTCCATCTAAGGAGCGCACACTCAAGCTGCATTAAGGGCCAACCAAGGATCAACACAAGTAAAAGGTATACTTTCTTGTTTTTATCTTTCTTTTATTTGTGTTCAACGTAGCCCAATCTTGAGGTGGTCTAGTGTTGTTTTATCTTGCATTTCTTAATTATTTTTGCATATTAGGAGGTAATAACACTTGCACACAATGATAAATCCCAACAGTTTTCCACTATCCACACCAAAGATGCATTTCTTCAGGTTCAGCCTCATGTTATACTTATGAACTCTTTCAAAAAAATTACAAAGGATTTTGACATGATCTCGATGTGTTCTAGATTTAGCCAAAATATCATC
The DNA here is from genome assembly GCA_007258455.2 of Sequoia sempervirens. Taxonomy (NCBI): domain Eukaryota; kingdom Viridiplantae; phylum Streptophyta; class Pinopsida; order Cupressales; family Cupressaceae; genus Sequoia; species Sequoia sempervirens. The sequence continues at coordinate 338,502,325 of VDFB02000008.1, forward strand.
AACATAATCTTCCAAGATGTATGCATGAAATCATGAAATATCAATGTCATAGCTCTTTGATATGTTGCTATGAAAATTTTCAATCCAAAAGGCATAACAACCCAAAAAAATGTTCCCCAAGGTGTAGTGAAAGCGTTTTATATTGATCTTGAGGGTTGATGAAAATTTGATTATATCCCAAAAAACAATCCATAAATGATAATAGGGCATGTATCATGGTTGAACCCATTATCATGTCACTATTAGGAAGGGTAAAATCATCCTTTAGAGATGCTTTATTAAGATCACGAAAATTCATACACATCCTAATGTGATTATTAGGTTTTTCCACTGCCAAATATTAGATATCCAAGGTGAATAATCAATAGGGCAGATGAAACTAGCTTGTAAGATATTTTCAATCTCAACCTTAACCAATAAAGTTGTCTTAGGATTCATCTTACATATCTTTTGTCTCACGGGTTTAGCATCTTTCTCAAGAACAATGTTGTGTATGACTATCTTAGGGTCAATACCTAACATATTTGAATAATTCCAAGCAAATATTTCAAGAAAATAATGTAATAAATTTGTGTGATCTTCTTGTTCATCATCATCAAGACACTTTCCAACTTGAAGCACTTTCTCCTCATTAGAGGGGTCCATTGGAACATCTAGGGTGTCTCCCACAAGTAATCAATTGCAGTTTGGAATATAAGAAATTGTTTGAGATTTATCTTGTTCTTCACCACATGGTTTAGTTTCTTCTCCAAAGTATCACTTAGCATTCAAGCAATAGGTAAATATTTTATTATGATGGTGAATTGGAAAAGTTTCATACATTCCCAAAAATTATGCTAAGGGTTCATCATTTTGAAAGATGTTTAATGACATATCATTGCTTGTGGTATCTACCATTTTAGGATGCACCAAGTTTAGAGTTGACCTAGGGGAATCTTGCGTGATTACATTGACATTGAGTGAAGGTCTCTTTGATGATTTCATTTGTTTTGAAGGGGAACAACCAATACCTCTTGTTGTTTCTTGTGTATTAAGATCTATAGGAACATGAATGCCTTGTTCTTTCACTCCACATCCTTTTCCCTTATATCCAAATTGTTTTAAAAGTTGTTACCCTCTTCCATAAATGGGTTCCATTTCTTTCAAAGAAGGTGGTTTTTTCGTAATCACTTTCATCATAGTTAGATGTGTAATTCATGTTTTTGTCAGTACCAAGAGTTGTGTATTCTTGTGTCTTAGATGTTTCAATGTCAAATCATGCTGATACCACCACAACTTCTTTTTCTTTCTCTTTTTTCTAGTTTTGATTGCATAATATTATACTCCCCCATGAAGGTAGGTGTGAAGTCTAATGAACCCCAATCATCCTCCAACAACTTTGTCACTAATGAAAGACATTCCTCTTTATGTTCAAGTTATAGAGGTTCCACTTTTGTAGTTTGTGTCAATGTTCTTAGAGGCTTTTTCATATCTTTCTCAATTTCCAAACAATTTTCAGATTTTGGATTAGCTTTTATTGTGAAAACCTTGTTATTGTAAGTGTACTTCATTAGACAGTGAAGCATTGAAGGAACTCCATTCATTTCATGAATCCATGGTCTACCCAAGAGAATATTATATGAAAGATCATGGGGAATGACATGGATAGGAGTTTGTAACGTAACCTTACCAACTTTCTCAGGTAATGTTATTACACCAAGTGGTTGTTTATCCACATTATCAAAACCACATATGGACAAATTATCTAGTTGAATTTTAGTCTTATGCACCCCAATTATATCCAAAATATTTACACTACAAACACTAAGTCTCAAACCATTGTCAAAAAGAGTACGCCTAATCCCCACCTTGTTCATAACAACCAATATCATCAAAGCATCATTTTTTTTTACCTTTCAAGAGGAGGTAATTCACTTTGATGGAAGACAATATTCACATTAACCAAATTCATACCCTCAATTAAGGCTTCTACTTCATTTGGTTGCACACTAGGAGGGACCACCACTTTTTGCAAGGCATTTTGAATCATGCCATGGTAAGTTGATGAGGTTTAAATTAAGTCCTAGAAATAAATCTTAGCAGGAGTTTTACGAATTTGTTCCAAAAGATCATACTCCTTTCCACTGTGTTGAGGTAGACGAGGGGCACTAGGTAAAACATGTTGCGAGAATTTGATCAATGGAGGAATGGGTTGTGTTTGTCTTGGTTTCTTGTTATTCCTTGTGTTATATGTATGAGAAACTATGTGGTAACTTGGTTGTTGTGATAAATGGTTACTAGTGAGTTGTTTCGCAAAGTTTAAGATATGACCATGAAGCTTGTGTTTGTTTTAAGGTGGTCCTATGATCAATACGGGTTTGGTTTGAACTTTAGGATGTTGTGTAGGTGGATAGATGATAAGTTGAGGCGTGATTGCATTGATTGTTCTTTGTTGTGTGGGAATGTTGCAAGCCTTAGTGGATGAAATTAGTGATATGAAGTCCTCAAGGGATTCATCTAACATGTCAAATTCATCACAACTAAAAGGATTGATAGGTATACGATGCACTTGTAGAAAAAGATCTGACATGATCGGATGACTATGCTTTCTCCAAGATTAATCATTAAACTTTAATTTTAGTTTATGTTTATACAATTTAAAACTAATAAGGATGGAAAATAGATTTATAGACCAAGTGCAAGTATAGATCTGGAAACTAGGTTCTAGATTAGCAAATGAACATGTATCAATTTTTTCTAGAAATTTCAAGTAGGTTTATGGAGGATTGGGACACCCTAGGGAGTGTGTGTCCTGGTGGAGATTTTTCTGAAATTTCATTTTCAGAGGTGCTAGTGTCAAAACTTAATTGTGTGATAGTATGCAAGCTCAAAATTTGAATTGATTCTAGTGTTGTTTTGTAAGTTTCTAGATTATGCAATGTGTTGTAACAACCTAAGGTTTTGAATCTTTGCAAAAATGAAACTAATCTACCTAAATTATGTAATGCTTCAAAAAATAAAAACAATTATCCTAAAGATCTAGTAATCTTCAATAATGAAATGCAACAATTTTTCATAAATTTGCAACAAATGAAGCAAAATGACAACTTTCTTTAACATTAACACTTTTCTAGAATTTCAAATTAGACATTTGCAAGCAGAACTAGACAAAGAATATAGAGACTGAGACTTGTAAAAAAGTTTTATGATCCACCTGTAGCAAGATAGAGGTGCCCTAGGGAGTCTGAGTCCCTAACAGAGGTTCATAAAAATGAAAAACTAAATGCTTAGGTTGTTTTTATCTGCAAACTAGTTTTACAATGATTATTTTTCCATAATTTTCCCAATTGAAGATAATGTAACTCAAATGCAAATGTTTGAACAATAAATGACTATTATGAATGCACCTTTGAATGTAAATCTAATCTAAATGACTGAAACTAACCCTATTGCAACCTATGATGCAATATGATATTAATCTTTTTGAAATTTTATGACTTTATAATGCAAAAATGAAACTCTAAATGAGAAATAAAAAACCATGCAATGCAAAACCTAGATCTAGGGTTGAAAATTTGCAATTTTTAGAAGGTATATGATGCCAAAATTTTAGGTTCACCAAAATGTAACATAAGAAAAAGGGAACCCTAGGTTTAATGTCTAAACCTAGGATTTCTTTTTGCTCCTTTTTCAAAGGTACATTAGGATGCAAATCAACAAGGTGTTTTGATTGAATTTAAACCATAAAGGTGAATCAATCAGACCTAGATCTGATCCTTTTGAGCCTTAGAAATGGAATGAACTGATTTTCTATGATTAACCAAACTCAATTATGTACCCTAATATGAAAAATGCAATCAACAGATGATTAATAGATTAAAACAACTTGTAGGAAGATTTGGGAAGTTTTGAATGATGTGTACATGTCACTAGAAGTTGGATCTAGCATAAAATAGGGGATAGAGTTTCCCTAAGGCGAATGGGTCCTTATAGGACTTTTCTGAAACTTCAAATTTGATCTTGTAGCTCTTTGTCCGCACTTTGATGTCTGCCCTAAAAAACCTTCATCTTTGGATTTGGACATGCAATAAATCTAAAAAAGAGATGGGGGGTGGCTATATAGGAGTTTGCCTTAGTTAAGCCCCTATTTTGGTATTTCTACCTCCATAATAGCTAGTAAAATTGATTGATAAAAGTGTGTGCTCTAACCTTAACTGCGTCTAAGGTTGTTATGAGCTAAAATTGCATAAAAGCCTACTCAAGTGTGTTAGAGGAGGATTCCTATATGAAAATAACAAGATCCACCTAAGAGGAAGTCAAAACACCCTTAGGAAATCTAAAATATAATGATACCTCACTTTAGACTGCAAATAGGATGAAGCTTGAAGATGAGAACACTAGGAACCAAGTCATTAGGTTGAAGGAAATGGCCAAATGCATCTCCGAAACCTAGAATCCATCAAGCTCTTCTATTGTCATCAATCTTCAATCATGACATAAGGCTTGATAAAAATCTGTAAATGAGCTTGAAAACCTATAAATTCAAATGTGGCAGAATGATCTCTTGCTTCTCTTTTCTTCTCTATTGCTTTCTAGTTTAAAATGGTGAAAAGTCTAGGTATTTATAGGCATTTCTCTAATTTCCCAAAAAGTAGATCCTGAAAGCCGACATTTACAATTTGAATTTTGAATGTTATGATGTCGACACCAACATATCAAAAATTGGTCCCCGATAGAATAGGAGGAGCCATACACCCTAGGGAGAATGGGTCCTAGCACTATTTTCCAAGACATTAAGTATATGGGGCAAAATAATAACTGGATGCATTTGTTCAATGCTTGCAATTTGTCAAAAAATAATAAAATAAGCCTCAAAAAGCATAATTTAGGATATTAGGGCCTAGTTCAGAGCTGTTGAAAATGTATAAATGCAAGGGTCACTAAAATAGGTCCAAAATAAGCATGAAATTGTATTACCACCTACAAGGGAATACAATTTCTGATGCTACAGGTTCTTGTGTGGTTTGTTGGTTGAGAAAAAAGTAGTTTAAAATTTCTCTTTCATCTAGAGAGGTTGAGTATCAAGGGGTGGTTAATGCCGCCTTTGAAGCTATTTGGCCTTAGATTGTTCTCATTGAGTTAAAAATTTCATTTATAAATCCAACAATCATTTTTGTGATAATCAAAGTGTGATACAAATCTAAAGGAATCTATTTCATCATCAGAGGACTAAACAAATTGAGATTCTTATGCACTTCATTCGAGAGTTGATTCAATAAAACATCATTGATCTTAAGTAATTTCCTAAATCAAGGAAAATTGTAGACATCTTCAAAAAACTTCACTAAAAGCAAGTTCCTTCATTTTCAAGCTTTGCTAGGGGTGCAAAAGGTGTTTACTTTAGGGGTTATTTTCTCACTCTAGTTTGGGGGGCTATTCCTCTTATGAGGGGGATCTCTTTGTACATGGGTACCTCATTAGACTTTATTTTCTAGGACCCATCTTCTCACCCACCTAAGCTACACTTAATGGGGTATTAGTGTTAGGGAAAACTTTAGTGGTGAATCTTCACCAATTGGTGAATTCTAGGAATTGGCCAAGTCAAAATTGGTAAATTCTCACTCCCAACAGGGTGTCCAAATCGCCTAGATTTTACGAAGTATAGGTCCAATGCATGTCCATTCGCTAATGAGTTCTTTTATGAGGTATATTTAAGCAACAAATTCGCCATTGTCAAACTACGCGTTTCAATTGGACCGACTAATATTTTTGCCTAGAATCCCAAAAGCATTTAATAAAACACCTACATATTTGCCAATACTATTAAAACAACATTGTATCAGGACCCATTTCGCCAATTAAAATTTACAAATAGTTGCTTGTAAAGACCCATTTTGCCAATTAAAATTTATAAATAGTTGCTCATGAGGACCTATTTCACCAATAACATTAACAAATAATTACATTTGAGGACACATTCCACCTTGAAAATTACAATGTATCGTTGTATAAGCAAGCGAGATTTGCCAAATATTTAATATACCATTTAAAAATCCCACAGAATTCGCCAAATATGGAATCATGGATTGATATAAATACAATCGAAAGTGTCATTTATTCTTAATTTCTTACACATTTTGTTCGATTATGATGTTCTACTTCTCCATTCAGAACTGGAAGTCAGCAAACTGTGAAGCCGAAAACGTAGACTTAAAAGGTGAGTGATCATTTCTTCATAGTGTTATTAGTTATAATAATACGTTTTCTTTATCTCTTTTCCATTCTTGCTTCAACAAATTGAACCTTAGAACCAAACTCTGAAGTTTCAAAGTTTTCAAAACCTCCGACCCACAGAGTAGAAAAGGTGAGTGATTATTTCTTCATAGTGTTATTAGTTATAATAATAAGTTTTTTTTCTCTTTTCCATTCTTGCTTCAACAAAGTGAACCTTAGAACCAAACTCTGAAGTTTTGAAACCTCTGACCCATAGAGTAGAAAGATGACCAGGAAAGACTTGCAACTCAACAAAGTGAACCATCAAAAAAAGTCAGAGAATCAGTAAGTTATGAAAATTTAGAACTATACGACAAGGTTATAAAACTCTGATGACTAGCAACTAAGGTTAGGAAAAGCCAAAAAATTAATATTGTATTCCATGGTATTGAATTTGATATGTGATTTTGCATCATTTTTAAAGAACAACACTTATCACACTACTTATAAATTCCTATTGCATTTCCATTCACACAATCTTTGATAAATAACTGAAAGGAATATTATTAATCCATTCCTTGAACAAAAGCTAATAGTTCAACATCCATAACTTATAAGTTATAAGCTAACAAAAGCTAACAGTTCAACATAAATAACTTATAAAGGCATCTAGTGTCCACCCAACTTAAACAATAAAAGCTTAAACTACCAAATCACCTAAATTATACTAAGAAATCCTTACACATCCATCACCATAAAATTTTTATTCACAAATAAACATTCCACAGCAATGAAACTATCCAAAAATATATCAATCTCATGTAAATAGAAATAGAACTTTTGAAAGAAAGATAACAACTAAACCAATATCATTGCACTCTACAGAAATTTTATTCATAGATAATAACACCACATCAATATAGCAAAATTATATCATCTGTCATCCCAATAATAGATATCACACTAGCAAACATTCAGTATAAATAGAATAAATCTATACACCATAACTCAAATATTATGCATGCATAAACTCCACCAATGTCTTTTATATCAAAATAACAGATAATAGCCAAAATAACAGAGTTTTCCCTAATGAGTAAATCAAAGTTTTCTCAAAAGAGCCTAATCACATCAGTCGAACCAATATTTAAATATAGCCAATGTCTTTGGTAACTGTTTCTTGAAAGTAACCGTACCGAAAATTAAAAGAAGTCATTAACTTAAAAGTGCCAACTTTAAAGAAAGTATATGAAAATGCTAAAAATAAACTATGCATCATTCCCAGCTGCTTCAACTTCATCAGCTTCCAGCTCCTTGTTCTCTCCTTGTCACAACAAATTCTCCTGCATCTTCATTTTGGCTTTATATTCCCTATACTTGGTAATGATTGCAAAAATCTCCCTGCTTCTTGGTGTCAATGTGATCTGAAGCCCAATTCTCCATTTTTTGAGAGAAACTTTAGACTTGTTCAGTGTGTCAAACCTCCTTTCTACTTCAGCTTTAAAAGTTTTGAGATAAAGCTCCAACCTCCCAAGTTTTGAGAAAGATTCTTTAGTCCTCGTAGCAGGATGTGCTACTTCTCTGTTGAAGACTTCTCTAAAATTTGAGCAAATTTCTTTTGTGTCCAGAATTTTCTCATCAAAATCATATGTTATCTTCACCTACAAATCATGAAAGTTCCCATTGATTTCTTCTAACATATCCAAATACTTCTCCAGCACACCTATGATTTCCTTTACCAAGTCATCATATATGTTTAGTTTCCATTTAAGTGAATCAAGCCATGAAAGAGATCAATTTATTTTGGAATGTACTTCTTCAATCAAATGAGCCTCGAAACTGAAATAGTTGTGGAAGTGTCTTTCATTTCTTCCAGGCTGAACTTGGTTTGCAGTTGTTTTTATTAATCATCTTCTTTGCAACTTATTCATTCCAGTAAGAATCATGATAAAAACAAAGGCACCTGGAACAGTTCATGATGTCATGAGCCTTGGAATCATTGATTTTCTTAATCGGCATTGGGCTCATCAGACAACTAACAACATTGAGCAACAAACCTTTGGAAGGCAGTGGAAGAACAAAGTTTTTTGAAATCTGGTTCTTCAGGTACTGTTTTCTTTCTTTCTTTTTGTAAAACGGCTGTTGTTGGTGATTAATTAATGTTGATGCTTCCATCTTCAGTGTAGGACATGTCAACATGGCAACATTTTCAATCATCCGTTCTCTTGCTCATCCTCCCACATCTTCGGGACACTGATTTGGGTGCTAGGGCATCATTGAGACTTTCTTGGGCTAAAGGAGTGGGTACATGCTATATGCCATTTCTGGCCCAGGTGGATGTAAATGAGGTGTTTTCTTTAATGCCTCTGCTTTCTCAGAACCATCTTTGGAGGTTTTATGGAGACTTTTGGAACTGACAGGTTAGACAATTGTTGCTATAGGAGGAATTAGAAGATTCTTGAGACAAAAGTGAGGTATCTTAGATATAATATACTTAAATATGATCTTTGGAATCTTCCGAGCCCTGGGATTTTGTTTGGACATTTTTCTTTTTAAGAGCAGGGGTTGATGGGTTGTCTTGTTCACATATTGATTTTGATTTAATTGATTTCTCCAGCCTTTCACCATCACCCCCAAATTGTGAATTGGCGCTAGAAGACTTGATGAGTATCCTCGTCGATGATGTACCTCCAAGGACTACTTGGCTAGATCCTTCCTCATTTTTCTGGGACGATTTTGGTTCATGAACATAACTAGCAAGCCTACGCCATTTTCCCTCCAACCAATCCTGAGTCCTTTTGAGTACTGGTTTGACTCGTTTACTCATATATAAAACTTCATCTTTATCCCAGTCAACTCTGGGATGTGATTTATCAGGAAACTTCTCATATTCAAGATCAAGAACCATCAAATCTTCAAACATGTTTTTAGGAATTTGGAAAGAGAGACCAAAAATTTGTATCTGCTCAAGGGTTAACCTCATATGGTCCCTTATGAAAACTTCATTTTCATCAGCACAATCTTCCCATAAATCTTTGATTGAAGGTTGGTGTTGATACGAGCCGAAGGAATACAATTTTTTTCTCACAAAACCCTTGCTGTCAAAATTAGTTCTTACAAACAAGTACTGGAGATTGTATTCTTTGAGAATCCTTTCAACATTCCTAGCCATCTGATTACTTTTGCAAGAGAAAGAACGAGTAACTAACGGGAAGGTATACCCTCGCTTTCCCATATTCATGTATTTTATATTTACTATGGCCATTTGTCTACAGACCTCTAAAAATACCAATAAGTCGTCAGGGTACTTAGGCAATTTAAGTGGAGCCTTCTCGTAACCTCCAATTCTCAAATAAGAAAAACTATCAAACTGGATATAAAAACTTCCAAACTTCAACACCAAAGATTTTGATTCAGGGGAAAAACGCATTTTAGGGTTTCCATCCAACTTTCTCGCAACTTCCATTAAAAAGGCATCATTAACAAGACAATATTCTCCCATCCCAACCTACCTAGTAAATTGTGCATAACACTTATACACGGGCATGCCGGGACTTGGTGGTACTTGTGGTTTCAACCCTGGCCAATAAGCTCTTTGAATAGCAATGATATATATCAAACAAGAACACAGATGAAAGGTAGCAGTCTTCTGAAAGTTAACTTATTTCTCATGCAAGTGAAAGCAAATTATCTCGGCCCAATCGATAAACACATTATCATCACAGATAACTAAAATGAACTGACACATCCAATCTTCAAATAATTCAACTTGTGCATTCCTGACAATACGATGAAGTAAAGCAATAACATCAACAATTTCTACTTTAAAATGTGTCCTCTTAAGTTTATTGGGCAATTGAGATTACCTTTCTTCTCTGATTTTAACCACCCTTTGTCCATAGAATTTTTACACCAGGTTTCATTAGTCCTAAAATATTTGTTAGTTGTTATAACAAACATCTCCTTTACGGGCGCCTTCTCTAGAATTCCCAATGCTTGAGAAACGACCTTGGGAAAAATTTTAGCTACAATATTTCTGTTCGCGGCCTTGATTTCTCGGGTTTCAGGAATGTACCTTCTCGCACATGCAACAATTAAGTCAACACTTAGCACTACTTCTGGAAAACCTTCGGCCTGAGCTAGTCCACTTTCAAACACCTTCACATCTATAGCAGATTTTTCTTTACTATCCAGACGTGCCCAAAATTCTTCTAATTTAAAAAGTCCTAGCTCCATATCCCTCACACTGAGCTAGCGATTTTCAATTTCAGCCTGCATGAGCTCTCTATGCCTAATGAGATGCTTGAATTCCTGAAGAAATAATAGCAGCATGTATGCTTGAATGTCTGAGAAAAAATACACCAACCATGTATGTCGTTATTGTTGATAGGACGTGCTTTAAATGCGACATTCAATTTCGTACCTCGAAAAGATAGCCTATAAACCTACATGCTTTTGGAAATTCTTGAAAATACAACTCAAGTTCATTCTGTACATAGCGTTCAATGAGATGTCAGACGACGACGCCTTTGAAAGGAAATGTCTGAGAAAAAATATGCCACCTTCAAGGCCAAGCCATATAAAATGACAAGACATGCAATCAATATGGAGTAAAACAAACATACAGGCTAAATGTTTGAGAAAAACTATGCCACCCACATATGTTGTTATTGTTGATAGGACGTGCTTTAAATGCGGCATTCAATTTCATACCTCAAAAATATAGCCTTTAAATCTGTATGCTTTTGGAAATTCTTGAAAAGACAACTCAAGTTCATTCCATACATAGCATTCACTGAGATGTCAGGCAAGATAAGTCCATCATGTCATGTGGTCGCTAAAACTTGGAACCTCAAAACCAAAGTCTGAAGTTTCAATGTTTTCAAAACCTTTGACCCATCGAATTCGACTAAATCCACACACCGTAACTCAAAGGTTACGTATGCATGAACTTAAGTTACTCAAAAAAGTGAACCAAGTTGGGGAATCGGGTAGTTATGAAAATTTAGAGCTTCGCGACAATGCGACATGTCAAATGGTTATAAAACTCGGAGGCCTAGCGACTAAGCTTGCTATGCTCCCTTGAAGTTGAGTCTACAATGATACATGGAATGTTCTATCAAACCGTTGAGTAATTTATGATATAAATATTAAACATGTGTTTTAAAGTTTTTTTACTTTTAACCATTAATAGCACTAAGCACAGGAACACTTAACATTGCAATTGCAAAGGACTTAATAAAAGGAATTACAATGTCACGTTAATATAATAATAGCACAACCATTAATAGCACAGTAACACTTAACATTGCAAAGGACTTAATAAAAGGAATTACAATGTCAAATTAATAGCACAACCATTTACTTTATTAAATCTGCATACAATTTTTTTTTTGCTAGGTAAAACACTACTAGGGGCAACACCCTGTATTGATTATCAAAAAAGATTAAATGAGTATCTGTTTTTCAAAAAACCACCCTGAAGGCCCCTTTTTTGTCAAGTGACCTTCCCTTATCAGCTAGCCCACCCAGATTTTCATGCATTACAAAATTCATTACAAAATTGGCCTGAATTTAAGTACAGGCACTCCAAGACTTGGGACTGACTCAATTACCCTATTACTGTTACTATTTATATTCAACAACAAAAAGCTGAAATCATACGCAACTAGACTTTATCATTCATCATCATCCTTTGACTCTATGTGTTTCAGGTACGCCTTACAATTTGCAATCACTGGGCAGTCTGCTCCACATTTCTGGTGTGTTGGGCTTTTGGCCTTTTCGTTTGAGTCCCTGGGATCATTCACAAGCCATTCTTCCCCATCTCCAAGGTCCCAATCATCATCATCACCTGCTACAATTTCCTCTGCTAGACCTTCGTCCTCTGCGTATCTCATTGCCCACCCACGCAGGAGATTGGTTGTCAACTTTGTTTCCCTAAGGAGAAAGAAAATGCTATGGTCCCTTTCTGCCCACAATTTTTCAAATCCTTTTGGGTCGATGGTTCAGACTAAAGGAAACTTCATTACCTCTCTCCCTCTCATCCACATCATGTAGTAGTTATGTGGCATGGGGATTTTCCTATTCTCATCCACATTATCTAGCGCTGCATTAATGTCGCCTAGCAATGCGTGCATGAAGACCATTTGGGTGAATTTTTTGCTTATCTCTTTCAATACTCCCATATGCAAAAGGACTGCTAAGAACATTGTTAGAATCTCCATATTTGTTCTGGCTCTATGATAAGCCTTCAGAAATTTTGGCTCAACCACCTGCTTGGTTTCCCAAAGAATGAGTGGATGGGTCAAATTCATCAACCCCTAAAGTCGCTTATTAGTTATTTCCCCTATGAAGGCCTACAGTTGCTTCTCCGTGTCCAAAGCAAGTAGCGTTTCCATTTTACTCCTCACCCACAACTCGCCTTTCTAGGATTTTCTACCACTACTTTGAATTTTGCAAATAGAATGTGATAAATGGCTACTTACTCCACCTTTGCATGCAATTAACACTTAATTTCTCAAAGGAAAAAAAACTGATTTGAATAACTCTTTACTATCAATTTATAACCATTTATTTTATTACAACTGAATTACAATGTCGCATTATTACTATAACTATTACCTACCCGATTTAATAAATTATGGGTCACTAGTGCTGCTACCTGATTCGCGCAAACCAAAAAACCAACTTAGTCAATTCATGTATCTTAAGCATTACATGTACAATTAAAAATTAAAATGTTTAATTTGATTGACATTTGGCTACATGCAAATTGTACCTCAATCTGACAAGCTGTCAAAATCACCAGACTCCAGTCAACACTACCAATGTCACTCAAACGATACGAAATCATTACAAATCTTGTTTCATTAAAGCTATAGCAACTATAGCCATCCATCGAAAACTCATCGAATGGTAGTGGTCCATAATGTCATGTGGTTGCTGAAACTTAGAACCTTAGAACCAAAGTCTGAAGTTTTGAAGTTGTCAAAAGTTCTGACCCACCGACTACATAGATGACCATGAAAGACTTGCAACTAAGGTTAGGAAAAGCACCAAAACCTTGACTTAGGTGAATTAAGATAGGAAAGGTGGCAAGAACGGTGCATTTATGAAGTGAAGATCGCGGATAGATTTTAGCAAGTGGACATGACTGGAGGATCAATGGTTAATTAAGATTCGTACATGTGGAGTTTGGAAAATTATTATCTCTCGGCAAGGCCTGGAATTTGACGGCCACCCCTACCTGTCATATGAAAATTTTGTGATGTTTTTATTCATTTAAATTCCTGTCACTTTACATTTTATGAAAAAAATTAACTTTCAAAAAATATTTAATTTATATTTTTTTATATAAAATCTTTTATATTAAAATATTATTGATTTTATTAATCATACATATTAAATAAATGCTATAAAATAAATGTTGTTGAATTTTTTTTATAGTTTAATCCTTAAATTCATCTATCTAAAAACATAAATTATTTGTAAAAGGCAAATAAAATTTCAACATGCTCACCAATAAAACCAAGTTACCAAATGTTGTATTATCTTGAAAAAAATAAAAGCTGAGAATCACTGTAAACAAAATGCTATTATATACTTTAGATTTATCTTCATCTATCAACTACCAAAAATATTCCAATTTTAAACTAATGCTATAAAATATGCTTTAGATTTATGTTCATCCAGCGGACCATCAACTACCAAAAAAGTTGATTAACCAGCACAGTTTCCATTTCCAACATATCAAATTATCCCTAATCTACCCGCCTGAAATCCAGGCATAACCCCCAAAAAATAAAATCACAGACAAGATTTAGTATAGTAATCTATTTTTTTTAAAAACTTGTACTACTCAGATGCCTTCGATGAATTACCCATCTTCATCTTCTTCCTCGGACACAGACCCTTCTTTTCACGCATCTTTGCTCTAGTGATGTCTTTGAGATTCTCTATGACCTCGACCTCCATTAGCTCGATGTAGATTTTGAGTGCTTGCCACCCGCGCTCCGCACCTTCTCACCACAAATCTTTGGTGTGTCCTTCTAGCCACTTGATAAAGAGATTATTTAAATCTGCGAACTCTGAGCCTCCACCATCCATGCCTTCAACCTTAACAAGCCCCACTCCTAGTATCGCTCGTTCCAGAATGCCTTCCATATCCTCTAAAAAATCTTTGTGAACCAGAGTTTTCATGAATTTCCTCACTACATCCACCGGTTCTCCTAAGTCCAAACCCCAAGCCATGACCAACGAATAAATATCCATTTTGGTCATGTATCTGTGCTTTAATTTTTCAAAGCCATTACTCAAAATAAATTGAACTGCTTGTGCCACCTACACATCCTTGAAGAGAAATAAATCCCGCAGCCACTTCATAGACGTTTTTCCAACAAAAGGGTCTAGCTTCCTCCGCGATGTCAAGGTGAAATTGGCCTCCATTGTTTCTCTAGTTCACTTTCTACGGAAACTTCCATGCCTCCTTCGCTTACTAAACAATGTTTAATTCGCCAATATTTTTTTCTTGCTATTCATATGGTATTAATCCACGCTGTCGCCCAATACCACAGCCAAATTGAGAATTTCAATAGAATAAATGAAAGGTAGAGTACTTCGATGCATTGAAAAGAGAGAATTAAATGTCTCAACCACTGATTTCTGAAAATCTAACGGTTCTAGTGTTATTCCGGAGGTTTCAGTTCACAAGTCTAGTGCTTCAAGGATTTACTTCCGAAATGCATCTATAGCCGTCCATCGCAAATTCATCGAGTGCTCCCTCTTTTAAAACAAACTTTATGCACGTGCATAATTTAAAATGGGGACATCGCTAGGTTGATGAGACTCGACCCTCAGGATTAAAGAGTTAAGATTTAAGGCTTTGTCATAAAATATTTTGGTTTGATTTAGGCAATATTAAACGGTAAACAAGAGCAGGATGACCAACAGACCTAAATAATTAATAAAAATATCAACCATTGATTTGGAAATCTAACGGTGTAATTCTGCAAGTTTCTAATTCTGCATAGATTTCTTCTAACAAGTCTGGAAATCCTAGTGTAATTCTGCAAGTTTCAATTTGCAATTCTAGTGCTTGAGAGATATACTTTTGGAATGCAACTACAGTCGTCCATCGAAAATTCATCGAACGGTCCCTCTTTTAAAACAAACTTTATGCACATGCATAATTTAAAATGGGGCCATCACTAGGTTGACGAGACTCGACCCTCAGTATTAAAGAGTTAAGATTTAAGGCTTTGTCATAAAATATTTTGGTCTGACTTAGGCAATATTAAATGGTAAACAAGAGTAGGATTACGATAAACCTAAATAATTAATAAAATCTCAACCATTGATTTCTAGAAATCTAACAGTTCTAGTGTAATTCTGCAGGTTTCAATTCGCAATTCTAGTGCTTGAGAGATATACTTCTGGAATGCAACTACAACCGTCCATAAAAAATTCATCGAATGGTCATGGTCCATAATGTCGCACGGTCGTTGAAACTTGGAACCTTAGAACCAAAGTCTAAAGTTTTGAGGTTTTTGAAACCTCCAACCCAACGACTACAAAGATGACCAAGAAAGACTTGCAACTAAGGTTAGGAAAATTTGCACCGAAACTTCACCAATGCATTTTTTTTATTAGTTTCATATTATGTTTAATTCGCTAATGAGTTTTTCTTAATCATTTGAAAATAGGTTTAATTTGCCAATGAATTTTTTTTTTTGGTTAGAAAACAGGTTTAATTCGCCAATCGAAATATTTTATTGGTTTGAAAATAGATTTTAATCACCAATGAAAAAAAATTAGTGGTTTTAAAAAATTTGCATTTTTCTAGGATTTTCCACAGACTTCTAGCGATTAGAAAAGATTCACCAATGGACATTATTTTTTTTCCATGAAAACCGAAAAAATTTGCCACTAAAATTAATATTTTTATCGAGAAGTATACAAGATTCGCTAGAATTTTACACCTTCACCAAGGGGGGGGTTTCTTAAAGTTTTCCCTGATTAGTGTAGGTTTTTTATTTTCCTTAGGAGATATTTCTTTTTTCCTACCCATATATTTAAGCTTTCTTACATTTATTAGACTTGGTTAATATGAGATCACATAGTGTAATCCATCAACTACATGTGTCACTCTCTCCCACACATGGGTAGTTGAGTTGCACACCCTCTTTTAGATTTTTATGCCACCTCTCATAACCATTATTTTGTCTCTATTTGAGTAGTTTATGCCATGTTTTTTTGCATTTACCAAGTGGGTAAAACCTCCCACCTATTATGGGTAGTTGGAGTTAATGCACCTCTTGGATGCATATGCCCATTTTTTTGCTATATATACAACACTCTCCTCTCACATCAAGTAGTTCGATGAGATTAACACAAGTATTATCAAAATTGTCTTGTGATTGTCTCTATTTTATCTCTTTCAGGATTTTATCTTCATTCCTCTATTTTGAGCTTTGATCATTTGTCAATTGGAGAGTATATGATGTATGACTGACATCAAATCCTGGCTTGGTTTTCACTTCTTGTAGAATCTAACATATATTCTAAATGTGCAAATAATTATTTGTTTGTTTTATGAGTTGTTAAAATAAATCATCTATGTAAAGGAGTTGTCATAGGAGGTTCACCTATAATATAGGAGTTGTCGCTCCTATATATTTGTAATGTCTTGTTGAATAAAGAATGGAGAATAGATTGAATATTTTATTTTGTATAATATTTTACATGATTCTATAAACTCTCCTCAAATCTATGACAGTAGCTTGATCATGCTTAGCACCAAATAGACCAACATATCTACTTATTTTTGTGTACAAACCTTGCAAATTTTATTATTATTCTTAGTACTACCTCCACTTCTCCATAATCCTCTTTTAGTAGTAAATTTACTTTTGTTCCTCTTTGTAGTATTCAAGCCAAACATGTTTTGATAGTAATCATGCCTTTTGAAAGCTCATTTAATTTTAACTAGAGGATTTGGTCTCCATATGCTTCCTCTATCTGTCACTATAGTTAGTATACAAATTTGCTTGGTTATTAGAAAAAAAGTGTTATTTTTGTATCAATTTCAAACAATTTCCAATGATCTCTATTGTGAGGTATTGTAGCTTGAATGATCAGTATTACATGAACTTTATTATATATGAGATATTTTATCAAAAAAATTGAAATCCAATAGTGTCCATTTGGTTTGCTTCTGTATTTTGGGTTCTCATAGATAAAAAAAAATTGAAGCTTCAAATCTCTCCAAGAGATCCCATACTTTGTGTCACTAATACCTCATTTGAACATTCTTCATAGATACAAATCCTTTGACCTTTTTAATGAAAAATTTAGAGTCTTAAGACACTTATGATTATCTTATAGATGCATTCTCTCCACAAGAGAGAGTCCAAGTACTAGTGACTCATACTTTACATCATTATTAGTACAAGTGAGTTCAAAATGGATGCATGAATATTTTTCTTCCCTTTTTGCGAGATTAAACAAACTCTAGTTCATGAACCATTGTTGCATCTAGCACCATAAAATTATAACTTACATAACTCCAAGGTGTTTTTCTCCTTCTACAAGTCTAATATATTCAAGGCATGCACTTTAGGGATAGTTTTATCTTCCTCATAAATGGCATAAGTTTTAAGGGTAGTGGAGTCATAATTACCTCCATTTTGTACTCTACATTGTCCATATATTTATCTCACCTATCACATACATGGATTGGGCCTCTTTATCTTCTATAAGATCCAAGTTTGACTTCTATTTAGAGAAAATGATATGAGTGGATTTGAATTTGGCTAGCACTTCATATGTGTTGTGCTATTTAGAGATATAATTTAATAATATCCATCATTAATCCATATTTTATCTTGAAGACTAGATGGAATCAATCTAGAGATAGATACCCTCTTATATTGTTAAATCCATTGATAGAAAAGACCACATATTGGTGGAATATTGACAAAAATGACATCCTAAGGGATGAGGATAGTTGGCAAAGCATACAAGGTGAGGGGAAATCCTTAAGAATCCTTATGTTTGGACTCTCTTACCATCAACAATGCTCTTGGAAACAATTGTAGTGATTGCACTATATTCTATCATTGAATTATGTAACAACTTTTTATTACTACAATTAAATAAAATGGTGTGGGATTGGGCTTACTTACCCTTGCATTAGCATTATGGAAAGTAATGGGTTGATTGGATGTGTTGGCTTTGAGTTGATTTATTAAATTCCTTATAGTTTGAACAACTTGGGTTGTCACCTTCCTTGGATTCTTGTGCGTCTTCAGAACTTTAAAGAAAACTTTTTTATTCAAGGATAGACAAAACATCCCAAAGAGACATTCTTAGTTATTATTTTCAATTTCTCTACCACATTAAATGGGGTAGTAGGTTGTGCTCTCGCTAAGTTTCTTGGATTCACTTGATATATTTGTCTTTTAAATAAATCATTGATAACCCTTGGTGGAACATGTTCTTGAGCTATTCTAGATTGCTTATCTACATTTCTAGTGTCCCAAGTTTGTATTGTAGGATTATTGCAATTTGAGATGGTAGTTTCCTTTTGAGTCATAGATTTAGGTTTTGGCTCTTTATTTTTCCTTCTATTATCCTCCTTTTAGATCTACTAAAATATTTGGATTGTATTGGAGGAGTTGCGGAAGTAGAAGCAATATTTCAAAATATTGCTTCCTCTTCTTTCATTCAGGAAAATAATACATGTGTCAAGACAATCTCTTATTATTGTTCCAAGAACATCCCTTGCATTTGGGTCATAAGAAATATGCTTTGTACTCCTAAATATTGAAGCAAGGATTTTGGTGGTTGAACTCCTTGCTTAGTAGAATTGTCTTCATGCAACATTTTTTGTTATCAATTGCACCTTAAAAAAGTTTAATAAGTGTGAGTAGCATTACAAGCAAACCAACACATACTGATATCTACTATGAAGTTATTCTATTTCAGGATAAGATTTGTTATAAGATTATGTAGGAGTTTTTGCAATGGCATGTCCATAGGGATAATTTTATTTTGTAATCATACCTAGGGTTGATTTTATACCTATGCTTAGTTATGAAAGTGAGGTTGGTTTTGGTATTTATTTGGCTAATATTGAGGTCTCGGGTCTTGATTAATTTGGTAGGTTGTCCTAAGGTATGTGGCTTGTTTCCTTTTCAAATTAATAATCTCATTTTAGAAACTTCTAAGTATGCTTTTATATCATCTATATCAAGAGAAGTTTGAGTGTGGATGTAGGATTGGATAGGTAAACTACATAGATTGAAGAGTTTGAGCAATGTTTGTGAAAGGAAGGTTTGGGCTTGGAGAATCAATCTATTTTAGAAGTGAGGATTTAAGGAACATAGGTAAGGGATGTGGTGGCCTTCCCACATATATTAGACTGTTCTTTGATCAAACTACCAAATCATATGTTCTAGGTAAGAATTATCCTAGTGGTTGGATCATCATTGAAATGTCTGAGTTGAAAGCTTTGAGATAGAACACAATATCATTTCGACTAGAGGCACTATTGAGGGAGGTAACCTTTTCCAATTCTTATTGAACCTAGTGTTGAAGTCATTCACATCTTATTGAGGTGCCCTTATTATGGTAATTAGTTGTTGTAATAAGGAATACTTGTCTCCCTTTTTCTTGAATCTTCCAAAGAATGCATTACCCAACTAATCCCATGTAGCAATTGAATTGGGAGTGAGTGACTTAAACTAATCTAGATCCTTACCTTTCAATGAAGCGACAAGTAACTTCAATGCTATGTTTTGTTCTATAAAAAAATGTATTGTACATATATTTTCTACATATTGTAAATGCTCCATTAGAGTTTTGAATTCTTCTCTAGTGACCTTTGAAAGGGATTGAATAACATTGGTAGGAATGAGGTCCCAAGTAGTAAGGTCAATACGAGGAATGAATGTACTATTTCCATTCCAATTAACAAAGTTTCTAGTGAATTTTCATTGAGTTACCATTGGAGGAGGTGGTGGAAGTGGAGTTAGATGAACAACTATCCTTCTAGGAGTGATAACTATTTGTTGAACTAGGATTCACGGATTAAAAAATATTAGAGATTTGGTTGTGGAGATCTTTCCCATAAAATAAGATATAAGTCAAGCTATTATAGTTCATTGGATCCCCACTAATCGTGCTAAAACTAAAATATTTACACTCTCAAGCAAACATGTGGGATGCAATTTGCATAACAATCTCTGATATTTTAGAAGTTGACTCTTATTTAAATTTCTATTAAGCTCTTTCAAACCAATTTATATGAAACGTGAGAACAATACTAAATAAAATATAGAAATTAAACCTAATCTAAGTGAAAAATTAGAAACCATTCACTAGTTGAGATTTAACATTCATTAGCTATAAAATTTGCATAGTAATAAATCACTTCATTGAAATAAGTCTAAACACATAAAGGTTGTTATAATTAAAAAATATTTTTGAAAAAATAACATGTAGAACACTTCTAGTATGAACATCCCTAGGACCTTCATTGCAACTGGGCATAGAGATCTTATTTGTCCAAAATAAATCTAGTAAAAGATTGAAAAAGAACAAAAACCATGTAGAGAAAGAATATTGTTAATCATTGTATATGCATAATTGTCATATACTTGTGCTTTGACTTGATTTAAAATTATTAGGCCCCTAAAAATCTAGTGCTAAAAACTTAACATGATATTCCCTTCCAGGGAGGGCAGATGCGTTGGACCAATGGCACATTGTCATCCTCTTATAGGAATATTTTTTCTTTGCAAATGTGACAACCATTAGATTCCAATATTTTGTAGAATATTAGGTGGTGTAGGTTGTTGAATGGCGGTTCCAATATTTATAATTCTTCTATTAATGATAGTGAGATTACATTCATTTTGAGAATAATTTAGAGATGCATGGGGATACAATGTATTTTATTTCCTTTTAGAATTTGTGGAGAAAAAAAGGCCCCCACTAAAATTCCAACTTGGATTTCCTCAACGAATGGTGCATTAATATGGAGTTAGAGAGTGAAGGGGCCTGCTAGTGATAGAATGTACATATTGGCCAAACACATAATGATGTTTTATTGATAGGATAACAATATTTTACAAGTTTGGAAACCTATTGTATGGTTAATCTAATGTCGCCATTCATTAACTTTCATTTGTTTGAATGAAAGGGTCCACTTATGATAATATGTTAATACTAGTCAATGATACATTGATATTTAGATGTTAGAAGTTACCAACATCAATATGATGTGTAGTATTGATCTTGGGAAATATAAAATGGTTTTAAACTACTCTTTCTTATTCCTTTTTCCTTCAAATAATAAAGATTTAGAAATCTCACAAATCTCCACATCAAAAACCAAAAATATCAAAGGAAAAGAGTTAGATTTTGATGATTAATAAGTGTTGACTTGTTTGAGTTCAAGACTCAAACATCCATGTGTATTTTAGAAGGTGTTAAATTTTTGTGACCCTATGCTAAAATTTCATCATAGGTGGATAGAGTGTCCAAAATTAAGCCTTGGTCCTTTTAAAAGTTTCCCTAGATTTGCTAAGGAAAAGAATATAATTTCTTGCAGGTTTTGTCCCTCCAACCAATTAAAATGATTGTTCCCACAATTATTTTTGGAAGGCCAGGTTTAGTTACAAAATCTCACAAAATTTAGTGTTTATGGAAATTTGGTGTTTAAGCGAAGTGCACCTTTTGAAATCAAAAGATCTCGCTCACTTCATTTTTTCACATTTGGTTCAACATCAAAATATTACAAAAATTCTTATTCATAGAAAGTTAGTCCCCATATGAATTACACTTAACAAAAGTATTTAAAGACTTTCACTTAACTTCCCTTGCACGTGATAACTCATAGGTCAAATTTAAAATTTTGCAGAAGTTCAAAGCTTGCAGGAACTCGAGTTCCATGTAAACTTCCCCTTTCAAAAGTTAACAATATAGTTCAATTTGATTTTCTTGTAAATCTAATTCGCTTAACTCTTTTTTCAAATCCACCTCACTTTTTTTTTTTGCATGACTCTTTTGTAGGAATTTGGCCTCCATTTGAACTAAACCTAATAAAATAAAATTATCTAGTTCACTTTTTTTTTCCCATTTTCACCATTTATAAAGCCAATTTAATGCATTGTAGAAGTCTGAGGTCCATTTGAATTGGATCATCAAATTTTTCCATCAGTCGAGTTCACTTAGAAAACACAACATGCCTTGTTGACCCCATCTATAGAGGTTCCCTAGCCAATTGAACTAGACTTTTCCAAATTTGCATTCCTAATTAGTTTAGTTGCATTTTTCACAAGCCTTTCATTGATGACATCATCTATAGAGTTTCCTTAGCCAATTGAATTAGACCTTTCAAAGTTGCTTTCTCAATCAATCTAGCTGCTTTTTCCTATAATTTGCCCCATGCTTACATCATGTTTATTTCATGCTAACCTCATTAGCCTTTTGTGGACTTTCTTTGTCCATCTGAACCAAACCTTTCAAAGTTTCCCTCTTATCTGGGTTAGTTAGACTTCCTTGCCTATCTAGTCTAGCTAGATGCTCCCATGTCCCACTTTTCCAATGTCCTCCATCCCAAGCAACCATAGTCCATGATGATGTCACACTTACATCATGTTGACATCACCTTGTTCTTTTACTAATGTCATCATCAAAAGTTTCCATTCAAACTAGGTTTTCTTTGTAATTCCATTTGGGGAAACTTCTTCGCAAGTCCTATTGCAGTTCAAAAGTCTACAAAATTGGTTTAGGAGCAAAATATTGCAAAGGAAAAAGAACATCCAAAATACAAAGATAATTCTCCCACCTACTCTCTTGCTTTTCTTGGATGCCATTAATGCATTTTATACTCCCTCTAACTACAAAATTTGATTCAATGATGCCCATAAATATTTGTTTATGCAAATTGGCACAGATCCACAAGGAGAAAAGTGGTACTGGGCCATACCACAGTTATTGTTGTAGAGCCTAATGATTGATACACAATACCTAGAATGTGATTCCAATGATTTTTGTGGGAAATTTTCTTGACTTTTTTACTCAACCCCATGAATCATTAATGTAGAGGTATGGCAGGGGCACAAAGTAATGTTCTTTTACCCCCATTTGATCATATTGAATTTGATGGGAAACTTGTGTTGGGAAAATGTGTCTCAACCTTGCAATTACATAAGGTTTACTTTGATAGGTAAGCATGGGGGGGCATGTAGGGGGGTACCCCTCATGAGGGGCGGGGGGTTCAAGTGCCACACACCTCAGTGGGGGCTTGAGGGCAATGCCCCAAAAAGCAAAATTTTATGTATATTTTATTATTGTAAATATAGACCGTTCATCATTAGGTCTGAGATTTGACAATAGATATTTTGTTGGCTTGTCTTGCCTTAGAATGCAACCCTATTTTATAAGGGTGTTGTATTACAAATGTGTATTGTGATGTATTCTGAGAGTTTGATAGCGGTCATGTTGCCTTTGGATCTCTGGTTGGTGATACTCATGTGAGAAGCTTGCTTTGCAAGTATATTGTAATCTTCATGATTTTTGAATAATATATTGTAATATATTAGTGTGGGGTTTTTCTCTCGAAAGGGTTTTCCCCACATAAATCACTGTGTTGTGGTATGCATGATATTTATGTTTATTTTTGTTTAAGTTTTTGTAACTGTTGAAAAAATCTGTAAAGTTTTGTATTATCCTCCTCTCAAGATTAGTGTAGGAAGTTGTTTCGTTGCCTTAGATTCCTTACAACCTGTTTGCAGAGTGTTGGTGGGAATGATGGCCCTAGGGTATGGCATGCTCTCTACAACATGCCACATCTCTAACAACTTGTGTGCTCCCCTTCAAAAGAAGAAAAGTCTTAGAGCCCTCATTTTTGGGAGGTTCCTTCTCAATTTTAAAACCAAACAACAAAATAAGTTTTTTTCTCTTGTGATTGGCTAACACCTCCAAATTAATTAAATTTGTTCTATTTACACCTCTTCTCCCTTCAAACATGTGTAATCCTTCAACTTAGTGATATAGTTTATGCATGTTGCTTACCTTGCTATATTTATTAAGTTTCTAACCTTCATATGTGAATGCTTTTGGCTACTTTGAAGGGATGTATGAAGTGTACTACTTGTTTGTAGAAATTGTTTGTGAATTCTCTCTTCCCTCTTAATAATAGCTAAGCCTTGACCTTCATATACACTTGTTAAATTTGTAAAATTGAGAATTGTGTGAACTTCGGTAGTTTTATTGGTTTTTTATGCTGTTGTGAGAAAGGAAGAAGCCCCACTAAGTCTTGGTGCATCACCACCTTTCCCTTTTTGCATTTCCCTCTCCCTTTTCCTTTGCAAGTCATTAGAATAGGATTAGATCTTAATTTTAATCTATGTTGAGTTGGATTAACACATTGAATCAAGGCTTATAAAGAAACCAACCTTCTTTGGAGGTTTGATCTCAACAACAAGTCTCACACTTTGAGATCATTCTCATTATATCTTTGGATTGTTGAACCCTAGGTTCAACAAGGGTGTAAATCCAAGCCATAATAATAAGATTATGTGAAAACAACTAATCCCATTGAATTGGTACAAGAGCACCAAAACATGAACTATATTAAACGAGATGTTTAGACTACATGGTAAATGCATGAAAAAATCTTGGTTGCAAAGGAGAAGCAGCTAGTTTGACCTAAGCATTGTGAATTAAGTTAAAATAATATTCTTTTGAATGTAAATTTTTTCTCTAATTTAGAAAATATTAAGCATTCAAACATAAATATTTTAGATATAATTTATGAAAAGTACAATAATCTAAGACAAGAGAACAATATAATCAATTGTTTATTGAAATGTAAATGAGAAGAAGGAATGCACATGCTTATCAAAAGTAGATTTGGGGAGTGAAAAAGGTTGTCGAAGACCAAAGAAAATTGTTGGGAAATTTCAGGACATCTAGGAGATATTTTCTAAAAGAGAGACAAGTTCAACTATGCAAGGGGCAAGTATGTCCTACCAACTATGTAGCGGGAGGCACAAATGTACCATTAGGTAAGTTTGGATCTATGGAAAAAAAAATTAAATTAAAAGATACTTTTTGTAATGTCTAAGAGCTTAGAACTGCTTGTCATTTGACCTTGTTCAACACAGACGTAGATAAATAAATAAATAAGGTCAATTAAAGCACACAAATAATCCTAGGGAATTGTTTGAGTAAAAAGGTAATTACCTAATTTATTAATTGATTATTAGGTCCCTTTTTATATTAGCACTGTTAAACTTACTTAGGTTATTTTTTTTTGTCTCAAGTCATAGGATTTCTTTTTAGACTGCAGGAATCGGGTGTCTCAAGTCATAGGATTAAGATACATGTCATAATCTAATTTAATCCTTGCCTAAGGTTTCATTTAGGGTTTCGTTATCCTTTATCAAGAGTGATTCATTGTGAATTGTATTATTCATTTCATCATTTTGGATTAATAGAACTCTTAGGATTTCATAACAAATCTATTAGCTTTTTCTCTCTTTTGTGATATGTGTTTGATTGTAGGTGATCATTGGGAGTTATAGGGTTGAAGAATCAACTCCAACATGGTCTCAAAAAACTATATCTATAATTATTTATATATATATATAAATTCAGCCTTGAGTGTTTAAATGGTGCATACTGGACCAAAACATCAAAAAACCCTTAGTTCGCCTATCTAAATACTAAAATTTGAGCAAAAAATCTTAAGCATTTTTAATCTTAAAAAATTGTGTAGTAAAAATCCATACAATTGTATGGAATTTGTATAGTCGAAAATATTTCTACCAAGTCGTATAGTGGCCATACATCATACTGCCCTCTGCATAGGTTTATAAATATTTTTGGTTTTTGCATATTTTTTCATGCACTTGTACAATTTTTTGGTGGTTTTTTTCTTTTTTGGTGAGATTTTTAATTTATTGGTGAGTTTTAGCTTTTCGCAGAGACCATCTATTTTTTGGCAACTACCTAATGATTGCCCAATTCTTGTTTGTTGTCACCATTGCCACTTGTCTCACCACCACTTATACTCAAGTTCTCAACCAACCAGAGTCCTTGCCCATGGTCACATTGGTGACTAGGGGCTAAATCCCAGTTCCCAATGCCCAACCACTAGTGCCCACATGACCAATGGCCAATTTTTTTAGCCCATTGACTACCTCTTTTTCCCTTTTGGACCAATTTTATGAAATCAGGTCTATCTATGGGCATATAGAGTCACATTTTTGTTAATGAGCATATGGAGTCAAATTTTTGTTAATGACATAGTTAGAAAGATAATTCTAAGAACTTTCTAGTGGTGTTTGTATCTTTTCATATTTTTTGGTTGATGAGTTTTATTGCCCATTGAAGTTAAATCTACTTATTTTCGCTTCTAGGCTCATAAATTTTGGTTTGTATCTTTGTTTTTCATGATTTTTGTGGCTTTGGAAAGGTAGTTTGGTGTTCTACACAACTATTAGACCTAATTTTCTAGAATTATTACCAAATACATAGAGATCAAAATTGAAGTGAACTTTTCATTTATTTCTTCCTTGTCAAATATGCAAAAGGTTTTAGTTTTTCTTGTTGTGTGTGTGTGGGGGGGGGCGTAAAATTTCTTCCTATAGTACCTTTTAGAATTAAAAAACACTAAAAACTACTATTTAGTCGTTTTGCAAAACTCTAAACCATAGACATGAAAATCCTCTTTTATAAAGCACCTTACACTACACAATTATCTCACTTGGAAACATCATATGACATTGCTCATGTCCAATAGACTATGGTCTATATTGGATGATATATTGCACTTGAGTTTTCTTAGAAATATGAGATATTTTCCAACAAAAATAGGATGGATGAATCCATTTTTCCTATTGCACTTCATATTTCAAAGAGCTTTTTGTTTCACATAGAGTCTTGTAGGACTCCTACACTTATATGGGATAAGTTAATAGAATTATTTGTAGTAAATGAGTTCCAAGCATTAAAAATTGAGGCAAATTTAACTACACTAGGACTTGATTCATTTCCCTCCATGAGGACTTTTTGATAAAATTTAAGTCATTGAGATCGCTTTTAAAGGGTTGTGAAAAGGACAAAGATGGCATGGCATGCATTTTTTATCCTATCTAAGCTTCAAGGCCCCTTTCAGGTGTTCTCTTCTATGATTGGAAGATACATTCACCTTCTATTAATTTGAGGTCTTTTGTGATTGCTTGACATGGGAACAAACTAAGTTGACACAACTAGAGTCACTTTCTAATTCCAAAACTTATGCATTGGTTGCCTAGTTATCCAAAGGAAAAGGAAAGAAGACATAAAAGCATATTATAGAATCTATGTCAGGAAGTGAGAGTTCCTCCAATTCTAAGAAAAATTCAAATAAAAAATATCAATCTACACCAAAAAATGACAAATATTCTAAACCTGGTGAGTCTTCCTCTAAGGTGAAAAAGAAATCAGGGGATCCTTGCAATTTTTGTGGAAAGGAGGGGACATGTAGTTACCAAATATTGGAAGAGACTAAAGGCATTAAAGGAGGCCATGTAATAGCACACCATTTCACCCTCTAAATATTCTTTAACTGGCAAAGAAAATGTTCATGCAATTTTAGCACATGCTTCATCTTCAACACACAATTGGATTGTAGAATCTAGAGCCTTGCATCATATGACTCATTCATTTGATATACTTGAGTCTCTTTCCAATTTCAATGCTTCTCAAATTGCACTGAGTAACTCTTCACAAATTTTATTTTTGGCTTTAGGGATTATATTTGATCTATGGTTACATTGAGGATCTTCTCCTTGTTCCCAAGATCTTTGCCAATTTTCTCTCCATTTATCATATTTATCACACTGGGGGCATAAGACAATTGAAAATTCACACAATGATGTTGTCATTCATGATCTCCACCATCTAGAGATGGTTATTATTTTAAGTAGAGACGATCATTAGTCCAAATTGTATAAGTTACATGCTTTTAAGACATCTAGTGATTCATCACACATTTCCCATGCAATTTCCTTAATAAAATTTGGCATGAACATATTGGTCATGTCAACTATGGTTATCTACAATATTTAAGTACATAAGAGATGGCAATTGTTCTTTATAAGTTTCCATGCGTAAAGGGTATTTGTTGAGGTTGTGTTCTTGGAAAACATCATCAAAATCCCTTTCCCAAAGGTAAGTCCCATCATAATTCTACCTTATTGGAGTCGGTACATAGTGACCTTATGTCCTTTTTCACTCCATTTTCATGAGCCAAGTACATGCTTACCTTCATTGGTGATTACTCTCATTGCACATGGGTTTACTTTCTCAAGTACATGAGTGATATCTTTGCCACTTTCAAGATATTCAAGGTGTTCATGGAGAAGCAATTAGGTTCTTCTATTTGATAGTTATGCATAGATAATAGGGGGAATATGTGAACTAGGCATTTTAGGAATATTGCATTAAGCATGGAATTCATTATCAATTTATGATTCCTTATACTCCTTAGTAGAATGGTGTTACCGAATGAATAATATATTACTCAAGTAGATGGCCAATTGTATGCTTCAATTTCACTCTATGGCTCCATCCTTTTGGGTTGAGACCATCAATTGTGTTGGTTATATTCAAAACCACAAGATGGTTTTGAATATCACTCTAGAGGAGGTTTAGTCTAGTGTCAAGCCTAATATTTCATTCTTAGGGCTATTTGGGAGTGAGGTTTAGGCACTTGTATCAAATGGGCAGTATAAGATAATGGAGAAGATTCAAACATTCATTTTTGTTGGCTATTGTGAGGATGTGAAGGCTTATTGGTTGTTTGATCTAACCATGAGAGATGTCTAATTTCAAAAAGATGTCTAGGTTGATAAGTTTCTTCTATAATTGGATTCTAAATCTGCTTCTTCTTCCTCACTACCTACTATGTGTTCTTTATCTCATGAGGATACATGTGAGTTGGAGGATACTTCAAATGATGGTTTAGTTCCACCAAGTCCTACACCACCACTTTTGCCTCCTCTCACTCATGTTTCGCCTAAGTGGGTCCACAAAATTATTCAAGAGGCTAGATCTTTAGCTAATTATTCTATGGCTTCTCATCACACTCACTCTTAGTCTTCTCATACCTTTTTTTAAGTCATGTTATATCCATTGATATATAGAGTTTTTTAGAGGCTTCAAGTATTCTAGAGTGGGATTAGGCTATGGATGAGGAGTCTTCTTCATTAATGAAGAATTGCACATGGGATTCAGTTTCTCTTCCTTCAGGGAGAAAGATGGTTCAGTGCAAGTGGGTGTATCACACCAAGTATACGATGAATGGTTCTATTGAACAATCTAAAGCACATCGTGTTGTCAATGGTTTTTCATGGGTTGAGGGTATTGCCTACTCTAAGATATTTGACCTTGTAGCCAAGATGGACTTTATTCATCTTGTCATTTCTGTAGCTACATCTAGAGGTTGGCCTATTCACCAAATGGATGTGAAGAGTGCATTCTTGCACATTGTTCTTCATGAGGAGATTTACATGGAGCAACCTTCAAGATCTTCCCTTTTTTGCAAGTTATGATTATAGCATCGTAAATTGTCACCCATGACAATTTCACACTATGTTTTTCTCCCCCTTAAGTGCATGGACCTAATTGTACACCTAATCTCCTAAATTATGAATTTTATAGCCCATTTGGACAATTATCAATAAAATACATGTTGAAAAACAATGCATACATTTAATATTGTCCTTGACACCTCAGATCCTACAAAATAGGGCCAAGACTAAGTCGCCCTATTTTGCCTCCAAAATTTAATATGTTAGAGGTGGCATTTTATTATTTGAATTTCAAATGTCAGATGTTCGCTATCGGGATTTAATTTTTGAGAAATTAGAATAATTGCATATAAATACCTAGTCATTTCATCATTTGAAATCTATCCAGAAAATTCGAGAAATTTATGAGTAAGAATTATTGTCAAGAGCATTATCAAGCAAGTCAAGAGTAGTCGAGAACAGATTTATTGCAACAATTCAATATCAAAGCATCATGTCAAAGTGTATGTGAGTTTGTTCATGTTTATGTTATCGTATTGTTTGTGAGGTCTAACCCTTATATGCATTCAAGCAAATCAATCAAACAATATTCAAGCCTTGAGGAGATATGCATGAATTTAGTCCTTCGAGGAAGCTATTTTTGAGTGGTGAATTACAAGTCATTGTTGATTCATCATTCATTTATCATTTAGCTATATTTCGTTGGCATTGCCATTGTGGAGGTGAAAACACCAACAAGGGGTTTGACTGAGGCAAGCCCCTATATGGCACAACCCTTCCTCTCTCTTTGAATGTGGAAGTTTTAGATCTGAAGAAGATTGGAAGAAGTTTGAAGGTCAATTATTCATTATTGCATTCAAATCTTACACCTTGACAACATACGAAAACTCATTTATCTCGACACCTGACAAAGATCCAATAGTGCGACAACTGGGGAAATAAAGCTTTGATCTAGCTTCAAAGGACTATGAAATCAGATTCTAGATTGCTCAACTAGGACATAGTCACCCTAGGCGACTTGGTCCTCATAAATCAACTTTGGATTCATATATCAAGGGCACAGTACTCTACTTAGTTTGTTTTTGAAGTCTAAATTTGTTTGTAACTTTCCAGAATTATTGCTTTTACATCATAGTAGTTATTTGCATCATTTTCCTAGTCAAATCATTGCATATCATTCCCAATTTCATTCCAAGTTTGGTCAAGGGTAGGTGGACTCACCTTTTAGATTGTAAGTCAATATTATATCTTGTCCAAAACTATCAAACCCCTGCTACCTCAACCCTCTAAATGAAATGTTAGGAAAATCCCAAAACCATTGAAATCCCAAGGTAAGAATCCCTAGGGTTTCACTTTTTCTTCATTTCATTTTGGTGAACCCGACATGTCTGCATTATAAGCCTTTTGAAATTCATCCTAGATCTAGGTTTAGTATTGCATTGTTTTGCATTGTTCATTTAGGCATTCATTTTTTTACATCATAAAAAGTATACAAATTTAAGGATTTGCATACAATATTGAATTATAGGTTGCAGTAGGGTTATTTTCCATCATCTTAGATCAAGTCTATATTCCAATTGCATTTTAAAATCAGCATTAGGTCATTTAAATCTGAAAACAAATTTGAAAGTGTTCATTGCATTCATTTAGGCATCCTGCATATAGCTCAAAGAGTGAAAAATTGTATTGTTTTGTTTCAAAAGGTATCAACATCATCATTTTCAGATTTTGGCACATTAGAATCAATCAATTATTGCATCTTAGATCTGGAAATTGCATTTTAAAATTGTCACTTTTTGCTTGAACATTTTGCAAATTGTTGCACACTTGCATCTTGAATTGCATAATCATAAATTGGGCAAATTTTGGAAAACAATTCACTCTCAGACCTATACACACACAAACCTAGGAACCTTAAATGGTATAATAAACAATCAAACTTTGAAATCTGTACCCACCTATACAAGACATAGTAGCCCTAGGTGACTTGGCCCAGCTATTTTTGGCTGAAATTTTTATCACACCTTTGTTTCTATGTTTTTTGTTTGCTTTTGTTATCTGATTTTTGCTTTTGAGTGTTTTACTATGACTATTTGACAATTTAATTTTCATAGTGGGTATACCTAGTGTTTTGAAACTTGCATGAGCTTCACGACCTAATGTCCTATTGTCAATACTTTAGTGAGACATAGTTGTAGACTTATGGCATCTCGCATTGTTGTTACATCCGCTATGGATCCTGAGTCCTCCAACTCTTTCACACAAGGTATTGTCAATACCAAGCCCATTTTGGACTCTCCCTAATCCTACCATACCCATGACAACTTCACAAATGAGCACCTGTATGGATGTTGAGACTGTTGTTGCCCATGTTCTCGAAGACAAACTAAAACAATTAGACATACTTAGAGGGATTGCAAGACTATTTAAGCATTGAATCATAAGTAGGACAAACAATTCCTATAGTGGACAACTTAAGGAAATTGATCAATGATGCTCAAGGATTAGAGGTTTTGCATAGTCTAGCCCATATAGTTGACATCAATATCCCTATGATGGCTAGTTGCGCTAAAGCATTAGGATACACTCAAAGTCAAGGAGAAAGCCAAATCTCCCTCTCCACAACCATAGCCTCTATTCCTACATTCACATTACCAACTGTAGCTTCAAGGATACACCAAACCAAAAGTAACTCCAAGCTTAGGGCTTTCCAGTGGGAACCCTTATAGTTTCATGACATCACATGTGACACCTCAATATTCATCACTGCTTATAAACTTGCAACATAGTAGTCCACCAAGCACTTACACAATCTAGCGATATTCACCACATTCCCAAAACATGTCAAACAACGATTCAATCATAAACCAACTTTTGCAAAGCGTAACCTCACTTCAACAACAAATCTCCACATTGAATCAAGCTCAAAGTGGAAAACTACAACAATATGTTAAAAGGAGCCCATTATCACTTGACATCTTGAAAACACCCATGCCACAAAGCATAGAGATTCCCTGATTTGAGAAATACAATGGCAAAGGAGATCCTAATAGTCATATATCGGCTTATACGGCATTCTGTAGTAACTTCATCTTTGAAGATAAGCTCCTAGCTAAACTCAAATCCTAGTTCATTGAAAGACATGGCCTTGGAATGGTTTTTCTCATTGCCAAATAACTTGATACATTCATTCAATGAACTTGTTGACACATTCCTCCAACACTTCCACGCAAACATTGGTCCTTAAATTACATTAACTGATTTAGTGTGGTGCAAACAATGAAAAAATGAAAAAGTAACAGACTTGATAGGACAATATCAATTACTATAGTCATAAATTCATTACACTCTTCCTAATGTTGATGTTCAAAGAGTGTTCATAGGAAACTTGCAACCTAGAATTAGGGATAAGATCTTGTTAATAAAATATCCATCCTTTGCACACTTGTGTACGACTCTTCGTGATTATCAAAATTCGGTTAGTTAGTATGAAGAAACATCTTCATCGACTCCTAGTGAGCGATTTGAATCCATACCTCAAAACAACTATCAACCATACAACTCAAATAGCCAACCGCATCGAGCCACAAGTCCAATCCATAAGTTTGACTCCCTATCAATTTAGGCTGAGAGATAGACAATTTACCCAATTGCCTGACTCCCTTCATTCGATGAATTTCTAGAATTTGTTTGCATCATTTCCCTGACTTTCCCTAAACCCTAAACCCAAGATTGAGAGAAATTTGAAGGTCAATTATTCATTATTGCATTCAAATCCTACACCTTGACAACATACGAAAACCCAATTATCTCAACACCGGACGAAGATCCGATAGTGTGGCATTTGGGGAAAGAAAGCTATGATCTAGCTCTGGAGGACTGTGAAATTAGATTCCAGATTTCTTAACTAGGACATAGTCACCTTAGGCGACTTGGTCCTCGAAAATCTTTAGATTCATATGCTAGGTGCACGATACTCTGCTTAGTCTATTTTTGAAGTCTAAATTTGTCTGTGATTTTCCAAAATTATTGTTTTTGCATCAGAGTAGTTATTTACATCATTTGCCTAGTCAAATCATTGCATATCATTCCCAATTCCATTCCAAGTTTGGTCAAGGGCAAGTTGTCTCACCTTTCAGGTTGTAAGTCAGTCTTATATATTGTCCAAACCTATCAAACCCCTGCTACCTCAACCCTCTAAATGAAATGTTAGGAAAAGCCCAAGACCATTGAAATCCTAGGGTAAGAATCCCTAGGGTTTCACTTTTCTTCATTTTAATGATATTCTTTGTATGGTCTCAAGCAAGCCACTTGTGCTTGGTATGAGAAGATATATGGTTCCATGCTTGCATCTAGTTTCATATGTTTCCACTTCAATCACACAATGTATATATAGAGACATAGAGTTGATTTTTTTATGATGGTCTTGTACATATATGATATGATTTTCACCAATTACTCCTCTATGCTTTAGGATATACAACATTCATCGTTGAAACAATTTAACATGACAGATCTCAAGCTTCTACACTTCTTTCTTGGTCTTTGAGTTCTTCAGTCTTCTGAGGGTATCTCTATTCACACTTCAATAGGGTATCTCTAGTATTCCATTAATATGTTTCATCGTTTAAGCATGGCTGATTGTAATCCAAATCCTACACCATTTCAGTCAGGTGTCACATTAACTACCACTTGCACTACAACTACTATTGATATCACTTTGTATAGATAGATGGTGGGTAATCTCTTGTAATTGGTGCATACGTGTCCTTATATCAGCTTCTATGTTGAGTATGTCTCTCATTTTTCCCATGGTCCTCACGAGAGTCACTAGAAGATAGCCAAGTGCATTTTGAGTTATGTTAGGGGCACTACACATTTTGGCATTTAATACACACCAAGAGCTTGAGAAATAGTAGGTTTCATTGACTTAGATTGGGTAGATGATGTTGACTCATAAAAGTCCACTTTTATGTTTTTCTTTTTCCTTGGTTCCAATCCAATTGCTTCGTCTTGCAAGAAGCAAACCACAATTGCATTATCATCCACTAAGGTTGAGTATCAAGGTGTAATTCTTGCTAGCTAGGAGGTTTTGTGGCTTTGATAGATCATGATATAGTTTGATATGCCACTTGCTAGTCCTCCACTTCTTTGGTGTGATAACCAAAGTGTCATTCACATTGAACACAACCCAATTGAGCATCAAAAGATGAAGCACATTGAGATACACATGCACTTCATTTGACAATTCATCCATGATGATCATCTCTCCTAAGAGTATTTGTCTATTGAGGAGTAAGTCGAGAAGAGGAATTTTTTTCCTTTTTCCAATTGTGAGAGACTTTTTCATTTGTACATGGGCATCTCATTAGGCCTATTGAGGAGCAGGTCGTGAAGAGGAGTTTTTTCCTTTTCTCCTGTTGTGAGATTTTTTTTCATTTTTACATGGATATCTCATCAAGCCTAGTTGTTGGCACCCATTTTTTGCTTTTTATGCATTAGTTAGCTTCTCCCTAATTTGCACTTAAGGGGAAGCATTAGAGTAAATACATGATTACCTAATTAATTGGTTATTAGGTCCCTTTTTACACTAGCATACTTAAGCTTACTTAGGCCATGTACTTTTTTGTCTTGAGACATAGGATTATGACACATGCCATGATTTAATTTAACCCTCACCTAGGATTTCACTTAAGATATTTGTATCCTTTATCAAGGGCAATTCATTGTATATTGTATATTCATTTCATTGTTTTTGGATCAATAAAACTCGCACGCTTTCATAGAAAATCTATCTTTTTCTCTTTTGTGATAGATATTTGATTTTAGGTGATATTTATGAGCCATAAGGTTGAAAAATCAACTCCAATAGGAATCATATAGAAAATAGAGAAAAGGGAACAACTATACCCATTACAAGTTAGATTCAAGAGCTAAAATTGACTAAGAATGACTGAACAATTTTGGAAAAAGTTTTGAAGCTCTAAGATTAATCCTCTACCAAAGGGATGCATTGGGGGTTGAAAATGGTGTTAGGGAGCATGTTAGGGGACGTGAATATACCTAGAGGTGAGATTGGCACCTTCTTGAAATGACCTAAAAGAATTGGTGAAGCTTCATTATGTCATTTAACTACTTCTCTTTCGTCACCAATTTTGAATCTGAACAAAACTCTTGCAAACTAAAAAAATCCCTGCAAAATGTTAGTGTTAAAGGAGAGCCTGCCTCAATCATCCCCCTCGTAGATAATTCCAACAAAATTCCACAAATGATAATAGGAAAGCATATATATGCAAACTTAGGTAAGGGTGGCAAAGTGTAACAATGATGGATAAACAAACTAAAACCCTGTACAATAATGATGATGGAAAATAAGATGAATAGAGATGATCACAATGACAAGTGAAAGATTTCTAATGGAAAAAGGGGCTAATTGCTAGATGTATGTAGATTTGCAAAAGTGGAAATGGGGTTTTGAAGTTAGAATGATAAAGAAATAGATGAAAAGAAAGTTAAAATAGAAGAGGCAAAAGATATCGATAATAAATAATAGATAAAAGAGAAAAAGAAGACTCCAATGTGAAGAATCTCAAATAACAAAAGTTTCAGCCTATTCTTTTTAATAAACATTTGTGAGTGAATGAATAGAAAAAGAAAAATTATAAAAGAAAGTTTTACGCAAAATAAATTCATGTCTAAAAAGAATAAATATGATAGATAGATCATAAATGAACTACATATTGATGGCATCACTCAACAAAACTAACTTTACTAATCAAGAAATGCAAGTAATAGAATGCATAAATTTTAATACTATAAAACTTAACTTTCTGAAGGAAACTAATAGAATAAGAATAGGACAAGCAAAGGTAATTGTGTATCTTTTCCTAAGCATTAGGAAATGGATTGAAGCAAAAACAAGTGTACATGAGATTGGATCCTAAAACACACTAAAGAAACATTATACTGAGAATAAAAAAAAAAAAACTTGCAACAAAATATACGATCTCAATTATTACGTATCTTCTTATCATAAAACTCAAATCACTCTTATTAAGTCCACATTAAAGTATCCAAGAATCAAACAAATGCCTGCATATAAGCTACACCAACCAGATTTTGTTACAGACGACAAGAATGGAGAATTCAGTCTACTTTGAGCATTTATAATGGCACAGAAGAATAGTGCATGGTTATAATTGCTTCCAACATGCCTATATGCATAGGGTTACTGTTCCATTTCAGCTTGAATCCACTAACCTATGGCGGTGGTTCAGTTTCAAATGATTCAACAATGCATGTAGTTTTAGAAGGTTGCAAACAGTCCTGAAGTTACACAAAACACTAAGTTACACTTCCTGCAGGTTGGAACTCGTTAGGGATTGGAAAAGAAAAATAATGACATTAACATTAACACATCAATGGTGTAAATCTGCTCATGTTATGATTAAAAATCAACAAATACTAGTGTAAAGAAAATTCATTTACTGGATGATGAAAGCTAATGAATTGATTCCTAACAATAATAGGATGCAACTTACCTGCTAAATGGACTATTAACAAGGAAGCATAATGACCACATGGCTGTGACTTAAACAAAGTCTGCAGGTTACCCTGTGGCACCAACCTCTGCTAATGGATGTCTCCATGCACCAATATCAAGGTAATCAAATTCATGCTTTTTTATCTAAGTAGCCAGTTTGTGCCCTGCAAGCATCTGGTCCAGTTTAGATTCTAGGTAAGTTTGGGCAGGGGTTCTGCCAGGGTATGCCTTTTCACTGTGGGTTCACCCTAGACAAAGCCAGGATGAATTTTGACGAATTTCACAGAACCAACATTCACTCCGTGGAAATTGACAAGTTTTTAAATATTTTCTTTCAGTTTTTTTTAAATCATTTTTTAACTTTGATTTTGACTATTATTGACAAAGACAGGATCGCTACCCCTAAAAGTCACTTGTAAAGCCAGAGGATACTAACTTGGATATAGATGTGGGACATAGCACCAAAGCATACTGAGTTGGCAGCTTCTACTTCCCAACATGCAGCATTTGTGAAGGAGACAAACCCATATGACACTGATTGTTTTGACATTATTATTTTAACACTGAACAATAAATATTTTCACGACATTCTCGAGTTAATTGACATTGAAGCAGTATTTTAATTTTTATGGTGGCTATGTTTATTATATAATGTTATGTAGACTCAATTCCTGCTTTTAGGATATATATATATATATATATATATATATATATATATATATATATATATATATTTGTATTATGTGGAGCTATGGATTGATGAATTGAGCAGCAGGGGCTCTCTCTGTCCCCACCCACTCTAAGAAATTTGTAAAACATTATCAAGAGGATGGATAAGAGAATTGACACTTCTACATAACACAATATCTCTCAGAAAGGGGAAGCCCCTACTGTACTTTAAAAACCATAGGCTGCCCAGGATCATATCTAGGGCTCAAAGTACCACGGGAAAGTTCCGTTGTTTACTGGGAATGTGACTAGTACTGAGACCATCAAATGACGGATAGAGAATGATTTGAATCTAAGCAAGGGCACTGCAATTATCATGCCTCCAAGCAGAGAGTGATTGGAAATTAATTTTTGCCATTAATCTAGAATCCCAGGAAGCAAGTCTTTCCGTTTCAGTCAAATTTGATGGCTCTTGCTGGACTATTCATGAAGTGTGGAATGTCAATTTTAATCCACTAAATGAGGCGTGATCTATGAAAAATCTTCCCTGAACACAGGAAATTTTGAAATTCAATAGTGTACATCAAATATATTTCTACCACGGCAAAGTGGACCAACCTTTGAAGCATAACAAATTTGAGAAAAGAATAGATCAGGAGATCCAACAGAGGTTGGAGAACAAGGAACACTCTCCAACTCAAAAGAACCATCTCAATTTGATATAACGGGAGAGATAGGAAAGACACAGACAGCCCAGACACAGATAAAATTTCACAATCATCAAGGATCAAGACTCAGAATCACAACTAAAATGAAGAGAATAAATCCAATGCCAATATCACAAGAAGTTCATGGTCAAGATCTGGTTGACTTTTAATGCAACTTCAAATTCTTCAAAAGATGAGGAGCACAGTAATGACAAATTTATTATGCAATTATGCCTTGCAGCTTGTTGTAAGTAAATTCAATGCAGATACCATTGTAATATTAGTAAGAATTCATACCCCTGTGTCGTAGTCCGAAGTCAAACAGTTAAGTCACTGGAAGACACAAATAATGGTTGCAGGTTCAAAACCTCAGCAAATACCACTAGTGTGAGGAAGCCGCCTGCCCAAGGGCTTTGAGGGGGGTGTCCATTAAGGTGTAAGAACCCTAGGAGTTTCCTACTTACCCTGGTTATCAAAGTAAAAATTAAAGAAACTGGTAAGAATTCATACATAAAGCATCTTTTGTTTAATAATCCACTCTACCAAACAATCAAAATCCCTTGTTCCACAAGAACGTGTCCCTCCTTGATAATCCCCACATTTATGGGACAGGGATGCTTTTGGGACACAAGGATTTGGAAGAAACATCCCCTCACCATCCCACCACCTCCGCCACCATCTCGGTATCATGGCTGGAATGTCCCCTAGTTTGGGGGCAGTTGGGGGACTTTGGAATGTCCCCAAGACATCTAAGGGACTCCCAAGAGTCTTTTGACCATCCCTATGACTTCTAGGCATCCCCCATGGCAAAAAAATGAATGTCATTTTTTTTTTAAATCAAAGTGTTTCTGATCTATGTGCCACAAACCCTAACCCTAATGATGTATGGGCCCCACCCAAACCCTGAGCACTCACAAAAAAACTTATAAATAGGCATCTAAACCTCATGCCAAATCACTCCCAAGTTTCAAAAATAGTAAGAACTTGGGGACAACAGGGGGACTTTGGGATGTCCCCAAGACATGTAAGGGGCTCCCAAGAGTCCCTTGACCATCCCTAGGACTTCTCAGCATCCCCCACGGAAAAAAATGAAAAAGTCAATTTAAAAAAAATCAAAGTGTTTCCAATCTTGTAATGTCCTCTTTTGGCGCTTAGACAATTCGTGCACATTTAGCCGATGTCCAAGTCTTTCGGAGGCTAATTGGTTAGTTAGGGAGAACTCCAACATTCTTGGAGAAACATTTGATCAGTCTTGAAAAGCAATTGTTCTTGGGTTTGAGTTCAGTTGGTTAGTTGGAGCCCTTTGATGCTTTCAAAATTGATTTCCGACTTTTTGGGTGCTCTCCAAACTTCTCGGACGAGTAGGCTATTTTTAGAAAGTCACCTGATTGCCTCCAATCATCATCCCTAGTCTTCAATATCACTTTGGTATGATCAAAATTGCAAAATTATATCATTTGGATGCTTTCTACAACTTGAATATATTATTGAGTTATTTAATTATATTCCACTCAACTTGTCCAATGTTGGAAATATTAAAAGGGACAACTAAGTGTAATAGTTCATTTTAAAGGTGTTGAAAAGTTATTTCTGATGGACGCCTTGGAAAAGACTTTATTCATGAGAAAACATTATTATTCCTCAAAAAGGTGAAAAGTGCTCCATAAAGTTAATTATTTATTTTATAAAAAAGAGTTTTGGAGCAAATAGAGAAAAAAAAGTGATATTTTATTGCTTCAGAAAATTATAAAAGATGGTTGAGGGCTCATTGTTGGGGTTATTGATTGATATCATGTTGTTAGATTGAACTTGTGAGTTCTTCCTAAGTTGCCAGTTCCGATACTGGTTCGGGTTCGGGTTCAGGGGTTTGGTTCGCCAGTCTGGCTAAATTTTTTGGGGGGTGGGTTTGGTTCGTTTTGGGTTCGTTAGTACAAAAAACATATATATATATATGAAGCCTAAAAGCATGAATTAGGATTAGAATATCACATAACATCATATAAACAACAAAACCACCATAAACTTGAATATCATTTAAAACATGCATGATAAATATTCATCGTTCAAACTTCAAGTTCAATATTACAACACTTTTAGTTTTAAAGTTTTAATCATCAAATGGATTCTCTAAATCATCCATATCAATGTCAACATTGACATTAGATGAAGTCGGAAGACTAGATAAATCACAAGTAGTACCAATGGCACTGTCACTAGCACTAGTAGTGTGCCCATGCTGTTGTTGGATATCGGACTCCTCATATGCAATATGGTGGGAAGTGGAAGCATCCAAGTCAATATCCTTTGGCTCTATATCCCACAACTTTGTCTCCCCTTGTAGTCACGTTGTTTGTGTGAAAGAAGACGCAAGTTGGAATGCACATATACTAAGTCCTCCACTCTTTTTGAGAGCAATTTATTGCGCTTTACTGAGTGGATGAAAGAATATGTGCTCCAATTCCTTTCAGATGCAGATGAACTAGCAACCTATGAAGACAAGGTAAACAATTAAAAAATAATAAATTATAAATGAAATTATGAAACTTTTAAAACTAAAATATGAAATTTTATTAAACTTACTTGTGATAAAACTTTGATTGCAAGGGGCTGCAAATGTTGGAAGTATTGTCCATGGAAGTACCACCAACTATGAGCATCCTTTAAGAACCTATCACAAAGAGCATCAACATCTAGACCATTTGAGTGCACAAAATCAGTGAACTCATTCGTGACTACACTTCGCAAATCTTGATTAGGGAAGAGTCTCACAAATGCAGCCTTATACCCTTTAGCCACTTCTAAATCTCTATATGGAGGAAGCCTTCCTGGCACTAAAAGAATCTGACTACTGTAGTATTTTGGTGTCAATGCAAAGGCAAGAAGGTGTAATGGAGTTGTCATTTTGTTCCATCTTTCCTCAACAATTGTTTGCACTTGTTTGAAGAAAGTCTCTTCAGGGTCTTGCTCTCTCGCATTTATGGTGCACTTGATCTTCTCAAGCATTGAGTCTATACCATCATATATCTCTCCAATGCATGGCTTGTCCATGTCAATATAGAGAATCATACTCAAAATGGACTCGGTGAAGCTAAGGAGATACTCCACACGATCCCACCATGAGTCATCTAATATCATGCTCTTAATTTTTGTTGCTTTTTCAGTGCTGCTTTGCCTCCATATAGACCAATTGTTGCTAATCACCATGCTAGAAAGTGCCTCTCTAACTTTCACAAGTCGTCTCAAGACAATTGTGTTAGAGGCAAAGCGGGTCTCTGCAACCTATTGCAAATTAAAAATAATAATTAAAATTTAAAAATAAACTTTAAAGAAGAATTTAAATTAGAATGCACAATCAAATTATGAAAATAAAAAAATGTAATTATTACTTCACTTACCTTCAATAGCTCCAATTTTGAAAATGATCTAAAGATCCTTTGAGACAAGTGGTGGTTGGTGATGAACATCTGAATGTCCTCAGCCTCAGCATACAATTCTTTGATCCATGCAATTTTATTCCCAATCTTTTGCGGCATAAGATTGAGTGAATGGACCGCACAAGGTGTCCAAAAGATATGTGAATATCTTTCCTCAACCAACAACCCTGCAGCTCTACAATTCTTGGCGTTGTCTGTTACAACTTGAACGACATTGCGGGGTCCCACTTGCTCAATGGCTGCAATGAGAATATTAGCAATAAATTGTCCATCTTTTACTTGCCCCTCACAATCCACGGCTTTCAAATACATTGCTCCTTTAGGGGACACCGCTATGACATTGATCAAAGGCCGATTTCTTGAGTCCTTCCAACCATCCAAAACAATGGACGGACCTATCTCAACCCATGAATCTCTTATAGGCTTCAATGAATCTTCAACCAACGAAACCTCCTTTTCCAATAAAGTGCCACGCACTTTCTCATAACCCGGGCCCTTGTACCCTTTTAGAGCTTCATTAACCGTTCTCAACATCTCTTTCCAATATGGAGAA
The DNA here is from genome assembly GCA_007258455.2 of Sequoia sempervirens. NCBI lineage: Eukaryota > Viridiplantae > Streptophyta > Pinopsida > Cupressales > Cupressaceae > Sequoia > Sequoia sempervirens. The sequence continues at coordinate 338,545,014 of VDFB02000008.1, forward strand.
CGAACAACATTAAAAGCTAATCCATTGGCATATATGCATCTTGCTACACATTGGTCGGCAATGGCTCTACTCTCATTTTGAAATGCAAGTTCCAAAGGCCCCTTTGTTCTCTTGTTTGCAATAGGTTGTGCACTTTGAGCTTGAGAATCTGGAGTGGCCATAAATGGGTGGTCTTCTACCACAATATTGGGATTAGATGGGGGCTGCATTCCCTTTGATTTTTTTTTAATAAAGGGTGATTTCCTTTTTGGGCTTCCCCTTGATCCGTTGCATCTTGCTCCATAATGTATTTTGCAACTGTCTAAGGTGGAATAGGTGTATTGTCTTTTCCAGGGCAAGGCTTGATGCCTTTTCCAGTTATGCCACACAAATGTGCTTTCACCCTATGGTATGAACTAGAATATTGAACTTCACATCCATTGCATTTCCAAATGTAACGGGCACCACCTAAAATCGGTCTTATCATTTTAGCATACTTCCATAGAGGAGAATTTGGATTTGTTTTGAACTTTGGTTTAGTTACGAAGCCGGAGGTAGAATCCATTGACATTGTGATTCCTATGGCAATTTGTTTTGCAAACAACACATTCAAAATTTCAAATTTAAAAAAAAAAACAGAAACAAAAACTTGAAAACAAAATATTGATTTATAAAACCTAGCTCTTTTGAATCTTGCATACATTCATAGAAGAATGGAAAAACATAGATAAATCATAAAATGAAACAAAAAGATTTGTAAAACAAAAAAATGGTTGAAAAAACTCAAAAAAAAATGAGAAAAACTTACCTCTTTGCAAAAACATCCTTCAACAATCTTTGTGGCAGCCAATGAACACTTGCAAATCTGAAGGAATGACAATGCAATCGTTTGTAGAAACTTCAATGATCAATCTTCAACTCCTTTTGTCAATCTAACAAGCCAAAATGAAAACTCAGCCTCTTGGAATGAAAACGCTTGATTGCAAAACAAATGAATAAGAATGAGGTAGTTTGGGTGTTTAAAGTGTTTTAGAGGTCACTTTTAGGGTTTCCTTGGGCGTGGGTCAAATTCAAACTGCATAAAACATTAAAAAAATGCAAAAAAAACCACTTATTGGTCGCCTTATCACGCGGGTTCGCCTTGGGTTTGCCTAGGTTCGCTCTAGGTTCTTCTTGGGTAAATCTGTAGGAATGGCAATGCAATCATTTGTAGAAGCTTCAATGATCAATCTTCAACTCCTTTTGCCAATCTAACAAGCAAAAATGAAAACTCAGCCTCTTGGAATGAAAATGCTTGTTTGCAAAACAAATGAATAAGAATGAGGTAGTTTAGGTGTTTAAAGTGTTTTAGAGGTCACTTTTTGGGTTTCCTTGGGTGTGGGTCAAAGTCAACCTACATAAAACATTAAAAAAATGCAAAAAAAAACACTTTTTGGTCGCCTTATCACGCGGGTTCGCTTTGGGTTCTTCCCGGGTTCACCCAGGTTCTGTGTGGGTGAACCGAACCAAGAAATCACGAACCCTAGCCGAACTCGCAGAGGAACCGAACCAAGATCCGAACCCGACACAAACCAAGACCAGAACCCAGCATTTTTCAGGCGAACCCAATAACATAGAGTTCTTCCAATCTTTTGAGGACAAAAACCCTCGTAAGATTTCTAGTTTCGGATTTGAAACATAATCCCTAGCTAGACTCGCGTGATTTCATTTCAGAGATTACCATTCTGCTTCAATTTCAGAGTACCAGTTTTGAGTTGCAGATTACAGAATCATTTGTGGAGATTTGCAGTGTTTTATTGAGAATCTTTGAAGACAATTTTGGGAGTTTCATAGCTGGGCCATACCATTCCAGCAAATTGCCTCATTGTGGGTAATATGCTGAGGGTTTCATTTCCTTTGTTTGCTGTTAAGACTTCATTATTCTTGTTTTGCAGACCATACAAATTCACAAAGAGTTGATGCTGTTATTGGAGGCCATACCAATTCCTACACTTGGCCGTACAACAACTGAAGCTTGGCGTGTGAATCCTTGGGCTAGGCACTTCATTCAAAGGTGATTTCTGAGGTTGTTTTGGGTAGCCTATTTCATTGGATCACTCCTCTATCATTTGGGAGTTGGAGACTGGGCCATTGGTGACATGATGAGCTGTGTATTAGTGACCAGAGGCGCTGTACAATTCTGGTCCAAGTTATATCAAACCATGGATTGATAGCATTTTAGCTGCTGGGGTCTTGTTCTCATCTTTTTTGGACATTGGATAATTCTATCACAATTGGTAAACAGTTTGAAGGGTGTATAGCAATGGGTGGGTGAGTTTGGAGAGCTGTTACAGACATAACAGTCCCTTTACAGCCCTGTTACCAGCAGAAATCAAGCGTTGCAGAACTGCAACAGCTCCTATTTTTCTTGTCTAAGGTATCTTCTGTGTTGGGCATTTGATTATGTTGATTATCAATGTGGTTTGGATTCATTTTGGGTGATACATCTATCCTAGTTCATATCATCATTTGTATCAGCAATGTTCTTCCTTTATCAACAGTTAATTAGTGATGATATTGTTTATGGACTAACATTGTAAGCTTCAGAAGGTCATACCGCCGAAGAGCTTCCATTTCCTAAGCTTTATTATTGTAACATTGGATGGTAATACCACTAGTGAGCTTCTATTGTTATTTGTTGATACTTACACCTCTGAATAAGTGGTTAATTGTAATCGCTCACCACCGGAAAGTGGAAGAAGCATGTTTAAATATTTTCAAATATTGTATAAGCTTTCCCATTGAAAAGTGGATGTGCCATTGTGATTCTCGCTAAATAAGTGAATGATTTCTTTCTTGTATTGCTTTTGCATCCCATTGAATAAGTGGTTTGGGTGGCTTGCCGCTTGATGCTTCCTTTCAGCAGTTGTGTTTCAATTCAATTGTAATCCTGATGCCGTATGCTCACCTTGCCCATTTCAAGATCTAGGTGATCAGAAAGTGGAAACGAGGTTGTTATGCTTTCATTTTACTAGTTGAAGCTAACATATTTTCAAAAAAAATCAAGGGTGGTTATTACAGATCTGTGTGCCATAAACCCTAACCTTGATGGTCTATGGGCCCCACCCAAACCCTAAGCACTCACAAAAAAACTTACAAATAGGCATTTAGACCTCATGCCAAATCACTCCCAAGTTTCAAAAATAGTAAGGCCTTGGGGACAATTGGGGGACTTTGGGATGTCCCCAATACATCTAAGGGACTCCCAAGAGTCTTTTGACCATCCCTACGACTTCTAAGCATGCATCCCCCACAGCCAAAAACTAAGAAAGTCAATTATTACAAAAAATCAAACAGTATTTCTGATCTGTGTGCCACAAACCCTAACCCTAATGGTCTATGGGCCCCACCCAAACCCTAAGCACTCACCAAAAAACCTATAAATAGGCATCTAAACCTCATGCCAAATCACTCCCAAGTTTCAAAAATAGTAAGGACTTGGTATTGTAGAAAACAAATTGATAAAATTGTGAAAATGGCACTGCCCCTCAACCTTGCTGGGGGCTCTCCCCCAAAACCTCCACCCACCATTATCCCATTGTCGTTCCCAAATCGAGGCCCTTGGTCCCCCCATCTTGCGACCCTGTGGAACATAGCAAAATTCAAACAAATGTGGAATAGGAAATTGCACAAGTACCATATTTCTGCTAATAAATGGAACATGCAAAGAGGTTCATGCTTGAAAAGGTACTTAAAGAATTGAATCCTATTCGTGGAGATGAATTCATGGTGGGAATGAAAATGCAATATTAACCAGTACAAAAGCAATTGGACTATTCCCAACATACACATATATTTAGGAATTACTTACATCTTAATTATTAGCTATTATCATTAAAGCCAATTCCCACATAAGTGCATTTATAAAACATGGACCCCTCATTTGTACTCGGATTGTAAGCATATTAATCATAGATCAAAAACTTGGACAAGTAACAGTGTTCCACGGGGAGACGTCCCCCCCAAATTTCAGCCGTCCCCTCAACCCGGACGTTTCGGAGACTTGGGGACGGCTGAGAGATGTCCCCCCGCCGTCCCCCAACTGTCGTTGGGACGTGAGAAACTTCAGGGAGACGTCGGGGACAGCTAGACGTCTCAAGAACTCCCAGCCGTTCTCACACTGAAACGTCTAAAAAAACAAAAAAATTTAAATTTCTTTTAATTTACTTGATATTTGTGCCTAGGGCCGAACCCTAAAGGCTTGTGGGACCCATCTAAAAGCCTCTAAACTAAATAAAACACTCTAATTGTTCATTTTTTTGCTCGCATATGCATTTGATGTTTTGCAACAGCTAGGTGAAGAAGAGGTAAACCAGTGAGAAGAGTGAGTGAAAGAATGAGTTTGAGGTGTTACAAGTGCAAGAGGGGTGAGAAGGAGAAAGAAGACGAAGAGGAGGAGCATTCTACACCAATTTTGAAGGATTTTTCAAGCACAAGGTAGATATTTATGACTTTTTTTAAGTTTTTTCAATTTTTTGTTTTGTTTTTTTTCCAAGTTTTTAGATTCATTTTAAAAATGTAGTTTGATTTTGAATCTTACAATGGGCATTGAAATGAAAACATGAATATGCATTTGCAACCATGTCTATGAAATTATGATTAAAAAATTAATCATAATTTCATATACATAGCTGCAAATGCATATTCATATTTTCATTTCGAGGCTCATTGTTTTTTTTTCATCTTTCCATCAAGATTCATGATGAAATTTTAAAATTTTGTTAAACTAGGCTGAAACTAGGCACTTATAGAATTTATTTGTTTATTGTAGTGTCACAATGAGCTCTCATGACATGAGTGAGGATGAGGTTCATTCACATAGTGATACTGATCCTGAATATGCACCTTAGGCCGAGGGGGGTGACCATGGGGCTGAGCATGAAGCCCAAACTAGTTCCATGGAAAGTGAAGCAAGTACTTTAGAGTGCCCTTCTGCAGTACTGGCAAAGTATGCTAAGGGTCCTTTTGATCCCAAATCCCCTTTCAAACAATTTGCAACAAAAGAACTAAGCAGGCAAGGGGCAACATCTAGTGGCACAAGGAGGTGAGTGCAACTTTTGTGGTGAGGGGTGGTCTGGGAGCATCACTAGAGTTAATGCACACCTTCTTTTCATTAGAGGAAAAGGTGTGGAGATATGTGGATTTTTGGCAAAACTAGAAAACATCAAATACAAAGTCGAAATAAATAAGTTATGGGGTGTTCCTGATGAACTCCAATTGCACTTGTGCCTACTACTTTGCTTCATAGGGCACATCTTCAGCATAGCCAGCCACAGAGATCTAGCTATACTTTGTAGACGAGAGTAGGAGGGACACCAGGTTCTTCTTCTAGTGCCTATGCAGGAGAGGGGAGGGGAAAACCGAAATTGCAAAGTCAAACTCAAAGTAACCCCATAGCAGATTTGTTTAATGCGCAGATCAAGGATGACATAGATGATGCCATTGGCAAGTTCTTCTTTGCCAATGGCCTCCCATTTCATGTCGCCCGATCTCCTTATTATAAGGAGATGATATCGATGGTGGCAAGGTGAGGACCATCATATGTGCCACCAAGTGAGACGAAATTGAGGACCACGATCTTGGATAAGAACTATTCCAAGATCAATTTGTTGATGGAGAAGATGAAGGAGTGTTGGGTTAAGATGGGATGCAGCATAGTCATGGATGGGTGTGTTAGGTCTCAAAAACACTGGTTGGAAAACCTCAAGAGATTGTTAGGCTCTTGGTACGTTTTAGGCTAACGAACAAGGCCAAATGGTGTATTTGAACCTTCTTCTCTTCAAGCTCTGCCAGACCTAGGCGAGTGTACCTATGCAAATGAAGCAGACTTAAACTAATGTGTTTCCTACTTGAGCAATCTACCCACAATGGCAATTGAAAGTGGAGAGATGCAAGCCTAATTTGGTATAAATTATATAAGCAATATCAAGGTGAAGTTCATTAATATGTTCAGTTAATAGATGGATGGTTTTGAAAACAGATTTGATAAAATTAAGTGATGAAATGGGTAAGACTAGTGCTTTGTTGGGTAAATGGAGTCAAATGAAGATCTAGGATGAATGACTTGTATTGGCTGTAACTCAAACTGTTTGACACACTTATGTTGGTTTATATCTTGTATAAACGTGTAGGAAAGTGATTGACAAACTCTACTTATTGATCCAACTAACACAACCAGGTTACTTATGATTTATTAAAAGGATTTTAATCCTTTCTTGAAGGAACCAATTGAATAAATCACATTGGAACAACAGATGGTACTAAATTGGAGACACAATGGCAATCCTAATTATATGGCTCTTCTTACTAATCCAAATAACATTTCCAGATTACTGTGATTGACTAGAAGGGTTTTAATTCTCTCGAAGAAACCAATTAATCACACCACACAAGAACAACAAATGTGCCTTGATAAATTAAATATATCCTTGATACATCAATTTAAATAATAAGGAAATATTAGGTTGGAGACAACCAAATAATTGTATATTTTCAACAAACAATTGATACAAATATGAAGCCACTGAATCAGAGATCTTTCATTGATTTCCTTAAAATTATGCTTGCAACATAGTCTTTTGAAATGTAAACATTATGGAATTCTTCTACTATCTATCTATTATCCCTATTTGCTTTTCTACTACCTTCCTATCACTATGTATCTGACTTATATATCAAAACTTTGAAGAGGACACACCCCTTTGTGAATGTCCTTTTGAAACTAACAACTTACAATAATTAAACATAAACAATTAGGCTCTAGCAAGCCACAGATGGATTCTAGTAATATGATCTAAATAATCTTGTCTTAAGTGAGTATCGGCATCTTCTGTGGCATTTCTCACAGCGATTTCCATGGTTGCCATTTTCTCTAAGTGCTCGAATGACTCGTCCAGTGCCAATTCTTCACTTTTCGCTACTTCCAAGGCTTTATGCAATATCATGTTGCATTCTCTTGTCCAATTGTGCAACCCTTAATTCCTCTAGCCACATCCCTATTTATTGCCCGTAATACATTATTATATGCATGAAAATGGAATAATGCTTGAAATGTAGTCTAGGGGATCCATTTTCAATTGCCATTAGTCCCAAATCAATTCCTTTGAAAATATGTGCAGCATAGTCAAATGGCCTGGCATTATGGTACTGAACATCAGCAACAATCACCATTGGTACAAATGACATAAACTCAAGGGCATTAGTCCCTAACACCTGACATATTGAGAAGTATGTGTATTTTAAATAGGGTTCAAATAAGTCAACATGAAAGGGAGGCCCATCATTGTCATCAAGTGGAACTAGACCTCCATCCTTCTTGGGCCTATGCAATGGTAATCTCCACCCTCTATAGGTTGTATCCATTCTCCAATATTCTTTCTCTAAAGCCTCATGTACAATAACTTCATCACATGTGTCGTTTAGGTCAAAAATTTCACAAATTGCAGCTTCGGACACATGTATAAAAGGTTTTCCTAACAAATTGCAGATAGCCTTGAGGTCTAGATTGTAGTGGGTAGCCAAGAGTTTTACTAGTTCCACATTTACAAATACATTAGGGACAACCAGTTTTCCCAGATTAAAGTCCCAGGGATTGCATAATGGTTCAAACCTATCCTTCCAATGATAATGAAACATAAATAGCTCATATCCTCAAATAGGGGTCCATACATCCCCTATATGCCTGCACTTGTCTTCAAATCTTTCCACATCAGCCCTAAGTCGTGCAGAACGCCTGGCTTTTGGTCCTGAACCAGGTAGTTGCTCAATGAGATCTTGGTTCAATCTTCTCTCATTTGTTTTTGGTTCATCCCTTGTTTCAATTTTCTGTTTTTTACCCCTAAGCTGGCTACCCTCACTTTGTTGTTTTCTACTCTTTGATTTCCCAGAGCTTGAACCCTCCATTTTATCTTCTCAAGGTGACAGAATTGAAAATATAATTACAAGGAATTCGCAAACTTACTTGAAAGTTTTCCGCTGCATTAAATTTTTTGACCTTTGCCTGCTCTCCTGTTCCTTTCGCTGCCAATCCTGAAAATTCTTCTTGCTTATTCTTCTTTCAATCAGAGAATATCTATACAATGTACATTCGTGTGGCCATTAATGTCCAACTTTGAACACGAATGCAACAGGTTTTTTTAATTCAGATCGAGTAATTATATTGGGGAGACTTGTTCAAACTCTGGCCGATCTATGTATTCAACCCGAATGTTATTCTTTTGGTCATCTTTCATGGTTGGGAAGATCAAATAATTTTCCTACCAATGCTAAATAATTGGCCTTACATTTGTTTTTTAATCCATATCACTTTCGGGAAGAGATTTGTGAAGTCAACTAGATATCAAAGTTGTCGCCAAGTGTCATTCTGATGAACTTTGATCCATTCATATTACCATCGGCGTGAGAATAGGCATCGCTAAGGGATTTGAAAGTTACTCCGATGTCATTAGTCTCCCTAACATGTTTCCTTCATTGCCCTCTTCCTTTAGATGAATCGGCAAGACTCTTGCCAAAATTACTTTCATCGGTGTAACATATGAAGTTGGAAGGAAAAGAAAAACAAACTTTGATAGTACACATCTCCCTGACGTGTTTCCATTTGTCTTATTGATGAGACAAAATGAATTTCTTACCGATGAGGGTCCATCGGCATGACATGCATGCTCGAGATGACTTGAGGATTTTACTCCGATAGTATTGTTCTTGTCGATAACCTTTTCGTCGGTGGGACGACAAGCCTTGTCTTCCCGAATATGTATCCTCCAAAGTTGTTGATCGTTGTGTTATGGTTGACCTTTCGCCAATATGCAAGAAATGCTCAATTTGAGAGGCTATGACTTATGGATCAGAGAGACATGTACCTAGTCCTGCCGATACGATCCATTTGTTTAGAAGCTCTTACTTAATGATGACCAGAGGAATTTTTGATGTGTCAAAAGGTCAAGTCTGATGGGATCATTGGCGAATATGGCATGTGAAATGGATTATAACAATTTGTGTTGTTTTCTGCACTTAAAATGTGGCGGCCTTGTGGGGCTCATGAATGTAGGCTATAAAAAGTGTGAAATTATTTTTACAATCCCAACAGGGTGGACGGACATTAGCCATCGTCCACTCATTAACATCATGGTTACATGTACTGAGGACACATTCTCTTAAGGCAATTGATTGTTCAGGGCATCGCAAAGATGCTGATTTTCAGTTTGAGGTTCTCAAGGATGCTATTAAGGAGGTTCGGCCACAAAATTTGGTCCAAGTTGTGACAGATGTTGCACATGTGTACAAAGCTGCAGGGAGACTTGTTGAGGCTGCTCATGGGCATATTTGGTGGACCCCATGTTGTGTGCATGCCATAAACAATGCACCCAAGGACATGGGGAAGATTGATTGGATTAGAGTAGTGGTTAATGATGTGAGAGATGTGCAGATGTTTATCTACAACCACCACACATCACATGCACTCTTCAGGACCTTTGTTAAGGAGTTCCTGAAACCTACTGATACGAGATATGGTTCCTATTTCATTCTCTTGGAGAGAATGATTGAGTTGCAAGAGGCACTGCAACACATGGTCATGATAACAAATTGGAATAGGTGGGCCGAGTCTAAGACAAAGCAGGGGAGGAGGGTGAAGGATACGGTGAAGAGCGATGTGTTATGGGGTGATGCAAAATATATTGTTGCCATCATTAAACTAGTTTTCCAGGTTATCAGGTATGGGGATGCGGATACACCTAGCCTTGGAGATGTGTATGAGTGCATCGATTCTATGCTTGATCAAATGAGGGTTGTCATGCGAGAGAGGGGCCCCACATTAGCATTCTACCACGAGCACATTCAGCCAATCATTCTCAGGAGATGGGAGAATCTCAACACTCCCTTGCGCATGGCAGCCTATGCACTTAATCCTAAGTGGTACTTGACTAGGCCTAGTAGAGTGACACCGATAGAGGATGCAAAGGTGAAGGCAGGGTTCTTCAAGTGCATTGAGAGGATGTATGATGTTGTAGATGCCAGCATGATTTGCAATGAGTGGACCAAATTTGCCACTCTTAGGGGTTATTTAGATGCAGCCAAGATGGATATGCGAACTATGGCGCAAAAGGACCCAATTTTGTGGTGGACTTGCCATGGATCAGGATCTTTGACTACCACTCTAGCCATCTGATTGTTATCTCAGGTTTCTAGTTCTTCAGTTGCTGAGAGGAACTGGTCTACACATAGCTTCATCCACTCTCTTAAGAGGAACAAACTTACCTCTAGGAGAGCAGAGAAGCTTGTGGCTGTACATAGTGCTTTGTGTCTCATTGACTGCAAAACACTTTTGTACAAAGAGAGTCTAGCAGCACGATGGGATGTAGAGCCAAAGGAGCCAGGATAGATTGATGAGGATGCTTCAATTTCGGCTTCAGATGTAGGGCTGGTTGGTGTTAGTTTGGTGGAGCTTGAGCACGAGGATTCCAGTAGTTCGAGTGATGAGGAGTTTGGGGATGAATAGAGACCTCCCTTCACTACATTTTTTGCATTTTGTACTTATTTTGATATCAATGTATCATGCTACTCATTGTAATCATCTTTATGATATGATATTATGATGTGACATGTCAGATTTTCGATATTCATATAATAGAAATCTCAAATTCGACAATTTCATTTGTCAAATTTTAATATTTTATTTACTTTTAGCCTTTTAGTAATAGTATTCAAGTATTTAAAATGTTAGTATTTGCAATTTTACTAATTTGCCAAAGTTTAATTTGAAATGTTATTCTTAAACATCTTTTTATAACTAGTTATTCAAGTACCATATGTATATCAGCACCGCCCCCTCGCCACCCCCCCACCGCTGCCTCGCTGCCATCCCCAAACTTAGACCCCTTGTTCCCCCATCCCCGAGACGCGTCCCCATCAGGAAACTTCGTGGAACACTGATTTGCAAGCAAAAGAGGCCTGACGAGTAACTTAGCTAGAAACTACCTTAACTCATGAGAACACAAGAAAAATTTGGCCAATGTAAAATAATTGGTCCCTTCATTGATTTTAGAGTGTTCCACTTGCATTTGAAAAATTGCATATGCCATGAAGGTTTATGTGGTTTCGAAGGCCTTAATTTGGGTATGCCAATGAGTACTCTAGCCCTCGAACACACCTTCTATTGCAACAAGGTATGTGCCAGGGGTGCTGCCCCTCAATTCACCTTGCAAGGTACTTTTGCTCCTAGACCTTGAGAGGGGCACTGTCTTTAGACGCCACTAGGGGCTGCCACCTCCAAGGCCCCCACTTTGGCTTTAAAAAGCAAATGATAAAAATTGTTTTGGGCCCATGTTTTCAAAGGATGGAATTTGTGAGCTATTAACATAGATATGTAATTTATAATCATATGATGTGAACTGATGTCGTATTTGGATCTATAAATGAAGAAAAAAACTACTTATGACCTTTCTAAATTCAGCCTTATGCATGTTTTTTAAGATTATTTTACAAAGTTGTGTTTTTTTTAATGTTCAGAAAAAAAAATTGCCAAGTTTTTCCCAAGTGCCAAGGCCAAGTCAAATTTAAGACCTGCCAAGTTTTTCTGAGTCCAAGTTTTTAAACTATAGTATATTTAACACATCCAAAATAATGGTGAGTCATAAAAATAACCTTCAAATACACCTTCATAAAAAATTCAAGCATCTATTTTAATATATAAAAAATTCAAATGTCTGTTCCATCTTTAGTTGGGAAAAAAGTGTATTGAACTTTGGTCTATACACCTTGAGAAGGCTGAATGGAAGGCTGCAATGTCTTTAGGACACTCCTGGACATCCTGAGGCTTATCTAGGATAGAAATATTTGCTGTTTTTGGTGCTTGGTGCATCCCTTGTACTCTTTTTCTATTGTTAATGTTGATGATTAGTGACCAACAATGTGGGCATTTTAATTTGATAGGTTTATGTTATATTGATGCAAGAAAAGGGATGGTTATTGCCCTGGAAAGGGATGGTGGTTGCCCAAACAGCTAATGACTTCTGCATTAAAAGAATAGTTGCTTTTTGTAAAAGGGACTTTCATCAAGCCAAACATTACAGGCAAATGTTGTGATGTTAATACTAACTGGTTAATTTTAATTAATCATGGATGATGTCAAAATGGACTGTCATAATTAAATCCTAACCAAGGATTGAGATTCATTTATATGATTATTCTTGAATCTGAAATATTGTTGTAGGTGTGCCTAACAGTAACTTCATGAATTAATATAATATACAATTGCAACGATCCCACTCTTGACTCAGGTGGCACCGACAACTTTATTCATAAAATACTTGAAAGTGATATAATAACTCAAAGCTTTGCCTACCCAATCACAAACTTCCAATTAATAACTACTAATGCTGGAACTATAACTTGTGGACAAAAAAAGCTACAAAATTAAACTCGGCATACAAGGTTATAACTTATCAACATCTGTGTACATCATTCTTACCACTAATGCTGGAACTATAACTTGTGGACAAAAAAAGCTACAAAATTAAACTCGGCATACAAGATTATAACTTACCAACATCTGTGTACATCATTCTTACCACTAATGCTGGAACTATAACTTGTGGACAAACAATGCCACAACATTAAACTCAGCATACAAGATTATAACTTATCAACATCAGTATACATTCCTATTGGTGGGCTAGATGCAGCCCTTAAAGTGCAGTCACAAAAGATGTTTGAAACCCTTGCTATTAACTTAAGAGGAATCCGTTGATATGGTTCTCCATGAAAGGAAAGGAATATTGGAATAACAACTCCAAGACCTTAAGTCTCCACCTTCTCAAGTGACCTGCTCACATAATGTGGATAAGATCATCAAGAAAGGTTTGCCGAGAACCAATGTCACGATTTATTCCTTGGATGTGAAACTGGAGACACGAAATGCTCTGTAGCTCCTCAAGAAGGGTTAATCTCTTGAATGTGCAAAAGGAGGCAAAATATAGTTCTTCAGACCTTTGACATATTTTAGACAAGCATGAGAAGGTCTTCCAAGGGATTTCCAAAGGGCTACATCTAGTAAGAGATCATTTACCAGGCATAAATCCTTCCAACATCATGGCTTACACAAACCCTTCTCAGCAGATGTCATGTCCCCTTTTCCGTAGTAAAATAATCAGTAATATTTTTTAAATTGGGCTAGGTCACTTTTATTTTTGGGGCAACTTATATAATATTATTTTAATAAATTAAAAAAGTGTTTATTTTAAACACTCAAATATAAAAAGCATTTTTAATACTTGGAGAGAAAATAAAATTGAAATTAAAAAAATGGATGGCCCAATAAAGACAACTATAAAAGGAGCACTTTTCCTTATTTCATAATCATTCAAGTTATCCTTTGCATCTAATTTTCAGATTTGAACAGTTTGTTCAATCTAGGGCATCCAAAGATGAATACCTTGGATTGTTTGAGGTTTGAGAGTACAAAAATCCTCTTGAATTCCACATTTGAGATCAAGGACAAATCCCTTGCCTCCAATCTTGGGTGATTCCATCCAGGAATCACAACTGTACTGATTTGTTAAGGATTTGGAGACATTTTTAGTTTCTATAGTGTCACTACAGTGACGCTACAGTGTTCTTGCAAAGCAAAAATCATTCTATTGTTGCCTTATCATATTTGAGGGTTTCTAGTAGCAACAAAAATCTTTTGGAGAAAAAATCGGCAAACCAAAAGTTCAAGATTTTTTGAAAAAATGGGAAAAAATCAGGGAAAAAATTGAATTTAAAAAAAAAATGTAAAAAATTGTAGAATAAGAGACAAAAACTGTTTTTTTTTTAATTGAAAGGCATTTCCATAGCAATAGAGTTATAGATAGCAAATAAAATAGAGAGTTTAACAAATGAATCATAGAAAATAGATTTTGTTGTTTATATTCATATCGCTGATTACATTGCATTCCACATCTTTCAAAGCATTAGTTCACAATGCATAACTGATAGATGACAAAATTTCAATTACAATATAGTTTGTACAAAGTCAACCTATAAAATGAGTACAAAGTTTCAAAAAATCAAAAGTAGCCAATGACTCTTGCTAGTTGCTACTGTAAATAGAGGTATGCTAGAGGGATGCAGGCCCTGATGATGAAGCTCCTGGGGCTTTGCCTCTCCTAAGTTGTTCAGTCAAATGAGTATCAAAGTTGGACTCTGCTAGGATCTCAAAAATCCTCAGCCTCAAGAAATTCATTACCAGCAATCCACTCATTGTTTGGATCAAAAATTGCCTCAAAGAAATGTGGTCTCATCGTGATGGAATGCCATGACAATCAATAGCAACCACATTTCTTCGAGGCAATTTTCAACCAGTTCACTGCCTTGCCTGTGCTACCAAATTTTTCATACATGTCTACCAAAGCATTTTATCAAACAGTTCATTTCCTTGCTGCTATGGCTAAAAGCCTAAAACAAGTGCTTTCGAACAAGCTCTGGATGCTTGGAAAAAATCTATCAAAGCATAGCATAATAGTAAACAACAAGCTAGGGTCTCGTGGTTTTTATCACGCGAAAATCAGCGTGATTTTATTCGCTTTTTTTTGCAGGTTTTAAACGCTTTTTTTTTTTTTGACAATTTTGCAGTTTGAAATGGGAAAAAATCGTTGAACAAAAGGTCAGATTTTTTGAAAAAATCGTCCAACCTGCAGAATTTTTAAAAATCGGGATTAATCGGGTTTTTTCCCAGATTTCTGTTACTATGCTTTCTACATTGATTTTCAGGATTTTTAGAGTATTGTGCATTAAAAAGTGCTGGATTGGGAGAAAATCGTTGAACAAAAGGTCAGATTTTTTGAAAAAATCGTCCAACCTGCAGAATTTTTAAAAATCGGGATTAATCGGGTTTTTTCCCAGATTTCTGTTACTATGCTTTCTACATTGATTTTCAGGATTTTTAGAGTATTGTGCATTAAAAAGTGCTGGATCTGAGTTCTTTATGACAATTCCACTACCTATATTGGGTGTCATACTATGAGAACACCAATTTGAAGGGTTGCTGCTGAATGAAGTTATTGGTTGTATGATTTGAGGGGCGAATCCGCACTGACTTAGGGCGGCCAGCAATCTCAACATACACCAGCAAACTTGAAGGGCGATTGGCATTAACATAAAGAGTAAATCATCAAAGGGGCTAGTGATCTACAATTCTCAAGCATTTTTAGACCCATCTATGGCAGTGAACTACATTGGGAATCATTTCCAATCACAAGAAATGGGCAATTTTCCCTAGGACGGCCCTTGAAGGCTGGCACAGCACACACGACATCCTCAATTCCAGCCACCCGCACTCACCTACAGCTCTGCCACCACCATTTCAGGCCAATCAGCAGTCAGTGCATCTGCTATTCAGGTTCTATTGGCTGTCACAGATCAGATCTGATTATTTTTTCTGCATACTGTATAAAGTTTTGATTCTTGGCATACTCAGAAATATTGTTTCAGTGTTATCAAATCAATATTGTACTTGTACTTTGCATTACATATCAGATCTGGGAGTTTGTATTGGTGTAATACATTTTTGGACCCTTGTTTATCAAGTGTACCGATCAGATCTTACTTCTTTCTGTTGATGATATATGGTAGCGGCGGGAGATTCTTTCTCTCATCGAATTCAAATATTTAAATATAAATTTAATGAGGCCGACCCTTTGAGAAAAGTCGTCTCATTTAGATATTAATTTCTATTCTATTTTTTATTATTTTTGGCCGACTAATCCAAGAGTCGCCTAGAACAAAGAGATGCATTGGTTCATGAAGAGGCCAACTTATCTTGAAGAGACATCTTGTTTGGTGAAGACCATATCATCTTGTATTTATAGAAGGCGTTGCTCTCTCTATCATCATTCATTATTATTCAAGTAAGTTCGCATAAAATTCTGAAGGAGTTCGATAGATACAGCAGATCGACTTGAGGAGAAGTTCAATATTCTTCATTGATTGTGTATTTGCATCAAGAAGTGGTGCCATTGTCATTGCCTCATATCGGCCTTGTGATTGGCCATATTGTAAAGCTTATTGCTGCTCAATTTTATCAATATATAAGTGATATACTGTTGCTGGGTTTTTCTCCCTCAAGAAGGAGGGTTTTCCCAAGGTATATGTTGTGTTCTATTGTTTGAATTTGTGTTATTTCTGCTTAACTTAATTCTGGTCCTAAAATTAACATGGTATCAGAGCAGGTTTAAGCAAGGTCGAGATCAGAATTGTTTAAGCAGCGAAATCTTCATCTCTTCTTCTCATCTAAAGGAG
Organism: Sequoia sempervirens; assembly: GCA_007258455.2. Classification (NCBI taxonomy): domain Eukaryota; kingdom Viridiplantae; phylum Streptophyta; class Pinopsida; order Cupressales; family Cupressaceae; genus Sequoia; species Sequoia sempervirens. Next base: position 338,561,307 of record VDFB02000008.1, read on the forward strand.
TCTATCTTAGCTTCAAAATGGTGAACGGACTCAAGGTTGAAGATAGACTTGATGGTGCATCTAACTTCACCTCTTGGAAGTTTAGAGTTCTTATTGCATTGGAAGAAAATGATATTCTCCAATTCGTGGAGAGCGAGGTGCCCGAGCCTTCCGATGAGACTGAGAAAACACAATGTAGGAAGAATGGCACGAAAGCTAAGAAGATCTTGATTGATTTCGTGAAGGATCACCTTGTGCCTATTATCTCCAAGTTGAAGACGGCTAGAGATATGTTCAAGACTTTGGAGGGATTGTATGAAATCAATAACACCAGCAGAGCTCTTGCTTTGAGGCAACAGCTACATCACATCAAGATGGCTAAAGGAGATTCAGTCATCTCCTTCTTCATGAAGATCACAAAGTTGAGAGATCAACTATATGCCATTGGAGATATAGTTGACAATAGAGACTTAGTCATGTTGGCACTAAATGGTCTTCCTCAATCTTGGGAGCCCTTTATCCAAGGTATCAGTGGAAGATCTAAATTACCAAAGTTTGATCATCTTAGAACAAATTGCGTTCGAGAGGAATCCAGGTTGGCAGCAAGAGGTAATGGTCGAAGCTCTCACAATGAAGACAATCATGTTCTTGCTGCTCAAACTTCAAGAAGGAAAGGAAGAGAAGGGAGAAAAGGAAATTTCAAGAGGAATAGAGACAGGAAATCGGATGATGCTCCTGAACCAAAGAAGAAGAAGGATCTCTCCCATATTCAGTGCTTCAGATGTGACAAGTATGGTCACTATGCTAGAGATTGTGCAACAAGGCCAAAATAGCATGCTTCTACTGCGGATGTTGATGATGTCTCACCTCAGAAGGAATCAAGAGACAACTCAAGAGGATTTCTATTCATCTCTGCCCTATCAAGCAATGTTCCAACCAATAGTAGCACATGGTTGATTGATAGTGGCACTTCTCGACACATTACAGGATATAGAAAGCATCTTTCAGATTTGGTAGAAAGAGAAACCAACCTTCACGTGATAATCGAAGATGATGCTTGTTATTCAGTGAAAGGTGTTGGTGCCACCTCTCTTCACCTAGATTCTCGCATCCCTCTTCATTTGAGTGATGTCTTGTTCATACCAAGAATCAAGAGGAATCTTGTTTCAATTTCAGCTTTGGAGGACAAAGGATATCAAATTGCATTCTCTGTAAGGAAAAGTTCTTGCTTGGCCAAAGAACTCTAGCATCAAAACAGCCTGTGTGATTGGTGTTCAGCAAGAAAGTCTTTATAGACTTTCTATTCGTCCAGTTCAAGCATTGTTGCATGATTCCACCAGTTCAAATGAGCTATGGCGTAGGAGGCTTGCTCACCTTCATTTCAGAGCTCTTCCATCCATGAAGAAGATGGTTACTGGTCTTCCGAAACTCAATCAAGAGCATGATGGTACTTGCAGAGGATGTGCAATGGGTAAGAATACGAAGAGTCCTTTTCATAGTAGTGAAAGTAGATCTAAAGGTATTCTAGATCTTGTTCATTCTGATTTGTGTGGTCCAATGTCTATGGCATCCTTGAGTGGTTTTTGGTATTATGTAATTTTCATTGATGACTACTCTAGAAAGACTTGGATTTATTTTTTGAAGTCTAAAGAGTCTGAAGAAGTACTTGATAGATTCAAAGAATTTAAGGCCCAAGTTGAAAATTTGTCTAGAAAGAGGATCAAGGTTCTAAGATCTGATAATGGAGGAGAATACACTTTTGGAGGTTTCCGAAATTTCTGCATTGAGGCAGGGATTAAGAGGGAGTTTTGTGTTCCATACAACCCTCAACAAAACAAAGTTGCAGAAAGGAAGAACAGATCCATAGTTGAGGCAGCCAAAGCTATGATTCATGATCAAGACTTACAAACCTTCCTTTGGGCAGAAGCATCCAGAACTGTTGTGTATGTTCAAAATTGGTGCCCTCATCGAATATTGGAAAATATGACTCTTGAAAAAGCCTTCACAGGTGTGAAACCTGAGGTTAGTCATTTGAGAATCTTTGGTTGTCCTGTTTATATTCATGTGCCTAAAGATAAGAGATCTAATTTAGAACCATCTGGCAAGAAAGGAATATTTGTGGGTTATAGTGAATCTTCGAAGGCCTACAGGATTTACATTCCAGGACAAAAACAGATTGAGATCAGTAGGGATGTCCCTTTTGAAGAAGATGTTGCATTCAAAAGATCTAGAGGGTCTTACATGGAGATAGATAATGAAGATCAGGATATGGACGTTGATCATGTTAATGTTATGGCAGCTTTGGGTTCATCCTTTCAGCCACGAGTGAAGACATAAATTAATATAGCCTATCGGCTATTTATTTATATGTGATATTTAATGTGAAGGGGCGCTTCACTTGGCAACAATGTAATTTCTAAAAAGGGCCGACCTTCCTTGTAATTCACATATTTTAATTGTAATTATATTTCTCTTTTTGGCCGACCTTGTACATGAAGAGGTGCGACCTCTCTCTCATTGTGTATTTATACAAGGTCATTTCCATCCTTTCTATCATCAAGCAAGTTCGTTTCTCTCCTTCATTCAAGTGCGAATTTTCTCCAAGAGCAGATTGCGAATTTCTCTAAGTGCAGATTTAGGTTTCAAGGAAGGGCAGATTATTATCTGTTTTGCATCTAAAGTTGGTGCTGAATACTGGCCTTGTGATTGGCCTAATTGTAAAGAAAATTGTTGCCACTATTTATATATATAAGAGAGATCTTTGTTGCTGGGTTTTTTCTCCCTCAAGAGGAGGGTTTTCCCAGGGTATCTGCTGTGTTGCTGTGTCTGATTTTGAATTAATTTTCTGTGCATTAAATCTGATCATTAAAATTTACAGATCATACTCCTGAGATTCAAAGGGAGTCTACTGAACTAGAAGAGCTTACTGATCTAGTTGATCCCATAGAACTTACTGATGGTCCAAGTGACATTGCTATAGGTCGAAAGAGACCTCTATGGGCTAGACAGACTATGCAAGAGGCAGAGAAGTATGCAGCTCCTAGAGGCACATTCAAAGAAAGCAAAAGACCACAAAAGTTTCCAGGCTATGTAGCATGGATGAGTCATATCATTGAGTCTGAGCCTTCCAGTGTTGAGGAAGCATCAAGTCAACAAGTATGGAGAGATGTTATGGCAGAAGAATATCATCTATTATCAAGAATGATGTTTAGGATATTGTAACGAGACCTGAAGGAAAATAAGTTGTATCTTCCAAATGGCTTTTCAAGATCAAGCATGCAGCTGATGGGAGCATTGAAAAGTACAAAGCAAGATTTGTGGCAAGAGGATTCTCTCAGAAAGAGGGAATAGATTATGAGGAGACATTTGCTCCGGTTGCTCATTATACATCCATCAGTACTATTATTGCTATTGCAGCAGCTAAGGGATGGAAGCTACACCAAATGGACATAAAGACAGCATTCCTTAATGGTGTGATTGAAGAGGAAGTTTACATTGAACAACCAGATGGGTTTGTGATTCATGGAAAGGAATCTCATGTATGCAAATTGAAGAAAGCATTATATGGCCTTAAACAAGCACCTCGTGCTTGGTATGAGAGAATTGATCGATACTTGATGAGCTTGGGATTCTCCAAGAATGATGCAGATTCAAATCTTTACTTCAAGGTAGTTGATGGTGAGGTCTTAATCTTAGTTCTTTATGTTGATGACCTATTTCTTACTGGAGCAAAATATCTCATTGTCAAATGCAAGAAGGAGTTAGCTTCTGAATTTGAGATGAAGGATTTAGGTTTTATGCATTACTTTCTAGGATTGGAAGTGTAGCAGAGACCCAATGAGATTATTCTAAGTCAGGGAAAATATAACATAGATATCTTGAAGAGATTTGGGATGATGGATTACAAATCCATATCTACACCGATGGAAACAAATTTGAAGAAATTGAGTGATTTTGCAGCTAGTTCAGATCTGGTTGATCCCACCATGTACAGGCAGTTGATTGGATCGTTAATGTATCTAGTCAATACTAGACCAGATATTTGCTATGCAGTGAGTGCCCTCAGTCAGTTCATGTGTGAACCAAGGCAAATTCATCTAGTTGCAGCAAAGTATATCTTGAGATACTTGCGTGGCACAGTTGGATATGGCTTGCGATATTCTTCCAGTGTAGATCTAAAGTTGCAAGGCTATTCTGATTCTGATTGGGCTGGGGGTGTACCTGGCAGGAAGAGCACCTCTGGATGTTGCTTTAGCTCGGGGTCTGCCATGATTTCTTGGTGTAGCAGGAAGCAATCTTCAGTGGCTCTAAGCACTGCAAAGGCTGAATATATTGCAGCATGTGTAGCAGCTCGAGAAGCAGTGTGGCTTTGAAAGTTCATTGCAGGATTGTTTGGAAAATCATTGGAGCCGACTGTTATTCATTGTGACAATCAAAGTTGTATGAAGCTATTTGTCAATCCAGTGTTCCATGACAGAACAAAACATGTCGAGATCAAATACCATTACATCAGAGATATGGTACTGAGGAAAGTTATTCAACTGAGATATATTTGCACTGATGATCAGACGGCTGATATTCTCACCAAGCCTCTCTTCAGAGTGAAGTTTGTGCATTTTCGAGACAAGCTTGGAGTTGTGGAGAATGAAGCCCTTGCTGAGAGGGAGGCTCAGCATCAGTGATTTTTGCTATCTACTATAATGCATTTTTCTCTGAGACGGAGAAATTTGAGGTGAAAGCCCTTGTCCATCTCTAAGACGGAGATGTGGTTATTTCCACCCTCTGGGAGTAGCCATGGTGGATGTCATGTTGAGAGACTCCATGACAACATCACATTGAGAGACTCCATGATGAATCCCTTGTACTTGTGTTTATCCACACATGGGAGTAGCCATGGTGGACGTCATGTTGAGAGACTCCATGACGACATCACGTTGAGTGACTCCGTGATGAGCACTTGTGCACATGTTCCTTTCCACACATGGGAGTAGCCATGGTGGACGTCATGTTGAGTGACTCCATGACGATATCACGTTGAGTGACTCCGTGATGAACCCTTTTCCACAAATGGGTGTAGCCATTGCGGGGTGTTATGTTGAGAGACTCCATGACATGGATATCTGGAAAGATATCTCCCTAGCTAAGAGGGAGTGTTGATGATATATGGTAGCGATGGGAGATTCTTTCTCTCATTGAATTCAAATATTTAAATATAAATTTAATGAGGCCGACCCTTTGAGAAAAGTCGTCTCATTTAGATATTAATTTCTATTCTATTTTTTTTTTATTTTTGGCCGACTAATCCAAGAGTCGCCTAGAACAAAGAGATGCATTGGTTCATGAAGAGGCCGACTTATCTTGAAGAGATGTCTTGTTTGGTGAAGACCATATCATCTTGTATTTATAGAAGGCGTTGCTCTCTCTATCATCATTCATTATTATTCAAGTAAGTTTGTATAAAATTCTGAAGGAGTTCGATAGATACAGCAGATCGACTTGAGGAGAAGTTCGATATTCTTCATTGAATGTGTATTTGCATCAAGAAGTGGTGCCATTGTCATTGCCTCATATCGGCCTTGTGATTGGCCATATTGTAAAGCTTATTGCTGCTCAATTTTATCAATATATAAGTGATATATTGTTGCTGGGTTTTTCTCCCTCAAGAAGGAGGGTTTTCCCAGGGTATATGTTGTGTTCTATTGTTTGAATTTGTGTTATTTCTGCTTAACTTAATTCTGGTCCTAAAATTAACACTTTCCACTACAAGGGTTTCATATTTAGTGATCTTGTAAATGGGACTTTGAAATAAATATTTTCAGTAATCACCAGCACTTGTTTCCTTCCTCAGTTTGCTGTTTTTTAGATATTTTTACTAATCAGAAAATACCAAAAAATTTAAATAAATTTCAAAATCTGTAATTTGGGACATTGCAGCAGAAGAGGGATTAAGAAGATGGTGCAGGATATAATGAATATTTGCAGTTATAGTGATGATGGTGAGAAAAAACAATTCTTAATGGAGGATGTGTCTTAACTAGAGGGTCTCAACAAAAACCACCCAAGCATGAATTTCCTGTTCCTAAAATTGAACTGCTATATGAATTTAATGGAGCAGTCTACTACACATAGATGGATATCCAAGTTCAAACAAATCAGAAAAGATATATTCTAAAAACAGCACTGTTCCCATGAGGGACATCATATATTTTCAATCATGCCATTTGCCTTTGATCAATGGTATTACCTTTCAAAGTCTTACTTGAATCATTCTCAGCCCTGTGCTTAGAAAGTCTGTATTGGTTTTCTTTGTCAACATACTCATTTGTAGCGATTCATGGAGATGGCATCTATAGTATGCACATGGTACTCCATATTCTCGAGAGAAACAAAGTCTATGCTCAGAAGTCCAAATGATCTTTTGGTAAAACAATGTAAGCAAGCCACAATGCCTCATACAAAGGGTTACATAAGGATCATCAAAAAATTAGATTCAGAATGAAATAACTTATCCCTAAGAACATTGAAGGCCTCAGGAGATGGTTTCCCTTGGTCTCAATAAATACAACTGCAAATGCATCTGAAACTATGTCATTACAGCCCCCCCTAAAAGCCCCTATTGAAGGATTCATTTGCAGAGTATAATGATGCCATCCTAGCTTTCTTGCACTTAGAGGAGGCCATGACTTCTGTGCCAGCATAATGATGCCATCCCAGCTTTCTTGCACTTTGAGGAGGCCATGATTTCAACACCAACCTTAGCAACAACTGACTGAGTAAAACCTTATTTATACAATGTGATTCATCGGAGCATGAGATTAGGGTAACTCTAATGCAAGAAGGAAGACCACCAGCCAGGATGCAAACAACCAACAGTGAAGGAATTGTCAAATCCATTTATGAGAAAGAAATGTTGGCTAGGATGCATGCAGACAAGAAGTGGTGATGATAGCATTGGAAGGCATTTTATCGTCCATGGCAGACCATAATACCCTGAAATACTTTCTATACTAAAAGTCATCTTTAGAAATAAGAAAAACAGCAAAAGTAGGTAAGATACAAACTAAGAAAACAATCGTCTTGTGTGTCATCACCTCTACCATTTCTATATGATTGGAAATGGCCTTCAAGGAGGGACAAGAGAATCTTGCCACCACAAAAAATACAACTTTTACTTAAGGGAAGATGTCTTCAGAACACTTGACCCAGGAGGTTGACACTCTTTGGTACAAAAAGATGATCTTCTCAAGGCCCACTCCCATAGCATACCAGAGTATCAAGAAAAGTTTTCCTAGAATTTAATGAAGAGAGTTGTCCAAAATTTATAACATAATCCAAGTTATACTGGTGGAAGAAGGAAACTCAAACGCTGAGAGTTGTTTCAAGTTTCAACATTTCACAATTCCCTTTCAAAAGTGGGAAATATTTCCATAGATTTCAGTGCAAACTTTACCAAAATCACAATGTAAAGAGACCATGTGGGTAAGAAAGAAATTCACAGGTTATTTCTTGTAGGAGCTTTTTAAGCTTTGTGGAGCCACCCCAGCCCTGAGTTCTTTTATCATCCTCAAATGAGCAAAATGAGATAGTGAACTGTAATATCCGCATTTTTCTAAGTAATGGCAAATATTGATATTTAGCTTATTTTATTCCCATAAGCTAAATAATAAAGTTATACCGGAATAATAATTAAATTAATTATTTTAAAGTTGTCTATTCTAAATAAATATCAAAAGGATAACTTTATTTTAATTAATTTAATTAAAGCGATAGATTAAAAATAATAAATCTTATAAAATCACTTTATTAAATATTATAAAGTTACTTTATTAAATATTATAAAGTCACTTTATTAAATATCATAATTTTATTAAATAAAGTGTGCTTTTAGAAGAATTGAGGAGGTTATTTTGGATTCTTTTAGAAGACTCGGCTAAGCCTTTAAAAAGAGATGAGAGCAAGTCATTTGGACATCTTGGTTTTGGTATTTTCTATCAGAAAAATTTTGGAAAGCTTGTGTTTGCAAATTCAGCGTTTTCTCAAGACAGAAACCCTTAGAAATCTGTGGATTGGACGAAAACCCAACTCCACATTGAGAGGTGGATTCATCCAGAGTTCATCATTAAGCTTATTTGCAGGTTTGGCTTCATTGGGGAGCTTCAACCAGCTAGGGTTTGAAGGAAAATATCATTCTAGCTAGGGTTTGAAGGAAATTATCATTCCAGCTAGGGTTTGAAGTTTTATTTGTAGATTGAAGACAAAAGAATTCAGATCTGAAGGTTACATTGGCATATTTTTATCTACAAATGCATTGCTAGGGTTTGGAAGTGAAGTGCTTGTTTTGGAAGGAATTTTTGGTCATTGGCAACATTTATTCATATGCAGATTTGTGTTTCAGATTTCTACAGTTTTATATCAGATTGCAGATCCAACCAAGGGTTTAGTGGCCAAATTTGGCATTGTATTGACATTACATCAATCTAGGGTTTCATTGCTCCAATCTAGACCTAGCTGCCATCATTTGGAGGAGTTTAGGGATTGTTTTAGCAGCCATTTACATCATTATTATCAGCAAATACATCAGACATTAACAGCAGGCTTTGAGAGCATCTACATCAGCAATTTCTTGCCATATATATGATCATATTGAGCCTAAGTGAAGTAACAAGCAAACACGTATGTGGTGAACCCAATCCTATGGTTTGTTTGTATATTGTAGACACATTTTATAAGTATTTTCAGTCTCATATCATCTGTATAGACCTGATAATCAGTGTATTCAGATCTGATATATTGTCAATAAAGTGGAGATTGCATGTGAAATTCTTGTTATTGGTTTATGCAAACATTGTCTATCATTTCTATGTTTTATGTGATCATTTTGGCCTCAAATCCCATCAAGAATCAAACAAACAAAACCCCAAAACTCAGAAAAATCAGAATTCAGTCATATGCATGCCAAGTGTTTGACAAAATGTCAAACAACCTAAACTGAAAAATCAGGGCAGAATATTTGGGGATATTACAGTGGTATCAGAGCATGCATGATTATTTATGTCAATTGCAGAAGTTTAAAAAATATTCCATTGGGGATATTACACAAACGAATGTCACAAGGTTATCTCCACTGCTTTAAATCAGGAATAAAAACCAGTGGCTCCAACAGATTGTCAGATTCCAGTGGCATGGAACAGTATAAAATATCAAATGATGTGAGTACTAAGATGACTCCATCCCAGGCTCTATGTGGGCAAAACCTCTGCCAACATCACATCTCACTTGCTTGGTTGTCTAAAGCTCTGGGATCAATTCCCACCTCCAACAGAGCTAGAGATGTTACAGTCTTACAGATACTTAAGGAAACCCTTTTAGTGGCCCAAAACAGGGTGAAGCGACAGCAAGATCAACATTGTATTGGGGGAAAATTGTCATTGGATTACTGGATTCATCTCTGACATCAGCCCTATGAGCAATCAAATATAGCTATTTATATGAGTTTTGGGTTATTTGAGGCTATCTTCACTTATTGACTGTACTTAGCCTACCTAGAGTTGCATGGTACAACTAAATTCCTATCTTGCTACCCTACATCATTCATTGCTTCAATTTAGTTTTCACTTGTAGTAAATTCTGATTCCTGCTTAGATTGGAATACTTCTATCGAATATCTTATAGCCACAATTCTCCTCCCACCAGCAATGAGTCTACTTCTTCCCCAAATGCAAGCAACTCCTCTTTTAGACACATTTGTTGCTCTAATATTATAAGTTCCTCTTGCATATAAAAAAGAATTTGACCTTGATAACAGTACAATTTCCAGAAACACTAATGCCTTCCTGGGCTGAAAAATCATTACCCTCCATAGAGGGAATGGGTCTCAAATGACTGCAGTGCACTGCAAAATGAAAAACATTATAGCCCACAGGCATAATGATTTGAGAGGAGGGCATGGCACAAGCTTAATTAGTCTATTCATAACTAGTACATACATTGTAAAAATTTCATATGTTATCTGCAATGAAACACTTGCTAAATCCTCAAACACTACAATCAAGGTATTAAGATTGTGCTAGTTTTTAAACCATACAATAACATTTTTATTGCTCTCCTGTCCCAAAACTCAGGGCTTCACCTTAGCATGCAGTTGTCAATCCATGAGGATTGACACAACCAGCGGACATCCAAAACTACTGAAGAAAACCGGAGGTAAGGTACATGAAACAAAGAGTTAACTACCCCAAACCCTTATGAGTTATGTGACAAAGCGCATGAAAATTTTTAACTTTTTGGCAAGATTCAAGGAAAAGACTATACTTCCAATTTTATTAGGTGCCCAAAGTTCATCCATGCCATGCAATGTCCACAAAGCACATGGTATGCCAGTTCTGTTGACCCATGACAGCATTCCTGGCTTAAAATAAGTTAATCTGATTGAGCTTACAAAATTAGCTAAAATACAGCCATAAAATATTATTTGAATTTCACAATGGCGATGCACCTCAATGAGCTTGAAGATCATGGAGACCAAAACACCTAAAATGTTTAAAGAACAATTAACGAGGCTTAACAAGAAGAGGAATAAGAATCCTGTAGCAAAGAGATTTACTTGGCATAAACATAGAAAAAAGATATTATATAACTCAAACCTGATTTATTTTCCATTGTGGAATCATCCAAGAAGAGAATTTGAAAAGCTTAACATACCATACAATCATGTCAGGCTATGTTATATAGATTCGTGACAACTTGATTAGAAACGATATTGGAATCTTAAAAATATCAAACTCTTAATATTTGCAGTTTGTTAGCAAAAGCAATTGCAACCCAATCAGACTGCATGGAAGACCACTGCAGCTGATTTACTTCAGCACCAGCCGTGTAAGCTAGTATTGGATCCGGGCCACCACCCTCTACTAGTGGCTGACTAGCAGCTGACAAGTCCCATATAAGTGCCTGTGAATCATCTCCTGCGGTGCAAATATGGCAGGGACTGTGAGGAGCCCATGCAATGGCATTCACACTAGCTTGATGCCGTTGGAGTTCTGCAAAAGGCACAGTCGGATACCTAATATCCAAGACAACAACCTTACAACTATCCATCAAAATAGTTGCCATGAACCTTGGATCCTGCTTGTTCCATCCTAATCGAAGCAACGGAGTATCCGGTTGGGAACTTTCATATATGATAGTTGAATGCTCTTTGTCTCTCAAATCGAAAACTCTCACAGACCCATCAGCAGAAACAGAAGCAAACACTCCTACTCCTCCCCAGGCAATATCATACACCTCCTTATCATGGGCAATCAGTTGTGTATCCACCGCTTCCTTTTCTATGTCCCAGATAGTACAAGTAGTATCAATACTAGAAGTCCCAATTCGTTTTGGATCTGCATCATTCCAATCAAAAGAGGTTAAGGGCGCACAAAATTCACTGTTCTTATTATTGTTCAGAAGGCTTTTCATCTCCACTCGATCCTCACAAACCTGCCAGATTCTTAGATAATCCCCAGTAGTGGCTAAAAGGTCAGGTTTCTGACATTCCTTATCAGGAACAAACATTATTTTGGTAGTGGGATATGGATGATCAAACACAAATCTGGGATCACTCTTGAATTCACCTGATTCTTCATCTAGCTCAATTATTTCTACTTTGTTGTTATACTCCTCCAGGAAACTACCTATCCCGAGTCGAAATTTCTTGTCTTTTCTCACAGACCAATTCATGCCATATATTTGCCAGGGTGCTTCATATGTGTAGATTTCTGATTTTTTCTTTGGGTCTTGGGAATACCCTTCCATTGTCAATCCACTTCCCTGACTCTTCAGCAATACAATTCCAAACGCCTGCACACAACATCAGCATATTGGTTTGGGGGGTGCTATTAACCATACTCGTGTATAACAGATACATCCAACACCTAGCTCACATTTATTGACATTTCATACATTTAGTAAATACCCACTTCAGATTTATTTAAATTTGGTATATTTAACAAACACCCACTTAAGATTACTTAGGTTTTGATATATTACCAAACACCAAACTGCAGGATTGTTTCAACAGACATGTATCCTACTTTGACGTGGCCTTAAAAAAGATGTGGGATTAACTTAGAATACGAATTGAGAGGTAGTGTAATGAATTTGAGTACCTGATTATAGTGGTGAATTCCTCCGTTTCCTTCACAGAATTTCTTCCAAACACATTGTGTATCAAAATTAAGAAGATACACGCAGACTGCAATTAGGGTAAGTTATGAAAAGAATCGCAAAGCCACAAATTTCTGTACATATGTACGGATTCAAGCAGATCGCGTTTAGTGTCCCTTAATCAGGCATATGCCAGAGACAGGGTTACAATCATAACCACACGTTATAAGAACAAGCACTTGCAAAGGTTTGTCTTATTAGCTCCTCTCGGCTACCTCTGTATCTGCCCTCAACAGTATATTTTTCTTTTTCTTTTTTGGGTTTCATTCGATTTGTGTGGATTTAGGACGTAATTTCACTCTGTTTACTTTTTGATAAATTGTTAGGATTTTTTTTTTGGGCTCTTCTACCTACGTTTGACAACATTTCTATGTAATAATGGGTCTTGTGTCTTTTTTAAATAATTTTTTATTGAAAAATATAATTTATTTTATTAAAAAAGTTAGTGAAGTTATAATTAATTAAATTGAACATGACATTTTAGGTAAATTTTTACAGTACATTAAATTTTAATAATTTAACTTTATTGTAAAGGGAAATAAACTTTTTTCGAAATGATCTAGTTTGATCTAATAGAATGCATTAATAGGTGAGTGGTGTGAGTTGATGTATTATAGTATTAAATAAGTAGGGGTACTTAATTTTGTGACAAAAAAAATAGGTTTTTGATGAAGATTCTAGAACTTTGATTGATCTCTCTATTAGGAAAGTGCTTTCAATCCTATGTTGATTTTGTGTTCTATGTAGGGTTAAGTATTTAGGTTTCGATCTAGTTTGCAACCACAAATTTGTCCCTTATGCCTAGATCTAACCCTATGCAACATAAATCTCTTCTCTTTGGTTTGTTAGGTTCACCGTTGCTTACTTTTGTCTCCTTTGCTCTAAGACTGACATTATTTTATGGAAGGTTAGTCATTGTGTTGCTAGGGAACACTCTCATAGGTCAATCTACACAAATGTGTATAAATGATTGAAGACATCAAGTAAGTGCCCTAGACTAATGTATGTAATTTTGTTACTCCTTTTAAGAGTACAAATCCAAGTGTTTCATTAATAATTGCTCCTTATATGCTTTTAAGATGAGAGGGGATGATGAAATTTTAGAGGATGTGAAATGAGTGCAAATGAATGCCTTGAAATATAATCACATGGCACCAAATTGTGCAAATGTGTGTTTAGTTAGCTTAGAATGTCTAGTAGAATAAGCTAAGTTGACCAAATTTAAATTTTAAATTTAGAAAAGTAGTGGCCAAGTTTGTGATTGCATAAATGACCAAAAAAATAAATTAATTAATTAATTAAAAAATGACCCCTCACTAGGCAAACAATTGTATCTAGGTAAATAATGCACTGGAATAGTTTTATGGATAAATGGCATAATGCTTAATTTGGGTGAATGTATTAAGATATGCATATATAGGCATATTGTTTGAATAAATGTAGAAGGATGTGTGTGTGTATAGGGATGGATAAAAGGCTAGAGGAATGAGCTCAACTTTGCTCAAGATTGTGTCATTTGTCAATATGTACATGTACTAAGATATTCTCTCAAAATGGGCATAAAACTAAATGGGAAATGGTATGGGTATGTAAATTTCATCATTATATTTTACCCCCACTTTGAGGTGCATGTGAATCCTAGAATGATCAGGTATCTCAAAGTATGCAACACTCACAAACATGTTTGTAAAATAAATTTTTAAACATAAAAGGATATCAAAGGGGTTCATATAAAGTAATGGACTTTATAAGATGTCATCATGTAGGTTCATTCTTTAGCATGTGATCTCCATGGAAAATTACAAAATAAAGGAAAAATATCCAAGTACTTTTTGTCTCACAAATAAAAATTAGGCACAAAATAAGAGTTTGCTTAACTATCTAGAAATTAGGAAAACAATAAATGAGTAAAGTTAGGGAAGTCCACTTGTTTATAAAGAAATAATGTTGTGTTTGGCTTAATGGGTGTAAGATGGCAAGTCATATGAGGTGTGTTGGTTTGTGCTCAGATTTCATTCTTAAACTTGGTGCTTCTCTTATTGTGAAGTTTTTTTATTTTCCCTATCTTTTTTAAGTCATCTCTTTTGTGCTCTTCCTACCACGCTATACAATTTTACTTCTTTCACTTGTGGTAATTTTTGGTTGTCTTTTATGTTGTCCTTTCTTGCATCGCTTGTGCCTTATGACGCCCTATAAATCCTTGTATGTCCTTTGCCACTTGGTGTTGCTTGAATTTAATACCATGTGTGTTTGACATGTTTATTCTCATTACAAAAGAGTTATGCTTCAATTGTTTTCCTTTATTGTTTGCTTTAAGGCATGTGTAGTATTTTCTCTTGGATTATGGTGGCTACACATGATCTTACAAATATAATTGTTTTATGGTGGCCTTCATATGATCTCGACATCCTTTGTGGCAAGTTTCTTCATTGTGTGTTAGGTTTCTTCTTTGTTTGGTGGGATTGTCATCATAGGCCTTGTGACAAATGCCTTAGTTCATGTTTGCCTTATGGGTTAGTCTAATATACTTATAGTGGTTTTTCCTACCCTTAATAGTGGCATGACAATCTATGGTGATTTTTTTGGGTGTGATGGTGTTTATATTCTTATGATGGCCCATCCTTCTTTTTGAAGAGTATTATGCTTGTGGTGGTGCTCTTTGGTCATTTACAATGTGTTCTTCCCTTGTGGAGGTCATATTTCCATTGGTGGTGATCTTGTGGGCATATGTTGGTTGAGAGTGTTGCCTAGTTCTTATTTTATGATTGCAAACACTTGAATGGTCATCTATATCTTTTTGGTAGATCAACATGTTAATGCAGTGGCATGTTGGTGGTTTTCATTGTGTGGGGGAATTTAGGTTTCTTATTGGTTCATCTTTCCTCATCTTGATGTCAATGGGCTATTCTCCATGGCTCATTCATTGTTTGATTTTTTTTCTTTCATCTTGATGATGTTCTTTCAACAAAAGTTCAAATACTTTACCTACCTTGCTAACGCTATTCATTCCCACCTACCCTATTATGTCACATGTTTCTCAAAGGCATTTCAAATATGAATTTTATGATTATTTCATGGGTATTTGGTGTGTCTTCTTAACCTAGACATTGATCCTTGGGATTTTTGTAGGTTTGTCAAAATAGGACATGATTTAAATATTCATCTTGAGCCATGTTCCTATCTTCCTCAACCTACCATCACATTTATTCCTAATCAGGTTGGTGGTTGGGACTAGTGATTATTTTTATCCTTATTGTTATATGTCTTTTCTCACTTGCAATAATGAGGGTATGTCATGTCGGCCCTTGTTGATTGAATCTTGTGTGATTCCAAGTAGATATCTCTTCCTAATGGTCATATTCCTCTAACATGGACATGTAGGTATCGTAGAGGTTGGATGTAATTAGATATGTGTTTGAAATCACCTCCAAGAGCCTTAATGCTAAAAATTATAATACATATGGTTGTGTGATGTATGTCGAAAGCCCTTAAGCTAATTTTCTAGGTGTATAAGTGATCTTGGGTTGTTATTGGGCATCAAGTGATGTAATTTTGATTTGTATGGGGATGGGATACTCTTTGTAACTAACAAGAAGGTTATAGTATGAGAATAATGCATGTAAATGGATATCTCCATGGTAGTATGTAATTCAAGGGGTGCTCAAACCTAGTTGTGGATCCTCTCTTGACACATTTGTTAGTATGAATGTAACTAAAGTTAGATGAATGTGTGGTAGCTTATAATTTATTAAAAACTATTTGTAATGGTCTTTCTTATGTACCCTATGGGTAGTTGTAGCTTTGAGATCAAAATATTAAGTATGTCCATTTGCATGAAGTGTTATATTTGAATTGTACAAATGTGCACATCTAGTTCCACCATGCCTTATATATGTATCTTCTTGATGCAATCAAGGGAAAATGATATAATGTAGGATTGTCCAACCATGCAACCAAATATCCAAACAACACAATATCAATAGGAAAATTAAAATTAAACTTTATTATTCTCACATTCAGCTTATTAGAACTTGTTGCAATGGACTTGCTACATGCAGGCCACAACCCTTTATTTTTTACTATCAATGAATACTATTACATCTAATGATTCAACTAATATTCATTACTTCATTGGAAATATATTTCTCATCCTTCAACTCCATTTTGAACCTCCATCTTGGTTCTAACACTCAAACCTCCATTTATCTACCCTCAATTCTTCCTTACACTCTCTTTTTCCTTCCAATGGTTGTAGATGAAAAATATATAACTATCTCTAACCTTCCAAGTGATATGTACTAGCTTCAAGGTGGCACAAGGTTCAATATTCTATAAAACATGTCATTGGCAAAAAATAACAAACTTACAAATTCAAATATTTGAAGAGTGGGAAACCTCCATGTGATACATAATATATATACTAAATAGTTAATTAAATCCTTAAAAATGTTCCTCTATTGGCATGAACCCCAAATACACTATTTATAAATAGAAACAATCACAGTTGTGCCTAACTGCCTACCTAAAGATGCTCTCAAGACTATTTGCAATATTTTACTAATTTAAATCATCTCAAATATTAACATGACATCCATCGGCAATATCTAAAAATCTACTCAAAATATAAACTAAAATAACATGTGGTGAATACTTTAGCAACAAATTAAAACTATTTTGGTTGATGCAAGATTTCCCTTGCTCCTTAGGATACTCATGCATACTTGCTTCTTTCTTGCATGATCATGACTCTATGGCTTAATGGAGTGGGTATTGTTTTGATTGGACAATATCTAAATATTCTTCTAATTGATTACATCTCTTCCCTTATTAGTTTAGGACTAGATTAAGGGTCCTACATGATCTGTTATTATAACTCAAGGAACATCTTAAGTGCCTATAAACTTCTTGGATAGTTAGAGGATCATGTCATGCATACCTACATCTTATAGTTATGTATAAAATATACAGTGGAGTCACTTGTGGGGATATTCTAATGTTGTTACTTTTTGGTTCATATGTAAGGTTTTAGTTAATAGCTTAATATGAGA
The DNA here is from genome assembly GCA_007258455.2 of Sequoia sempervirens. NCBI lineage: Eukaryota > Viridiplantae > Streptophyta > Pinopsida > Cupressales > Cupressaceae > Sequoia > Sequoia sempervirens. Next base: position 338,578,541 of record VDFB02000008.1, read on the forward strand.
TTTTTCATGCAACTAGTTAGTCTTTGGCCTAATAAAAAAAATTGGGATCAAGCATACATTAGGTATAGCTATAGTTTGTTTAGTCTTGTTCATATTTCTTAATAGAAGTCTTGTTGAGGATACCTATGGTAAATACCTTTGTGGATTACTTGAGCCTAAAGATTAATATGATCTTACCCACTCATAATCATTGGTCTATTTATATCACATTCTAATCATTAGTCCTACTCATCACCTATGTTGAAGCTCCCTAGGTGTTGGCATAATCCTTTAGGAATTATTGAGGAATGGGGGCTTGTACAACAACTTAGAGGGATTTCACAACATCATAGAAGGCTTACACAAAAATTAAGAGGTCTTGCACATCAACTATGAGGGCTTGCACAACAACTATGAGGGCTTACACAACCATTATAAGATTATACAACAATTTAGAGGTCTTATACTTTGAATATAAGAGCTTTCATAACAACTGCAAGATTGTGTTTGGACAAAATTGTGGATCAATGTTGGGGAAAACTATCCTTGTAACTCTTTCAAATGGACTTAACACAATTGAATCAATTCTTGGGAACTTTGTGTTGATTTCCTCAGTTTGTTCCTCAATTTCAATTTGGGGATTGTAAACTCATGAAAAGTGTTGTGGCTATATGCCTAAGGGTTGAAAATAGTGAATTAAGTGGGGATGAATGCAACTAACTTGCACAATAATTATCTAATCATAAATCTGGTTTAATCTCCTTGTTTTTGTTGTGTGACAAGAACTGTGCCAAGAACTGTGATAGGAAGTGTTGTGACAGAGATAAAGAAACCTTATAGATTATGCACTAACAATAATGAATTTTTGTTTATACATATCAGAGTTTTAATTCTCACACTATGCTTCAAATAAACACATCAACATATAACTGATGAAAATCACCTTTAAATGAATTGTAATTAATTATGAATAACTAGATTTATGAAAAGGAAATGCTTTAGAATTAAATCACACACATTTACCACACCAATACTAATCTAGAAAATTCATCGGATAACTCAAGCAGTGTGCCCTGCCTCCTTAGTCATCTAGTGATGAATTATAAACTTTGTTCTACCTTGAACTAATCATGCACACACATCTCCATAATTTATCACGATTCAAAACAACAATCTACTCTTATATTAATATCTATATGATCAAGTCTTCTAACTACACACATATTTATACTAAGCAAACACCGATATAGTTTGTTTTGGTTTGTTTGTGGCCTATGGCCAACAAACCAAATATGTTTGATATAAAATAGATAATGGTCATTGGACACAACTGTGTAACAAAACTAACAAGTATCTTTCAAAAATGGTTTACAAATTTGTTGAACTTTTATTTCTTTACCTCTCCACCATCCATGTACTTGGAAACCCTAACATCTTCCTTTAGTTATCCCTTGCCATTTCAGCCACAAAATAATTAGCATTTTGATAGATATCAATATCTTCTAGTAGTTTTAATTTCCCTCTACATTATATACCAAATATCTATACTTCCTATGACAAATAGTGACAGGAAGGTAGAAAAAAGTAAAGGAAAAAGGAAAACAAAAGGTAAAAACATTAGGACTTTTCCACCCTCATCATTTCCCCCTAGCTGATGGATTTGCATGTCCTCGTGCAAAGGAAAGGGTCACAAACCAATTAATCTCTGCAAAGTGTCATTAATCTCTTTATTCCATTTATGCTTCAACTCGTGGATCTATTGTTCATGCTCACTGACGGGCAAATGAAGTTCTTTGTTCTGATTTGCTTGCTCAAGTTTTGATTTAAGACTATTAAAATTTTTGCTGCTTGTAATTGCTTGGCTAACTATGCTTCTTGTAACTAGGTTTGAAGACAACAATTTTCTTCTTTCAACTAAGAAATTACATTCTTTAAGGTTCATATTTCTTCTTGCTATTTTAACAAAAGTTACTAGTCCCTACATTCTTTTCTTGTTTCGTGGTTGTCTTGGGAAGGTGACCTACTATCATTATGTTCCACTTCTACATACTTGATTATCATCAAGTTTCCTTCATCAACTTGGGCATCAACAGGGGGCAAACTTTCATGTCTTTCTTGTTCCCTTGTATTGTCTACTTTCTCGATTCCTGCAGACTCTACATTAGCCTTATCTAAATATTCTGATACATTATAATACATTGGAGAAGGACATTGTGGCTCAAATGGGGCATTTTCCTCTTGCTCATTTAAGGGTTCTTTTGTGGGAGAATCTATAGCAGTTGGAATCTCAGGTTCCTGATCATCATCAACAGTGATTGTCTTAGGGATGGAGGACTTATTTTCTATTGTTTCTTGTGTTCTCCTCCTTTTTGCCCGCCTATCCTCCCTGTTGGCTTTACCCTATTTTTTTAAGACTTCAAATAGGACTTCTAGGTCTGAATCAAGGTATTTTTCTTTTGGACTATCCATATGACTAGCTACATTAGCTAAATCTTCCAATCAGCTCACAGGGCTAGTTGAAGTCCTTGATTTCTTTTTACCCTTCCTGTCACAAGAAGGCTCAAGATACAACTCTTTTTGACACTCAACAGATAGGGTTTGTTTTCCTTTAACTGTTTTGACAAACGACCCTGAAACCTTAGAAGATTTAACACTTGAGGTCCTAGTTTCCATAATAGTTAGGCCTGGGGATTTTTAGACAATTTTTCAAGGGCTTTTCTCTTTGAAGGGTTGGGGCTTACACTAGGATCTCGATTTCCTTCAGAACCTTCCTCAAATGTATCGAGAAGGTATTCTTTATTAGAACAAGAGTTATCACTAGGAGAACCATCTGAAGATTCATCCGAAGAGGTTTAATTTTTTGAGGCTTCAGAACCAGTATTATAATTTATATTGACAAAAGAATCCTAATCACCTGAGGGAGAAAGCCTTTTTAATGCTTGGATGATTAGTAACCAGATTAACCCATGTGAGCTAAAGAGTTTTTCTTTCCTTTTTGAATGGCTTTACTCATGCGTTGTAGAGAACAATGTAGAAAATAGGGCACATTAACTAACTGATTTTTCCTTAAATGCAACATTAATCAAAAATATTGAGAAAATACATATACATACCTCCCCTCACAGGTAATGTATTGAATTATGAATTTAGCCACACCTCTCCAAATCCCTAGTAATGAAGCTAATTTAGTACCCTAACCATGAACCATTTTGATAGATTTTCCCCTTCTTAGAAACATTTTTCGCATAGGTTGTAGGTCCACAACCTTCTTTTTGCTACTTGGAAAGTATTTTTCACCAATTGCTAGTAACCTAGTTACATCTACTACAATGTCAATAGTTATTGTAATAACCCATCCTAAATTATTACTTAATTAACATTATTGTATTTGAAACATGAATATATTCCAAATTAAAAAAAAACATAACTAGTGGCTAAGGTCAATCATAGCTACACATGTCCATTTAAAATGAGTCAATGATTTTGTATTCACTTCAAAATTTAAATTACAATATCAGGTTTGACTTGGATCCTAAGGTCACAAAGTCATTACATTGTACATTTTACATCAAGTACATGAATGTATTACACCAAGTTACATCTTAGACTATAATAGTCTTGTGAACAACTAAGGTTAACGCTCGCCTCCACTGGTGGACGAGAACATGGTTGAAGCGCTTTACCACCCAACCACAAAGCTTACGCTTCCCCGAAATTCTTCAGATTTGAAGAATGCTCGACCTTGCACATAAATTTTAGGAAGAGAACAATCTGTAAGGTGGAATCTAGTGTGTGCCCATACATCAACAAGAAATTTTTCTATCTACAAGTTAGAAAAGAAAATGCAAGATCTATGCTAGGAATGGTAGAGAGTCAAATCACAGAGTTCATATATACATAATGAACTATATTGCTTGGCCAAGTATAATAAATGTGTTGTAACAACAAAAAACAATAGGTTCTGGTAAAGCAAACCTATACTCCTTGTACTCCATTTTGGCACCCATCCTGGAAGGTAACTTTTTACTATACATCTCATAATAGCTATCTACCCTTTAACATCATCTACTCGGAGGTGCTCTAGTCAATTAAGGTATCATTTTTATGTTCAAGTATTAAAGTATTCTCTCACAAATTCTTCAAAAGAAGAATCAAATTAATAATTTACTCTCTAAACAAAAATTAGATTTATGATTCACAGAGTGTTTCATCAATCAGTCATATCGTTCTTATGACTACTTTCTACTTCTCATCATAAGCATTTTCCTTTTAAAAATGTACTAAAAACAAAAGAAGGTATGCCACAAGTATGTGTATGTACATAGACGAAGTCTATGTGCATACACATATATGTTCCTACTTATGTTTGAAATCTATGCATACATTCTGAAATAATCATTAATTCAAATTGCAATCTTAAAATAGTATTCCATTGATTTTTCTTTTGTCAAAAATAAAGAATCAGAACAAGTCTATGCTAACAATTTCACACATACTGTTATTGCATTCTCTCAACTGTGATACTCTAACATTGTTGTTTACATAAGAACATTCATTGTTTAAATAGAACAAGTATTGTTTCCTACTAAACAATTATAAAACAAGTTGTTTATGTGTGAACATTCATTGTTATAATAGAACAAGTATTGGTTCCTACTAAATAGTTATAGAGCAAGTTGTTTCCAACTAAACAATTTATTGAGCAAGGTTGCTTTTAGCTACAAAGATAACTTTTCAACAAAACAGTGTCGTTTACAAAAGAATAACCACTGTTTACATCAACACAATACTGTTTCAAACTAAACAATTACATTTAAAGATAAATAATTATGTTTACTATGTTTGTTGATCTCAAGCTGTTTACATGCTAAATGATCACTTTACAAGTAAATGTTCACTATTTAAAAACATAACGGGTTTTCCACAATGTACTGAAAATAAACAAATCAAATAGCCTAGTTTCATACATAAGGATAAAATGTCTATTATTCAGATCTTGAACACTTTCTTCACTAGAAATTCGATGAGCAACTTTAATATTATAACGAAAACTAAGTTCAACATGTTTGTCAATGAAATACTTGAGCAAATATTTTAGTCAAAAAAGGCATAGAAGTTTCAAGTTCAAACAATACTCTTGCCTATTCAAGCTGCAACAAACCAACCAAGGTTGCTCTAGATTCGACCAATCTCAATGGTCGGGTGCTTTCTTTCTTAGCATCAAAAGTTATATTCGAAATTGCCCTTATGGGCATAATGGTTTATCCCATGCATGCAATAATATACAATGTGCAAACTTATGTCTATACCATTTACACATTCAGGAAATCAGCCCGTCGATCTTCTAGATTGACCCAAGCAAGGCTTGGTGAGTCTCAAACTTAGATTCATACCATCGTTCCTATCAAATGAGGTCAGCTTCACACAAAATAACAATATATGTGCATATACAATTCTCTAAAAGCATTCAAATAAGCCCCTTTCTGTTATCGACCCATTCGATAACAAGCATAATAAATATACAAAATACAGGGAATTGAATGCCCTCCCATAGGATCGTTATTTGATCCTTTACAAAGAACAATTTTTACAAACAACATAGTTATACAAAATATTTTTTGTAAGCCTTCTTAAGGCTTAGCATTATCATGCATATTAGAAATGATGGACAAGCCCTATAAGGCTTTCGAGCCTCAACCTAACTCTGCTCACAGCGGCGAAGGCTTAAAAATCATTATGCTTTCTAAACTAGTGGGTCATAGGCCATGCGACTTCCACATAGTGGGTTGACAAACTTAATACATTTGGCTCAAGGCTGATACATATCACAGATAGCGACTTCTCATTATACTGTACTATGAAAACATTTGATGAAATGGAAGGATTACTTCTAGCTTGATTCAATAATAGCAATAAGGCTAAGTCTATGCAAAAAAAAAAGATTGATTTACCTTCAAATCAAACTTTGGTGACGATTCCTCAAATTTTTCCTATCTTGAGTTCATCCTTTGCTTTTTCCTTTCGAATCCCAAATTTTTTTCTCCTTCTTTGCCTTTTTTCCCCAGTTATCTTTCAAAAAAATGGAAACAACACACTATCTTTGCATGTTTTTGGGCGATGGCGTTATTACCATGTCACCAGCCACTTCTGGGTTTGAATATTGTCATTAAGATTGTGGCAATCCACCTCCTTAGTGGATTGCCTTGTGATTTCTGATTCATTTCAAACAGTCCAATTTAGAATGTATTAATTATCACTTTGAATTCAATATGAATTTGAATATGTGTACATATATATATATATATATATATATATATATTCATATATACATACATATATATATACATATATATATATACATATGTATATATATATGTATAGATGTATTTATATATGTATATATGTATACATATATACATATATATATATATATACACATATACATACATATATATATACATATACATATATATATATATACATATATACATGTATATGTGTGTATATATATATATATGCATGTATATGTGTATATATATATGTATATATGTATATATATATATATGTATATGTATATGTATATATATATATATACATACATATATATATATAATATATATACATACATATATATATATATAAATATATGTATATGTATATGTGTATATATATATATGTATGTATATATGTATATATATACATACATATATTTAAATGGTTTCATTCATATTTACCTTGTTTTCAAATTATATATATGTATATATGTATCTATATACATACATATATTTAAATGGTTTCATTCATATTTACCTTGTTTTCAAATTTTATATATATATATATATGTATGTATGTATGTATGTATTCACATTTATTTACATACATACATACATATACATACATACATATATATATATATATATATATATATATATATATATATATATATATATATATATATATATATATATATATTCTTATGAAAATTGTTTGTTCGGAAGGGCTTATAAGTTCCATATATTATCATTTTAATTAAAGTAAGGAACTTTAATTTCATCTCAAGCATCCATATATATAAACTAAAAGGAGTTTTCTTTTCACTTAATTTTCACATAATGAAATCTCTTATCCTTTTTTATTCATTCTTTTCAATACTTTCATTTTCTTCAAAATATAGAGTTTAAGTAGACAATTTTAATCTACAAGCCATTCATTTTAATAACTGAAACAATTCAAGTCATGAAATTATATTCTTCGAAATATGCAAAATAGATCAAATGCAAATCATCATGCCATTTGTGGTGTGTGCACCCAAATTCCAACTGGCTTACTGTTTGATCCGGCTAAACAATCCTACTTCAACCGTGTTCTCGTCCTTCAACCTGTCACCCTGCAACTACACACACTTACACTTGCAAATTTATCAGTAACGTTCAATTCTTGGTAACATATAAAATAATTTCTAAAAGTTTGCAAAGTCAACATCAATCAACTTCTTTCATTCAATTTTTGAAAATTCTAAAATATCCATTTAATATTTATTGAATTTCTTCAATAATTCAATTTACCATATTATAATAAATGTACAATAAAATTGGGTTATGATAGTTATAGGAAATTGAAAACCCTGGACAGAGACTTGATTGCCATCAAATTTTAGTGCAAACTCCTGGGTGACCCGGTTATCAAACCCCCATAATTTCTTGAAGTAAATATCCCATTGTACCCTCTTGAACACCTCATATATGTCCTTATTCTTACAAGCCCTCAATTCCTCCATGGAAGTAGGTTCGTGATGGGGACACTAGTCTTTAGCCATGGTATGGTTTTACCTGGAAGTTGTAACAGTAATAGAGCATAAAAGGTAAATAGTAACAAAATTGAAAAGGATACCTGTTAGACAAAAACCACTTGCCAAGATAGTGAAATGGTATTTCAAAAATAGTAATAATGGCGGTAAGGATAGAGTTATGGCAAAGAGTGTGGAATTACTATGGAGTATGGTGAAGGTAGGATATTGAGTTGTCATGATGAAAGGAATTGACAAACGGTATGAATAAGAGGGTGAGTCAAATGGTACTATAACATTCCCTCCCCCCAGCTTAATTATGAGTCGTCCATGGGTCATGTCACTATGGATCAAAAGAAATAGCAATATTTAATAAATGGAAGAGAAAAATTAAAATGTTCAAAAATACCAATATCAATACCATATGTGAGTCATCTCACCAATAAGCATGTAGTATGGGAAGTGAAGGTGGCCACAGGAACTGCATGGAAGAAATCTGAATCAGCATAAGGAAATCTCCATACACTGACACTGCATTAGGTGGATAATATAGTGGCCACGTGATATAGAATGAAGTACTACTGACAGCTATAAGAATTCCAATGTGGACAAGTTGTATGGTAGGAAAAAGGATGGAGCATGAAATGACAGCTGGCCATCATGGAAGTGAAATGTAAGAAGCACATGTGGCAACTGAGCGGATTATGGTAGCATAAAAAAAGATAGGGACAAGAACAAATAGAAATTTCTTGTCCACATAATGACATCATCCACTATAAATGAAGCATAAGCAGAAGCACAAAATTCAGAACAAACAAGAAGAAGTTCCTATCCATAGTATGACAGGAAAGAGTTCTTGATAGAAATGGGGAAGCATAAAGGAATATGAAGCTAAGGTGAATCTGGGGCGGAGTGTTGTTGCTAACAAGAACATTAGGAAGATGGAAAGTCATCTCCTAATGTCAAAAATGAATGAGCAATTTTGTCGCACCATAGAATAGGTAGCAACAGGAACAACGAACCCCAAGAATTTTTGTCACAAAAACTTGATAGGAATATTTTTCCTTGTGCCTTTTATTCTTTTCTTTTCTTTTTTTTATCATGATTATAGACCGTCAGTATCCCGATTTTCACCCCATCATTGCTTAGAGATCTTGAAAAAACTAGTTTTTTCCTCCAAGTTTATTCAACAATTAATACCCACAAGAATCTGGTTTTCAAGTACTAATTGGCCAACAATGCTCGAAGGTTTTCATTGTTGGATCTTTTATTGCTTTGTTTTTTTTTTACAACTTATTTTGGAGAGGTGACAGGAACAAGAGTGAGTTCCTTCATCATATTACAAACAAAAGTTTCCTTAAAAAGGGGTCACTTGTATAGTTTCAAATGGTGCCCATTGACAATGAGATCCATATGCTTCGAATCCACTGTGTATAACATAACAACACCATAATCATAAATAGTCTTGATCTCATAGGGACCAAGCCATCGAGTTTGAAATTTCCCTTTGAAGTCCTATAATCGAGAGTCATAAAGAAATGCCCAGTCACCAAGTTAGAACGTGCATTGACGAATGAAGCGATCATGCCATTGTGCTCGTTGTTGCACCACCTTTGCATGAAAAAGGGCTTACTGACACATCTCATCCAAGGAATGGATTTGAATTATTCTTTCCTTTTGGGATTTTTTGAGACTTGTCCCTAGTTGAAGAGCAATACAGAGTCTTCACTTCAAATTCAATCAACAAAACAACCTTTTTGCCATAAACAAGTTCATACGATGTCAAACCGGTGGTTGTCTTCCAAATCGTCTGGTAGGCCCAAACTGCTTCAGGAAGTCTATCTGCCTAATCCCTCTTTTGTAGTGCCACAGTCTTTGTGAGGATTGTAGACACCTAAATTTGGCCACTTACGTTTGGTCAAATTTATCCTTTTTCATCTAAAATATCCTCTTATCTGCATTAATTAAGTAATATTACTATTATTTAATTAATACCCCTAAAGCCCTTTACATCCCTAAGATATTTAGTTAAATAATTAAATACCTTACCATTTATTCCTTTCCTCAAAGGAATTAAATAAATAATCCATTTATTTAATTCCCTTTATCTCCCACCCCCCATAATCTACACTTAATTCTAATCCACCTCCTAATCCCATCATTAGGGATGTACACATTCCTAATTCATGATTAGGATGTGTCACATCCTCCAACTTTTGCAAGTTGGCTCCTAATCCTCGTTAGCCACCTAACCTTCCTCTAATCCTTCACAACTAGCCTAATCAACCCTTTAGTCAACTCTCCCCATTCCCCAAGGAATTTTTAATTCCTTTTTGTAGTCAACTCTCCCCATTCCCCAAGGAATTTTTAATTCCTTTTTGTCTTCCCAAGGTCTTTTTGATGAATTTTTAATTCCTCTCCCATCTCCAAAGGAATATTAAATTCCTTTTATCTTTCCCAAGGAATATTAAATCCCTTTTATCCTTTCCATGCACATTAAAAAGGAATTTTTAATTCCTTTAGTCAACTCTTTGATTTCAACCCTTGATCTTCCTCCCCCTTTCAATCTCCACCGTCCATTCTATCTCCCTTGGCTAAATGACTAACACTTAGCCATTTTTGCAACCCTAACCATTCTCTCAAGCATTGAACCATCTCATGCACACTCAAGCTCTCACACTATCTCCATAGCCAAATCCTTGCAACCATAGCCATCTTGCACCCATTTTGTGACCAAATCAAGCTACAATCAAGTTGTTATGCTACCAAAATCATTCTACGAGCACACATATCAAACTATCAATGAGGGAAAACAACTCCATCAAACTCAAACAAGGTAAAAATTGATTCTATTGTCATTTTTAAGTTTGAGTTTCATCTTAAGCCCAATCTTGAGTGTTTTGTTTTGTTTTTATCCTTTTGTTTGAGTTTATTTCTTGCATTCTGGATGGGGTAAAAATGCTACACACATTTTTGGCACCCCCGGTGTGACCCATGCCACGGGTCCAACATTTTACATTTGTTATTGTTTGATTTTTGAAGGTTCAAGTTTACACGTAGGGGCGAATCCGCATTGACAGGCAAATTTGCACCTTATAGAGGCAAATTTGCACCAGAAAATAGGCAAATCTGCTATTTGGGGTGAATCTACTTAGGTTATAGGGGTGAATTTGACTTTCAGGTCAAAGTTGTAGAACAGGAAATTTTTCCCATCCTCACTGAATAGGTGAAGTTGCTCTACAGAATAGGAAAATTCGCCCATCCTCACTGAACAACCAAATTTGCTCTACAAAATAGGAAAATTCGCCCATCCTCACAAAACAACCAAATTTTCTCAATAGAGCAGGCAAATTTGCTCTTGACAAGGGAAAATTTGCTCATCCAAACATGCGAATTTTCCTCACACAGAGACAAATTTGAGGTGAATCCAAGACTTGAATTTCTAGTTTTCAGCATCATTTCGGTTTTGTTTTCACATACTAATACGTTAACTCATTTGTTTGTGAGTGTCCCTAGTTTTTATTAATGATCTGTGCATCTTGTTCTCATTCGTCCAAGACCAGTGGTTGCAAACTACTAACACATTTTCTATAGAACGATCGGTCCAAGACCTTTTAGTTAGTTTGTTTTTCATTTTCCATACTAGTTAGGAAACGTAGATTAATTAGAGGGTCAATTAACTTGTTTGCTATGTGTTGGGAGTGACTGTTGACATATCCAATCCCCTTGCGCCATTTGGCGATCCTGGGTGACAAGAAATCATACTTTACTCTAGTCTAGTCGAGTCTACCTAGGAGGTGCTAGTGCATCTAAGCTCTCCCCTTGCGCTACGTGCGAGCCTAGGGACTAGCTGAAAACATCTAGTATCTTCTTCCCTTAGTGGGACCTGCCTGGGATTTCATCACCCAGGGAACGATCTTAACCATGTGTTACCGGCGGGGTATATAAAGGGGGGAGAGCTAAAGTTGTACTTCAATCTAGTCGCGTCGTGTCTAGCAAAGAGTCGAAGCTAGGGTAATACCTAGATAAGACGTGAAGATTTGGTCCAAGTTTACAGTACCTCGCTAGGGCTCCTAACTCACACTTGTGACAGGCTGGTGTTCATGGTTGTGCCCCACGTACCGTGCGTATATCAAGGACTCACGGGATAGCCTTGTTCATCCTAGTTAGAGACTCGTGTTTTAGCCACGGCTTGGTGTAGTACAGGGGATGCACATCATACCCCAAAGTTACTCACCATGTATTGCTTGGTAGAAATCCTCGTGGTGGACTACAATAGTCCTCGAGTGAGAGCATGAAGGTGAACCCGCGGCGTCTATTGATGACCTTATGCCACTAGAACGCTAGCTATCTGCCTTCACGAGAAAGGGTGATCTAGAGAACCACCCTAGTATCACAGAGTATTAACCTTGGGTTGTCCACTCAAGGTGGTAGGCCTACATCAAGTTTGTAAACCCATATCGCTAATTATAGGATCATGTTGCCTAACATGTCTTCTTTGTGTGATACTAGTACTTTCATTTTCAGTTGAGTTAGCCTAGCCATCTGTTTATTGTTTGTCGTGCTTGTCATCCTTTGCCACAGTTAGCCCCCGCCTTCACAGGCAAATTTGTCCCTTATAAAGGTGAATTTTCTATGTCGACAAGCATTCTTTCCCTACAAAAGGGCGATTTTGCATCTTAGTCTAGCCTAGGTCATTTGTTTAGCGAATTCATCTTTGTCAAAGGCAAATTCGCTTGTGGGTCACTTTTTGGGCGACGCCATTTTTGCCCATTCTCTAGAACAAGCGAGTCTTTCTGGCCTTTAGGTGAGTTTGTCAGTCATTTTCCATCGAATTCACCTGTTTTCCACAAAACAGGCAAATTTTCCATCTCTTAGGGGCGAACCTGTTGTCCATAGGGGCAGTCCCATCTCCAGTCCATGTCATCTTGTTAGTCATCTTCCATCAAATTCACCCATTTTCACAGAATAGATGAATTTTCCCCCCTTAGGGGCGAACCTACTGTTAGTTTGAGTAAGTCTGTTTGTCTATCCATTTGTCTGTCAAATTCGCTCGTTCTCTTAGGACAAGCGAATTTGCCACATCCTTGGGCGAATTTGCTTCCTGTTTGAGTTTTTCATTTGTCCGAGTCAAGATTTAGGCGAATCAGTTTGTTGAATAGGCGATCCCATTTTCAAGTGATTTCGTTCCCCATTCATACCGTTCAAGAAATAGGCGAGTTTGTCACCCCGTTAGGCGATCTTGAAAGTCAAATCCACCCGTTTCCCTGAGTTTAGGTGATCCTGCTAACTGTTTGGGTGAACCTATCGATGAATAGGCGAATTTGCTTAGCAATTCACCTGTTTCTAGTGTCATATGAAGTTTGGGAAAATTTGCTTTTCCAGATAGGTGAATTTTCTCATCAAATTCACTTGTTCTTGTGCCAACCCAGTTTTAGGTGAATTTTCCCCCCATATAGGTGAATTTGCGTCACAAATTTGCCTATTTCTTGTACCATCTAAAGTTTGGGCAAATTTTCTCATCAAATTTTCCTATTTCTTGTGTCATTTGAAGTTTGGACGAATTTTCCTCCCCAGAACAGGCAAATTTGCTTCCAAGCATAAGCAATTTTGCTCAAAATAGACCATCATCGGTCTTCCTGTAATCATCATTTTCGTCCATCTAAAGTTATCCTTTTCTCAATAAAATCATATAGGTTCATCGCATGACATCTCTAGAGTACATATCCATCATTAATTCATCGATCTTAATCACCTAGACTTTGTTTTAGGGGTTTTTATCCAAGTTGACTTAGGTGTTTGATCCTAATCGCCATCAATCACACTTACTTAGGATTGTTATCCGTCCTAAATCAGTAATCATTATGACCCAATCAATCTACTTCCATCTTGAGGTAGATTTGATGTTGTAACCATCCTTTTCGCAATCCAATCTGATCATCAACACCCTGCGTCATCTAAGTCAAATCTCTGAATTGGTTTTAGAATCTATTTCATCATCCTATCTAATTAATCATCCAATCCTATCTCATCAATCAATCTTATTGAATCCCATCACATCCTCCAATACAGTTCTAATTTGAGCTTCAATCCAATTCAAATATGAGCTTAACCTAAATCTCAATTTGAGCTTTAGTCCATCTACATCCAAGATATTCTTATATCGAAACAAATCTTAAGATCCCTTCTTCCATATTCTTCTAATCCATCCTATTTATATTTTCATCATCTTCTCTTTCCTTCTAATCATCTATTCCCATATTTCAATCCATATTCATCCCATCTAACATCATGAATCCTTATCCTTCATTAGTGCAACCAAAAATAGTAGTCAAGGGAATCCCAATTACGTTGATGACGAAAACGAAAGTCTTGTTGATCAAGATGAGTATGATATAGATCCCCTTGATGCAATCATTACTAGCAAGCTTTCCCCAAGCGTCATCCAGAATCCGATCACTCATCCAAGCTATCCCATCAGGCCTTCATCCACACCTAATAACAATCCTTATGCTACCTTTGACAAGGGATATCCAGTATCTTCACCATCCACATATTCATCATATCCTTCAACTACATCTTTCTCTTATCCACCATCCACGTCCTCCTATCCTAATCCACCATCCCAATCTTCCCATCCTAATCTAATATCCCCATACTCCTACTACAATCCACCACCCACATCCTCTTGTCCTAATCCACCATCCACGTCCTCCTATCTTAATCCACCATCCCAATATTCCCATCCTAATCTAATATCCCAATACTCCTACTACAATCTACCACCCACATCCTCTTGTCATAATCCACCATCCCAATACTCCTATCCCAATCCACCATCCCAATTTTTCCATCCTAATCTGCTATCCCAATACTCCTACTATAATCCACCACCCACATCTTCTTGTCCTAATCCACCATCCATGCCCTCTTATCTTAATCCACCATCCCAATCTTCCCATCCTAATCTACTATCCCAATACCCCTATTACAATCCACCACCCACATCCTCTTGTCCCAATCCACCATCCACGATCTCCTATCCTAATCTGCAATCCCAATCTTCCCATCCTACTCTACCATCCCAATACTCCTACATCAATCCACCACCCACGTCCTATTCTAGTCCTAATCCTCCACCTACTCTTAGTCTTCCATCCAATTCCAATCCATCTAATCCTAATCCTCTACCTACTCTTAGTCCTCCATCCAATCCCAATCCATCTAATCCTAATCCTCCACCTACTCTTAGTCCTCCCTCCAATCTTGTCCATCCATCTAATCCTAATCCGCCACCCATTCATAATCCTTCATCTACTCCTACCACGCCATCTAAACCTACAATAACCAAGAACCTCATTCTCGATGTCATCCAAGGGCTTATGACAAAGAAGACATCCCCAAATCCACATCCTAATGTCATGGAGCCATACCACCCCACTTCACCATGTACGATCACTAGTGATCAGACCCATCTCCATCCCACACATATCATTATTGTTACCACCCCTAGCACCAATCAAACCGTTGAAGCCATCAAACCCACTAAATCCATTGAATCCCCATCTCCTACTCCGAGAGCCGCTAAACCCATTGAAGATAACCAAATCCAATCACCATCTTCTACTCCTAGATCCACTCAATCCATTGAAGATAACCAAACCCAATCCACTCCTCCCACTCCCAGCATCACCGAAATCCTTTCCCATGAACTTCATGAATCCCCCATCCTTCCATCTCCCTCACTTGAGGAGTCCCTCCAACACTCCATTATCATGCCTTCCACACACAATGAGTCATGCCAAGAGCTTGATCTAAAGCATACCAACATATCCCCTCCTCCACATCAAGATCTTGCCATCCTATTTGCTCCAACTCAAGATAATAGTCCCCCATCCATTCCATCCCATGATCCCCTTGACACTCAAGATCCAACCACTCCATCTCATAAGCCCTTATCACCCATTGCCACAACTCCAGATCCTATCATATCACCTAATCCCTCTCTTGATCCCTTACCACTCACTCCTCTCAATCAAGATGTTGCTATCCCATCATCTCCATCTCATGATCCTCCATCATCGCTTAACCCTACTATTCCCACACCACCACTTACTATTCCCACACCACCACTTTTATATTCCCTCGGTACTCTTACCTTCATCCATGGTGGCTTTCTTACAGAAGAAGAACCAGGCATATACACCACCCATCCTCCTCCACCTAATAATGGACTCGCATCATGCTTCAAAAGTAACAAGCATCCTACCATAGATTGAATGCTCCAAAACATGAACTATCAAGGAAAAGGTTTAGGCCTTCATGAGCAAGGTATTTTAGATCCCATCCATGTCAAAGAAAATCCGCGTACACAAGGTCTTGGATATATCTCTCAAGAATCGTAATCCAAAAATGTTGGTACAACCTCTATACGTCCTCAACGAGCCTCCTCCAAAAGAATAATAGGCTCTTCCCGTCACTCTACTAAACCATTTTCTGCCATCCCCCCTCCATCGTATCACCTCAAAACTACCATCCATATTCCTCCTTCATCTACTCCATCTATTTTGGGTCCTTATGTCCCTCCATCCATCATCACACATCCCCCACATACTAAGTCATTTTATGACCTTATATCCCAAAATCACATCCTCCATCTCATCCTATTCCTCCTTTATCCATCCATCACCTATGCATATTACCCATCATAAACATCCCACTCTCATGTTCCCCAATCAGGATCAACAAAGGCACGTACCTACACATTCTCCATCCACATATCATCCCCAAAATCCAACCTCCATCACTCCATGCATGTTTCTTCTACATCATCCATCTCCTCGCACCCATCCCATTGCTATTGAAAGCACTTTGGATGCTAAAGTAAAAATGCATAAATCTAAACATCCACATGAATCTAACGTCCCTCACGTCTCCTTAAAAAGAAATGTTGAAAAAAAGAAAAATCAGATCCAAAATCCAAATCAAATCCATAGGCCTCAAAGGCCCACCAAAGCAAAAATTAAAACCATGTGGATCCCAAAGAAAAAAGATGCAATGCCTTGAAATGAAAAATTTGTAACAACATCCAAAGTTGCTAATCCAAAAGCTAATCATACACACCTTCCATATCCTAAATCTATTTTGGGTCCTTATGTCCCAAAATTCACTATCCCATCAACTCCATTATCCCCACATTCTCCATCCATTAATCCTCCTATCCTTTCATGTCCACCACCATATGTGCCAATGTTGGTCCTGACAACATTTACCCATCACACATCCACCCCATCATTCCACCCATACACTTTCCAACATCCCATCCACTATCCCACATATCTCCCACACCAAATCCCTTTAATCCATTCTCTTGCATAATCCATTTATCCTAATAAGGTTGTACCAACATCCAATAGTCACTTAACACATAGGCTCTTAATACCTCATATGGAACTTGATGCTCCTTCATCCATCTCCTTATCACATATCTTCTAAATCCACTTATCCACATCCCTATCATTATCCATCTCTGTCTGCATACTATCCAAAAAATCCAAAAAGTCAAAAAAGTCAAAAAAAAAGTAAAGAGAAATAACTCGTCCAATGGTGAAAACTTGGAAAACAAGCACCTTGGATAGGTACCATGATGAAAACTTGGAAAACATGCATCATGTGTAAATCCCCCATCTAGTTTACTTTCACACTAGGGGGCACCTGCATCCGCTTCACCCATCTCCTCCATCCCACCTATCTTACACATCTTGCTTGTCATATCCCATTTATCCCAATCCCTCCATCCTCCTTGTGATCTTGATATAGATAGGGGAAAATATATATACATGATTTGGACACCTCTTGGCATACATTCCCCTCACCTATACACTATCCTATTCCTTATCCATATCCATCTACCTTCCTTGTCCACCCGTCATGCTACCATCAATCTCCCTTCCTTATCCATGCATCCTATCCATATCCATCTCACTCCCTCATTTTCCCAACCTTCTCGTATTCCATTGCTCCTCCCTCATCACACATGACATATCTAGAGTGGGGGAATCTACTTCCTTTGTGACAGTTCTTGGAGACATCATTCATCCATAATGTCATCCCCTCCATCTCCCCATCCTTATCTTCTCATCTATCCAAACAATCCCTTCCATCATCCAAATCCATATCTTCCTATCTATCCAAACAACCCTTCCATCTCCCCATCCTTATCTTCCTATCTATCCAAAAAATCCCTTCCATCTCCCCATCCTTATCTTCCCGCCTACCCATCCAAGAGAAAATCCTTTCCACCCCCCCATCCTTATCTTCCTATCCATCTATCATAGCATCCCTTCCATCCCCCATCCTTATCTCCCTATCCATTCATCTCTATCCTTATTCCATCTCATAATCCCTTGTCATTGGTATCTGGCTATAGGATCCCCCCTCATGCAACCTAATGCCATCTATCTCACTAACATCAATCCCACCTCTTTCACACATTTTTCAATCTCTTATCACTTTTCATCACTCATCTATCCATCATATCATCATCCCAATTCATCTTTTGATGATTGGGATAACTATACCATCCTTGAGCTTCATGCAATCACCATCATCCCATCCTATCCACTAGGTCTATCTTGTCTCATCTTATCAATTCCATCATTTTATCCACTTATCATGGTCATCTCATCATCCCTTATCCATTGTCTATCTTTGGCCTTTAGTTGAACTATGTTTCCCCTGCACTTTCACGTAGGCAAGGTCGATCATTTGATCCGCCCTTGGGGCATTTGTACATCCAGTCTTTGTCATCCATCTTGGTCTCCATCATCCTCTTTCCACTTTTATCCATGGTCTTTTATCGATCTATGAGGTCTTTGCACTTTCACATAGGCAAGGCTAATCTTTGATCAGCCCTCGAGCCCCTAGGTCTTTGGGGTGTGTTAATCTTGTGTCTTGTGTCGTGTCGTCAAGTATGTCCCTATCTAGCTGGTTCTTAACAAACTAGATCCACTAGTATCATGAGGTTCAATCAGTTTGGAGTGTCCTGAGTCATATCGATCACTTAGTTTAGTCTCCATCTTTGGTCTTAACAGGATGCATCCTTCCTCATCAGACCACACCAATCCCATCCACTTTTTGATCCCGTGGAAAAGGATGTTTGAAATTGATTGCTTTCTTTTGGTACTTTTGGCATTTTGTTTATCATTTGAGCTTTTTATCATATCTTGTCAGGGTTGCCACGATCCATCATATCATGGTGCACTTTGATGGGTAAACATAGGGGCATATCTTGATTTTCTATGTAATCTTATTTTCTTGGTTGTCCCACGTAGTACCCACCAAGATCCTTTGCGGTCTTGTGTTATGCTGGGGCAACCTCTTGTTTTTGTGGTTTTCCAACATTGGCCCTACCAAAGCCTCTGTGACTTTGGAATGTTGGACTAGCCTTTTGTTTGTTGTATTAGTCCCATGCATGTGATTTGAAGTCACCTTGGTTCTTCATACCCTAGTGCTTAGCATCTCATGCTATATCAAATTTAGTGCTCATTACATGGCAACATAATGCATAACAATTAACTTGCTCAATTTGGTTACTATCCATTCATCCTTCATCACTCTCCCTCGTATATCTATCCAATCTATTTTCATCCCTCCACTTTCTTCATCCTCAACATATTATCATCTCTTCAATCTTCTTAGGATAATATAGATTGGTTATTCTAAGCATCTTTTCCTTCATCATTTTCATTTATTTCAACCATCTCACATCTCCATCCAATCCTAATCTATTCAATCTAGTATAAATCATCTAATCACATCCTTGGTCTTGTTCCCAGTCTTGCTACAGACCTTGATCCAATCATCATCATCAGGATGTATCCTTCCCTACCTTTTGTGTTGTTTTGGGATGTATCCTTCCCTCAACAACACTCTCATCATCATCATCGGGATGTCTCCTTCCCCATCCCTTTGTGTTGTTTTGGGATGTATCCTTCCCTCATCAACAACACTCATCATCATCATCAGGATGTATCCTTCCCTATCCTTGTGTTGTTTTGGGATATATCATTCCCTTATCAACAACACTGCATCCATCATCAACCCATTTTAGCTCGTAGCTTGACTAGGGAAACATCACCTTTGCCCTTAAATCCATTTGTGCTTCCTTTCTTCTCATCTTCTCTTCCCAATCTCCTATCGCTTGTCATCCTCTCTTATCCATCATTTTGCATCATCTTCCCCATCTACCCTTTCATCATCTCATCCATTTCAAGAGCACACTCGTGTCCTCTTGAACCGGCATGTCCTCTCGATGGGGCATCCTCAATCCCTAATCTTCATCTTTCATTCCTATCATCCTTCTTCCTTGTCACTCCTTTGATGACTGGGGCATCTTTCACAATTCAATCATCTTCTCCCTTGTGCTATCTTTTAATCTTATTTGAAATGATGCTACTTAGTAACACCATCTCAAAGACGGGAAAAATGTAGACACCTAAATTTTTCCACTTACATTTGGTCAAATTTATCCTTTTTCATCTAAAATATCCTCTTATCTGCATTAATTAAGTAATATTACTATTATTTAATTAATATCCCTAAAGTCTTCTAAATCCCTAAGGTATTTAGTTAAATAATTAAATACCTTACCCTTTATTCCTTTCCTCCAAGGAATTAAATAAATAATCCATTTATTTAATTCCCTTTATCTCCCACCCCCCATAATCTACATTTAATTCTAATCCACCTCCTAATCCCATCATTAAGGATGTACACATTTCTAATCCATGATTAGGATGTGTCACATCCTCCAACTTTTGCAAGTTGGCTCCTAATCCTCATTAGCCACCTAACCTTCCTCTAATCCTTCATCAACTATCCTAATCAACCCTTTAGTCAACTCTCCCCATTCCCCAAGGAATTTTAAATTCCTTTTTATCTTTCCAAGGTCTTTTTGAGAAATTTTTAATTCCTCTCCCATCTCCCAAGGAATATTAAATTCCTTTTATCTTTCCCAAGGAATATTAAATTCCTTTTATCCTTTCCATGCACATTAAAAATGAATTTTTAATTCCTTTAGTCAACTCTTTGATCTTAACCCTTGATCTTCCTCCCCCTTTCAATCTCCACTGTCCATTTTATCTCCCTTGGCTAAATGACACACTTAGCTATTTTTGCAACCCTAAGCATTCTCTCAAGCATTCAACCATCTCATGCACACTCCAACTCTTACACTATCTCCATAGCCAAATCCTTGCAACCATAACCATCTTGCACCCATTTTGTGACCAAATCAAGCTACAATCAAGTTGTTATGCTACCAAAATCATTCTAGGAGCACACATATCAAGCTCTAAATGAGGCCAAACAACTCCATCAAGCTCAAACAAGGTAAAAATTGGCTTTATTGTCATTTTTAAGTTTGAGTTTCATCTTAAGCCCAATCTTGAGTGTTTTTTTTTTTTTTTTATCCATTTGCTTGAGTTTATTTCTTGCATTGTGGATGGGGTAAAAACACTGCACACAAGGATATTCTCCAACTCCCAATTAGTCACCTCCACTTTCCCATTTTCTTGTGGATGGTACAAAGAAGATTTTTGGTGTTTGATTTCATATTCTCAAACCAAAGCTGCAACCAAATCGAATGTGAATTATGGTCCTTAGTTTGTAACAATTTCTCTTGGTATGTCATACTTGGTAAAAATCTCAGAATATAAGAAGTTAGCAACTTTTGTATCTCTAGCATGTTTCAAAGCTTCTACTTCTACCCACTTAATAACATAATCAATACATACCGTAATATACTCTTTATTCCTAGAGGGAGGATTAATTGGTGCTACAAAGTGTCCTCCGTAAGGCTCAAAATGGCATGCAAAAAGTATGTCAAATACACCATCCTCTGCTACACATCGACGCATGATATTATCAATTCTAGTACAAAAGAGTAAACCATTAATCCAACTATATTGCCCACAAAGTCTTATAAGTTTTCATTGATCTCTTGGAGAAAAGTGGGGTGGAAATCTGCATGTGACAAGGTAATTGGCAATGTTTGCAAACCATGGGATTTTTATGGAAATGGCAAAAAGATGTTCATCGGGGAAAGCATCATCCATAGGTATCAGTTCATTATCACACTGCAATCTGGATAGAAAATCAGCAACTACATTTTCACATTCGATTTTTTCAAGAATAGCAATATCAAATTCTTGCAATAAGAGCAACCATCAAATCACTCTTCTTGTAACAACTGGCTTATTCATTAAAAATATTATAGCAGAATGATCTGTATGTACAAATAATTTATACCCAGTTATATAATGGTGAAATTTGTTTACCACATAGACTACAACCAAAAATTGTTTTTCAGTTACAATGTGATTTACCTTTGCACCAGTAAAATTCTTATGAATATAATAAATGGAATAAAAGAGAGAATCATCCTTTTTCCCAAGTACTGCTCCCATGGAATTGTCTGAAACATCGGTATGGATGTGGAATGCTAATTCCCAATTTGGTCCTTGTAAAACTGTTGTAGTTATAAGCTTCCCCTTAAATTCTTCAAAAGCTTGTTGGCATTCTTGTGTCCATGAAAAATCAACATTTTTACCTAGCAAAAGAAAAAGATGTGAGGAAATTTTACTTAAATTTTGAATAAATCTTCTATAGTATCCAACATGACCCAAAAAACTACGAACATCTTTTTGAGAAATAGGCACAGGTAAGTCTTGAATTATCTTTACCTTTTTGGGATCTACCTCAATTCCCTTCGAAGAAATATAATGTCCTAAGACAATACATTTAGCCATCAAGATGTGACACTGTTCATGACTCAAGGATTGATTAGTATCGATACATCTTTTAATAACCTTCTCTATATTTTCCTTTACTTCCTCATACATGTCACCATAAACAGTAAAATCATCCACGTAAACTTCCACAAATCATGAATCAAATCAGAAAAAATACTTAAGATGGCCCATTGAAAAGTAGCAAGAGCATTACATAACCCAAAAGGTAAGACATTATAAGAAAATGTACCTCATGGAAAAGTAAAGGTGGTCTTATCTTGATCCTTTGGGGCTACACGGATTTGATTGTAACCACTGAATTTGTCAAGGAAGGAAAAGAACTTCTTTCTAGCAAGGGTATCTAGGACTTGGTCAATAAAGGGTAGTGGAAAATGGTATTTCTTGGTAGCCTTATTAAGAGCTCTATAGTCTACACATATTCGCCACTTACCATTATTTTTGGGAACTACCACAAGAGGTGACACCCATTGGCTATCGAAGATAGGATAGATGAATCCTATGTTGAGTAACTTTTGTAGTTCATCTTTAACGATTTCTTGTAGGACATGGTTCAATCTTCTTTGTGGTTGTCTTACAGGTTGACTTCCTTCCTCTATATATATGTGATGTGTGCAAGTGGCTGGGTGTATACCTCTCATATCTTGGTGATCCCAAGCAGATGCATCTTTATGGGAACACAACATAGCAATGAGATCTTCTAACTGTGAGGAGCTTAGGTTGGGGTTTATATTAAGAATTTTTCCAGGTAAAACTTCCATAGCCTGAGATTGGGTAAGAGTATTTACAACAAGCAATTGGGAAGTAGATGAAGATGGATCAAAATTCCTAGATACTAAGAATGGACTATATATACAAGTGTGTAGTAATAACTGATGCAAAGTAATGGAATGCTAAATAGATTATGGATTACTAACTAATTAAAGATTCCCAAATGGGAAATTGTTGTTGATACCAAAAGGAAAAATCATTTTTTCTAAGACATTATCAAACAAATAGTGATTTTGGAGGAAATTATTAAGAACACTATCTTCTAATATTTCTTCAAATTCTCTACTTTGATCAATTGTCAAAATAGGCAAAGATTTGTTGGAAAATGTGCCTCAACTTGCTGGCTTGAACCTCTGTTAAAGACTTGGCAGATTTCCTCTTTGTTGGTCTTCATTGTCGGCCTATCGCCCAAATCTTGAGCCTTGTAACCTATGTCGCGGGGTTCTAAAAGATGATAACTAGGCGACAGTGTGTTGGTCGTAGGATCACTGCAATCTCTAGCCTTGGAACCTTGTCGCGGAGTTCAGAAGTTACTTAACTTCTCGACCGACCGATCTCCTTCAGTGTCGTGATGTTTGGGAATTTCCTAACCTCCAACTGGGGGTTGTGAAGTTTGTGTTTTCTCCAATTGAGCGACAAGCCAATGGTTTGGTGGGACTGGTCTATGTGGATGGTGACTACAGCGTACAACGATGACTTGGATGTTGACGAATGTGGGTTTGGGAGTTAAATATTTAAGTCTTTTCTGGGAGACTTGTTGTGAATATTGTAGATTCCCATCTTGATTCTCCAGAATTGCACAAGTGGTGTACGCATGTCTTGATGGAGACCACAAGGAACGCTCGACAATTTGGTGTGATAGTCAATAGCGATGGATGAGTGATGTGTCGACATGTGGCATGATTTCATTTGTTGATTTTACATCACTATTGTAAATCAACAATCATTGGCCGAAATCTTTATTTCCTGTTAGCGACATGTCTGCATTTATTGCATGATCTGACTCGGGGGTTGATAGTGCGAACATAGTTATATTCTCTATAACCGAAATTTAATGCTAGGTGGCTCGATGCATGTTGCTGGTGATATGCGCGACCCAAGATGGAGGAAGCTTGTCGGCGAAGGAACAAAAAATTAAATGAAACCCTAATGGTTATTGGTTGGTTGTTTTTGAATTTATTGTATGCTTTATGAGCATTGAAACAGTGAGTGAGATGAACTGTACGTATGTCTGGAGGTCGACCAAGGTGATGTTGCTGTGAGTTAACATTTGAGAGTGAAGTCTATAACTCTGTATGTAATTTATTTACTATAATACAAAGTGACTTTACTTGGTGTGGTGGGGTTTTCTCCCGTAAGGGTTTTCCCATGTATATCTAGTGTTATCTCTGTGTGATATTTTTGTCTGTCCTGTTGTTATGTGAATGTGTATCTCAAATGTGTGTAACTTGCTAAATGTATGGTTTTTTGCACTTCTCTCTTGAGGATTTTGCATTAGGAAGGCATTTCCACACTATCATTTTCCTTACAAGATTCATCTAAATCACTATTGATCCACAACAGATCATATGTTTCCAATAAAGGATGTGCTAGAGGGTACAATGTCAGTTGCTTCATTTATTCTCCATTTGAAATCACCATATTTCCATACCTGCAATTGATAAAAGCATTAGTTGTGGCTAACTAAGGTCTACCTAAAATCAAGGGGTATCCCCCCAGCTTAATTTTTGGTTATAAAATCATAAAATCTATGGGATATTCCTAAGAATCAATAGAAATAATAATGTTTTCAATCATACCTTTTGGCTTTACAAGGGAATGATCCACCATTTGTAAGATTTTTGGAGTAGGTCTTAGTCCTTGAAGGGCTAGTTTCTCCTTAGTCTCATTTGTCATTACATTTATGGCTGCTCCTAAATCCACAAGTGTATTTGGGATAATTATATTACCAATATGTACCTTTATCATTGGGTTCCCAGGATCTGCATACTTAGGAACAAAAATCTTTCCCAACATCCAATTTGCAAGTTGTCCAATGACTTGGGCTGTCTTGGGGTCTTGTTTCTTCTTTTGTTTTTTCCCACATAGTTCTTTGACTACTCTCATATACACTAGAACATCTCAAATGGCCTGCAAGACAGGGATTTTAATGTTAACATTTCTTAATTCATTCTTGAAATCAAAACCTGATTAAGATATTTCTTGTTGTTTTGGTTGTTCTTGAAACCTATCAAGAAATGGGAGCCTTGGTTGTTCTTCTACTGGTTCTGCTAGAGAATCTTCTATTTTTGTGATACTTGTCCCTTAAATATTCTTTCTTGATCTTAGTTGTACACGATCAATTTCTAGTGTATTGATAGGATAGGTTGGGTATCCTACCACCTCATTATTGTAAACTGGTTGAGCCACCTTATTATTCGGATTGGGTGATGGTTGTATGGGCATAGGCATTGCTTTCAGTGACTGAGTTGAACTAGATGGTTGATTAGATGATGATGGAATAGGTGGTAAGATTTGATGTGATTGTTGATAGGTATTTATTGATGATGGTGGTGGATTGGAGGGTACAATTGATATTGTGGATATGTTGGTGGTGGTGATTACCATGGTTGCCATGATTGTGGAGCATGTGGATATTGTTGTATCCATTGGGGGTAGTGTGGAGGTTGTTTCCATCCTCCAAACCATCCAGGTTGGTTCAAGAAAGGATTTTGTTGATGAGGAAAAACTTGGATGTGATGTATGATAATTTGTTGGGGGCATTCCTTGGGGTTTCCAAGGCCTCCTTTGGGCCATAAGGTAAATAGGTTCATCTGTATATTATACTTCAATCATGTCTACAAGAAGAGGTCTTAGAATGGTGTTTCTACTGACATCTTCTAAAGATATTTTTATTCTGTTGTAGGGACACTCTTCACTATTATACCTTTTACAATAAATAGGAAAAAAGATAACAAGGGCTTTTTCAGCCTCCTCTTATTTCTTACATGTATATAAGGTGTCAATTTTCCTATGCATGTGACTCAGTAGATCAATTTTGAGGTCTTCGAGCAATGTACCTAGTTCTCTTTTTGTTACACCTAATGTTCCTCCAGAAGAGATGTGCTTCCCAACGTACCCTCTTATTGAATGGGTGGACCTTGAGTAGTTCCTGCAAACATCGCATATATCATCAAATCTCAATTTGGAATTATCCCTGCCACCCATAAGATTCAAAATATCCAAACATTCATCCCTAATCCCCCTAAGAAAGAGCATTTTTACAATATCATTGTTTAACCCTGTTTGCCTAGTCCTTTGAAGACCAAATAGAAATCGCTCAAGGTAGTCTTCTAAGGTCTCCTCTTCGCATTGCATGATGCGAAATATCTCATCTTTGATATCCTTGGTTTTGCAATATTCTTGGTATTTCTCCAAGAAATTTGTCTTCATGTTGTCTCAACTGTGAATAGTTTCACATCCTAGTCCCATAAACCATCGCAATGTTGCATCCTTCAGAGTAGCTAGAAATGGTTTAAGTTTTTATGCATCATTGTGATAATCATAACTATGACATAAAATATCAAATTCAAAGAGAAACATGTCAGGGTCTTTTATAGAAAGACCTCAAAAAATAGGCAAGGTGGAGTGAGGTATGTTCTTCATGAGGCATCCTTCTCTAGATGTGCAATGGGAAATTCAAAGGTAACAAGATTGTTATTTGCCAATGCTCTTTCACGATCGTGATTGTTGTTGTTGTTGTTGTCCATGGTTCCAAATGCCCAAGGGTTGTAGAAAGATATGAATGGATTAAGGTCTCTTGGGGTCTTACCACTTTAGAGTTTGTAAGATTCTCAGAATAATTTAGCAACCTTGTTAAATGAATCTTCAAGTGACTCTTGTTGGGTACTGGAAGGAGACTCAAAAGTGGACTCAATGACACATTTTTTAATATCAAGTTTAGCTAGTTCCTTCCTAGATGGTGTATTCAAAATTAATGGCTTTAATTCATTTTGTGGGTTTTCTTCTTGTGAATTGTTTCCTATATCCTTCTTAACAAACCTTCCTTTACTATCTCTAATTTGATTCATGAATCTATATGATCTACAATAGAGAAAACCAAGGTTACTTACTCGAGTGAGGTTGAAAATCATGCAGACTTTTGCCTTAGCGCACTGGTCTTAACTTAATTCACTAAATTGATAGGCCTTTAACACCTTTCCCAAAAAATGGAACCAAAATGTTTGGATAGAACTATGGATCAATGTTGGGGAAAACTATCCTTGTAACTCTTTCAAATGGGCTTAACACAATTGAATCAATTCTTGGGAACTTCATGTTGATTTCCTCAGTTTGTTATTAAATGTCAACCTAGGGATCATAAACTCATGAAAAGTGTTGTGGCTATATGCTTAAGGGCTTAAAATAGTGAATTAAGTGGGGATGAATGCAACTAACTTGCACAATGATTATCTAATTAGAAATTTGGATTAATCTCCCTGTTTCTATTTTGTGATAGGAACTGTGCCAGGAATTGTGACAAGAAGTGTAGTGATAGAAGTTGTGACAAGAAGTGTGGTGGCGAGATAAAGAAACCTTACAAATTATGCACTAACAGTGATTAATTCCTATTTATATAGAATATAAGAAGTTAGCAACAAGTGTCTTTCAAAAATGGTTTACAAATCGATTGAACTTTTATTTCTTTGCCTCTCCACCATCCACATACTTGAAAACTCTAACACCTTTCTTTAGTTATCCCCTACCATTTTAGCCACAAAAATAATTAGCATTTTGATAGATATCAATATCTTCTAGTAGTTTTGATTTCCCTCTACATTATACCAAATATTTATACTTCCTATGACAAATAGTGATAGGAAGGTAGAAAAAGTAAGGAAAAAGGATAAAAAAGGTAAAAACATTAGGACTTTTCCACCCTCATCAGATTGCACAACAAGTAGGAGGTCATGCACATCAACTGCATAACAACTATGAGGTTCCATAAAAAGTAAGATATTTTGTGCATCGACTACAAGGGATTGCACAACCATGATATTGTGCAACAAGTAAGAGGTCTTGCACATCAACTATGAGGGTTTTCATAATAACACAAAGTGCTCACATAATATTATGGGGTTTCACAACAACTAAGAAGGTAAGCGCAATAACTAAAAAGGATTGCATGAAATTGTGAGGCTCCAAAAGTAATAGGTTTTGCACAATAATTGAGAGAGGTTAAATTACAATAATTGAATAGAAGTTGTGTAGTGAGTGAAGACCAATTATGCAACAACTATAGACTAGTTACACAACAATAAAAGACTTGTTTAAAGGCAATAAGTCTTTAGTTATTGTGTTATAGTGTTTATATACATGGAGTCTATATTTGTGAGAATTGTACTTTGGAGAGATTGTTGGTCAACAACCAAAGGCTTCATTTATTGCACAATAGCATGTCTTGTTATGCAACTATCTTTTGATTTTGTATAAATAAATAATACATCCATATATAAATAGTTATACAAAAATTGAAGAGTGGATTGAAAGTCTCGTGAATGGGTCTTCAAAATTGAAGTATTTAGTTATTGTGCAATATTCTTTAGTTTTGCAGTTTCCACCAATAATATTTTGTTGTGTACCTAGTAAAAAGTAGTAAAATAACTAAGGAACTTGCACATCTAAATTTTTAGTTTCTAGGAAACAATATTTATGTGCATAAACTCAATTATTGTACTTATATACTTCTATTAGCGATACAACATGGTTATAGTAGGCCACATAAAAAATTTCAATGAATTTCCTTATA
This sequence comes from Sequoia sempervirens, assembly GCA_007258455.2. Lineage (NCBI taxonomy): Eukaryota > Viridiplantae > Streptophyta > Pinopsida > Cupressales > Cupressaceae > Sequoia > Sequoia sempervirens. The sequence continues at coordinate 338,607,675 of VDFB02000008.1, forward strand.
GTCAAACAAATGTGCTTCCAAGATTCAAGTAATAACATGAATTTGGTAGAGGATAGATCTTATCATTTTTCATAGTAATGCTCTATTGATGATGATACAAATGATGAGATAATTTGATTGTATTTAATAAAGCTTAACTAATACATAAACATATTGATGGGTCTTTCAACACAACCAACTCAAGTACAATGGAGATCACTCTACTTCTCTTGAAAAGATAATTGATTTGGAAATCATTCAACTCTGAGGTCTTCTGTACTAGATAATGACAATGTTGGAGTAGTTAAGCAGTCTGTTTTGATTTATTTATTCATGGGGCATGTGTTGGTGAAATATCAAGCTAGACAATTCATGCATCTAGATAGTTAAATATGGTAAAATAGTTGATGAATATTTCCATATCTAAATATAAATTCTAATCAATTTCTAATCTAAAAAATTTATAAAAAATATCAAATAGTGTTAGAATTTAGAGAAGTAAACAATAAATATAAGCATCCAATGATGCACTCAATTTTATCATTAATTCTAAAAGGTATGATGAAATCCAAATAATTTACAATCTAATGATCAATATTCTACCCTATCACACACACTATAGATGTAAGATGCTAAGGATTTAGATAAAATAATAAAGTACATAAAACCATCATATTACATGTGTAAATTTCACACACTAACCCCACATCAAAGCACTTAATAATAATGTAGGTCAAGTTATTCAACTTAAAGAGCATAAAAGATAAATTAATTCACCACTAATAGAGAGAAAATTAAGAATAAAATGGGCACGATCCTTTGATTGATTTGAAATGGGTGAATTATAACTTCCAAAAAGATTGCATGCACTAAAAATTTGATACTTTTCTTCCTTTCCAAAAGTTTTGACCTTTAATAATGTTTCTAAAACTAACATATATACCCATTCTAGATACCTAACACTACATCTACAAGGGAAAATTGATCTATATTCTAAATTGATCCTTAGACCCAAAACTTACAAGTTGCGCTTATTTCTAAAATGTTAGAGTAGAATTATTATTTAATTATTTTCATATTCTACTTTATGTATTAAACCACTTAGATGGCAATGTTTCATTGGAGAGTTAGTTGAACTCTTCAAATATATGTGGCACTTACCATTTGCAACTTGGTGGAGCATTCTTTCCACTTGAATTGAGAACTCCTATAGTGACTGAAAACTCATCATTCTATATGTACAATCTTTCTCATTGAAAATTATATCCCATTTTTACTATCAATCTATTTGTAGATTGATTTCACCTTTGTGTGCTTACTTTGTACTTTATTCTCATAGGGTTGATGCTACCTCTCATCCATATCGATCCTCCTCCTCCACCTACATGTATCAGAGCTTCCTCTGGTTCGTTAGCTAGCTCGAACCTATGAGGTTTTCACACATGCAAATTTTGTATTTTGGTTGTTGTTTATGTCTGTTCTAGAAAGTGTTTTCATAGGCCATAACTAAGAGATTAATCTATTATTGAAGGCGATTTGTCATATAATTTGTGTAGGCCATGTTTGAATGTGTAGGCCATATATGTGTATGCATACATTCTATTTTCCTTTGTTGAAGGTGTGTTTTGTGCAGGTTGATCTATGAAAGGTTGGTGACATTACCATTAAAGAAGATGATCTGCAAAATCCAAAGGCAAGTTGTATGAGGGTTTCAAATCTTTTGCAATGAAATTGGTCTATCATATTAAAAATTGCAAGTTCCACCACAATTCCAGAGGCATTTTTTGATCCTCAATCTTGAGTGCAATTTGGCACTGTAGATTTTTTGGATCTATTTGGTGTTTGTCACAGGCACCATTTTTATTGTAACTTATGTGATCCCCATCACAGGTGACAAAGATAGTATCGAGTTATATTCCTTGAAGGTCACACCCATTTTTGCACAAAGAAATTCATTGAAATATTATTATTTTGTATTTTTTAGTTAGATTTCCAACAACTTGCACATTATTTGCAACCCATACAAATTTGAGTTCTCTCTACGCAACGTGAGAATTGTCTTATGCATTGTCTTGTGCATGGGTATTTTGGTCACATCATAGGCAAGTTCCATTTTTTCTCCTTGCATGTGGGTAGAGTTGAGGTGTGAGATCTTCCACATTGTAAGTCATTAGATTCATTAGATATAATTTTGGTGAAAATATTTGTGCGTAGGGTTTGGGTGAAATCCCAACTCAAGGCTCTTGATTTTTTGCATTTGTCACTAACGACCCTTCCAAATTAGTGAGATTCATTCACACATGGCATGGTGTGAGAAATTGAAGGCACCATTCTTGTATCTTTTTGGTTAACTCTATTGGACTTAGTCAATCTCTTCCTCAATGATAAACTTCCAATGACTTCTTATTGATCTGTTTCTCTACCACATGGACCCTTATTTTGTTTTTCTTGTCTCAAAAGTCTATACCCCCATGTATGTTGGAAATAGGATGCCATTTAATTGCAATCCTAAATATTATTTATTTCATGTATTTCCTAAGTCCTTGGAAAGTGTTCCCCAACACTAGGATTAGAAAGAGATTAATATTGAATGAAATAATTATATTAATTGACATTTATAATTAATTATAAATAATAGGAGCATGTGAGGGCGTCCAATATGAGTTCCTAAATAATAGGGGCACATGGGGCGCCCACATGGAAGGTGACTCTCACCTTAAGTTAAGTTAATTGTTTGGAGTAAAAGATGACACTTTTGTAATGCATGTAAAGATCCTAGAAGTTAGGGATTGATGTTTACATGCATGAAGTTCAGTTCAGAATCAATTTAGTTTACTTTAGTTCAGTTATGGTTCAATTATCTTTAAATAGTTTTAGTTGAATGCTAGTTAACTTGGAATGCATGACTAATGACTTGAGTTGCATCACAGATAACAGGTGACTACCTTCAGTTAACAGGGGATGACCATTCTTGCATGAATGGTGGAGAGATATGTTTCAGTTAACAAAGAATGACTTGGACCCACCTTGGGCACCCAAGTTGGCTTCTTGGAGTTAACTCTTTTGTATGCTAAGATATTTTAGAAGCCTGAGTTAAGTGGGCCCATTCTTGGGTGCCTACTTTGAGGATAAGCCTTGAAGATGTCTACAAAATCAAGGTTCAGTTGTGACTTCAGAACTTGGGATGCCCAAATGGATGAAGCACATGTTTTGGCATTGTTCTTCACGGTAGAACTCTACTTGCAAGAGATAGGCATAGGTTTTGTGAGATAAGCATTGAGCTTTGTAATTGTAACTCTTTAGAGTTTACAAGGTTGATTATTGCCTATTTATCTCAAGCAAGTTGAAGAGAGTTTGTATCAGTTTTATTTGCAGGTTGTGAAGAAGATTTGGTAAAGGCAAAAGAAGCATTCTCAAGCAAGGATTGGAATTATTGTAATCTACTTCAGAGATTAAATAATTCATTGATTCTTGGTGGAGTTTTTTCCCGAAAGGGTTTCTCCATGGTATATTTTGTGTATCTTCTAATATCCTATCTAATTCTTCTACAACCTCCTGTCTTCATTCTATAAATGATAAAATGAATTAGTTAGATAATCACCCACAAAGAATTTGTAACAAAGAATACATATTTAGATCAACAATCATAAAGTCTTATAAAGTGTTAAGCTACATAAACACCTCAATTTTCAACATTTGGTATTAGAGCTGAGGTTGGGTAGAGTATTGGGACACCTTTCTCTTAAAAGATTGGAGGTTTTTTGGCTGTAGTGGGAGATTTTACTATTTTTTGTTATTGTTGATTTTGGAAAATAAGTTTGTTACAATGAATTCTCATTTAGATATTGAAAGGTTCAATGGATCTAATTATGAGATGTGGAAATTAAAAATGGAGGATCTCCTTGAAGAGAGAGATTAGTGGTTAGTTGCTGGTAATGAGACAAAGTCACCTACGATGATGTCAGATGAGGATTGGGCTAAGCTTGATAAGAAGGCAAGAGGAACCATAATATTATGTCTTGTTGATGTTTTTCTCTTGAATGTTTCAGAAGAAACTACTGCATATAAGCTATGGAAGATAATAGGTGATATTTATCAAACTAAGAGTCTTACTAATATGTTGTATCTGAAAAGACAGTTGTATTATTTAAAGATGAAAGAAGGTGATTCTGTTGCAAATAATTTGAATGCTTTTAATTTTATTCTAAGTTAGTTAGCATCTATAGATGTAAAGCTAGAAGATGAAGATAAATGCATTTTGTTACTTTGTTCTTTACCAGAGTCTTGGGAAAATCTAATTGTTGCTATCAGTGGTAGTGGTGCAGATCCAAAGATGGACAATATAATTCTTACTCTCCTATCAGAGGAGATGAGGAGGAAGTCTAAAATGGAAATCCAAGATGCCTTGTTTGTAAAAGGTAGGCCTGAGAAAAAGGAACCTAAGGGATACAAGGAAGGGAAGGGTAAGTCAAAAGGATGAAGTAAGGTAAAGTGTTGGAATTGTGGGAAACCAGGACATGTGAAGAAGGATTGTAAGAACAAGAAAGAGAGTTCTAATTCTTCTATAGAGGAATCCTCAGATGATAGTAATGATGCATTGGTTATTTCAGCTAATATTGTTTGTGATAACTCTTTGCTTCATGTTTTAGAGTGATCTTCATAGAGAGGATGGTAGTCACGATGCCATGTGTGACTCAGAACCACGATTTAGTGGGAGTTGTTGGAAGTGACGTGGATGCATCATTGGTAATGTTATCTCCATGTGATTGGAGATATGGTTTCTTGGTTTAGAGTGTATTTGTTATGATGTCATGTTATACTCTTCATACTAGTTTAGAGTTTGGCATATTACATGTTCTCTTGAGACCAAGATGTATATATGATATGGTGCATGTGATCTCCTAGGAGGAGATGGTTATATTATGGATGTCATGTTTATGTTCAAGATTGGAGCTTTGACATTGATCTTGTGTAGTTATCTTATGTATTGGGTACATTAATCATTTGCTTGATTACCTCATGATAGTGTTGTGTTGCATTTGGAGTTTGACATGGATTGGTTGGTTACAAGTCCTCATGGATACTTGGAGAAATAGGTGAGGATTGAGTTCTCTTATGGTAAGAGATATATGTTGGAATGGTTACTTGTAAGAAAAGATATTTTCAATAGTAAAGACCGAGAAGCCTACACCTTGGTTGAATGTGAGTTCAACACACTCGGCGGTTTCACATGCCTACAAAGAGGCAGTTTGGATACATAGACTTGGGAAAGGTATTGGTTTTAATTGCAAGTAAGCTAAAATTGAATGTGATAGTCAAAGTGCTATGTGTTTAGCCAAAAATCCTATGTATCATGCTCGTACTAAGCATGTTGATGCTAAGTATCACTTTGTGCAAGAAATGGTTGAGAGTGGGAAGGTATTAATTGAGAAAGTTGACACTTTAACTAATGTCTCAAATTATCTTATGAAACCAATTCCTACAGATAAGTTCCCTTGGTTTTAATCATTTGCTTGGAGCTTCATGATTATGTAGGTTGCATTTGAAGTTGGCATGGATTGATTAGTTGGTGCAGGAAGGCCATTGGCCTTGAGTCTTGTACTTGATTTATAATAATGATTCCTTGTTTAGAATAATTACAATGCATAATGTCAAGTGGGAGAATGTTGGAATAGGATGCCATTTAATTGCAATCCTAAACATTATTTATTTCATGTATCTCCTAAGTCTTTGGAAAGTGTTCCCCAACACTAGGATTAGAAAGAGATTAATATTGAATGAAATAATTATGTTAATTGACATTTGTAATTAATTCTAAATAATAGGAGCATGTGAGGGAATCCAATATGAGTTCCTAAATAATAGGGGCACATGGGGTGCCCACATGGAAGGTGACACTCACCTTAAGTTAAGTTAACTATTTGGAGTAAAAGATAACACTTCTGTAATGCATGTAAAGATCCTAGAAGTTAGGGATTGATGTTTACATGCATGAAGTTTAGTTTAGTTTAGTTTAGATCAGTTTAGTTTAGTTCAGTTCAGTTCAGAATCAGTTTAGTTCAATTTAGTTCAGTTTAGTTCAATTCAGTTCAATTCAGTTCAGTTCAGTTATGGTTCAGTTATCTTTAGTTAGTTTTAGTTGAATGCTAGTTGACTTCAGTTATCTTGGAATACATGACTAATGACTTGAGTTGCATGACATATAATAGGTGACTACATTCAGTTAATAGGGGATGACCATTCTTGCATGAATGGTGGAGAGATATGTTTCAGTTAATAGAGAATGACTTGGACCCACCTTGGGTGCCCAAGTTGGCTTCTTGGAGTTAACTCTTTTGCATGCTAAGATATTTTAGAAGGATGAGTTAAGTGGGCTCATTCTTGGGTGCCTACTTTGAATATAAGCCTTGAAGATATCTACAAAATCAAGGTTCAGTTGTGACTTCAGTTTGGGACGACCAAATGGATGAAGCACATGTTTTGGAATTGTTCTTCTCGGTAGAACTCTACTTGCAAGAGATAGGCATAGGTTTTGTGAGATAAACATTGAGCTTTGTAATTGTAACTCTTTGGAGTTTACAAGGTTGATTATTGCCTATTTATCTCGAGCAAGTTGAAGAGAGTTTGTATTAATTTTATTTGTAGGTTGTGAAGAAGATTTGGTGAAGGCAACAGAAACATTCTCAAGCAAGGATTGGAATTATTGTAATCTACTTCAAATATTAAATAATACATTGATTCTTGGTGGAGTTTTTCCCCGAAAGGGTTTCTCCACGGTATATGTTGTGTATCTTCTAATATCCTGTCTAATTCTTCTATAACCTCATGTCTTCATTCTACAAATGATAAAATGAATTAATCAGATAATCACCCAAAAATAATTTGTAACAAAGAATACATATTTAGATCAGCAATCATAAAGTTTTACAAAGTGTTAAGCTACATAAACACCTCAATTTTCAACAATGTAGTCAACGAACCCCTATCTTATATGTGTTGCATTTCGTGTTAGTGTTAGATGCTAACATGGAATGATTTGAAAATTGTTTTGATTAACACATATTTTGTATCCTTACTCAAAAGGAAAGATTTAAGTTTCTAACTAAGAATTAGGAAAATAGGAATTAGCTACTCAAATTGAGTATTTTGTTTATGCACTAAAACATATAAAGTGTCAAATTCAACGAAGGATCAAAATAATAATCAAGGGGCATTTTCATTGTGTTGTGCCTTGTGCAATTTACATTTCTCTTACAATTTTTTCTCTTGTGATTTTAAGTTTGCAATCAAAAGCACAAAGTGTGGTATAATAAGTGTGATCAAGCCTTCAAGTTTCTATGCATTAATCTATCTCAAGAGCTTATATTCCATGTTGAGGCCTTGAAAACTCCCAACAAAGTTTGGAAAGTGTTTGAAAAGCTTTTTGGGAAGGTCAATGAACTAAGGAGTCATGAGCTAGAAAATGACCTCATAAGTATAAGTCCAAGAGACTATAATACTATAGAGGATTATTTCACAAAATTTAAATCACTACTATTGTAAAGTCTCAAATAATGTGGGATTAAAAGAAAGATGATCAACTCATCCATAATCACCCACTACTACATGAGATTCCAGGGATGCTTCACAAAGAGCATGCAAAGATTCTTTCTAGCAGGACATCACCTAGAGTATTTGATCAAGCATTCATAGAGTATCCAAAGGTTCTTTCGAGTAGAAGATCACATGGATCATTTGAGCATCATATTTTGGGGGGCTACATAGTCTCTCTTCATTGTACTCTTTTTGTATCATCTCCATTTTTTGGAGGGTAGTTTTTTTCCACAAGGTTTTCTACCTTTCTCTACTTTATGGGAGATTTTCATTGTACATGGGTACCTCACCAAGCCTTATTTTCGGGACCCATCCATATTTGTGCCCACCTAAGTTGAGATTAAAGGGGGTGTTGGATTAGCATTATTATTTAATTTTTTTCATATCCTACTTGAAACATATTCAAGAGTAAATAATAAGCATAATCCCTATACCATTCATCATCTATAATGGTGTCTACTATGTATTGTTGATAAACCAGTTAAATGTCTACTTCAACCAAAGATTTTGAAATGCCTTGAACTCTAACCAACTTCATAGGATAAATTTCTAAGTCAAAATTCTATAGGATTATCATCAATTTCCCTCTCCTTTCTCCTAACTTATTTTGCATTAACAAAGATTTAATTGCTTGATCATGAACTATAGCAAAAACTTGACTTCTCAAAACATAATGTTTGAATTTATTAACCACCCTTACTATCACATACACTTGCTTATCTAGGTTGGGGTACCTTGTCTCTGCATTCTTAAAGGGAAAACTCATTAAATAAATAGGAATATCATTTGTATCAACACCACAAAACATGAATTTTTAGAATCAAAATGAATAAATATAAAAGGGTTAAGTATAATTGGGTCTGATAAAAATAGGAGCTTTAGCAATTGACTCCTTAATTTGAGCAAAACATTGATTGGCCTCAATAATCCATTCAATGTTGTCATCCTTCTTTAACATGTCATTTCAAGGGAAAACAAACTCTAAAAAACTATTGATGATTTTTTTAACAAAATATATCTTACCAAATAAGAATTTAAGCTCTTTTTTGTTGATTGGTAGAGACAACTTTATAATTTCTTCAACTCTACTTGAGTTAGCTATAATCCCCTTTTCAAAAATCACATGACCCAAAAAATTTCCTTATGTCACTCTAAAGATTCACTTCTTAAGATCTAAAGAAATTCTATATTCTTTACACCTTGGGAGGATTTTCCTCAAATAAAAAATATGATCTCTTCTATTCTTACAAAAAAATAGTAAAATCATCCATATAAATAATATATTTACCAATCAAAACTTTAAATGTGATGCACATGGCTCTCTTAAAGGTAGTCACAACATTTATCAAGCCAAAATACATCCTTCTATTATAAAATATCCCCCCATTTAATACTAAAGGTGGTATTCAACTTGTTTTCTTGTCTGACCATCACCTAGTTGATGGCACTCTCAAATTTCTCAAATTTGAGATGCCCATTTCAAAATTTTGCCTCTACACTTTTCAGAAGTGCACCTCAAGAATTTGCCTAAGTGACCTACTTTGGAGGGTCATAATTCGAAGCCTGATGATTTTCGTGCAAAACCCCTTTGCACACCCACTCATGTGTCCCATGTGAGCAGGCATGTCAATTTTTAGCTTCCCATGATGATTTTTCCAAGGTTTCAAAAAGCGAACCTGGAGGGTTTTGATACTTTTCAGTTGTTTGCAAACTTTCATTTTTGAAAAGTAGCCTCCCATTTGAGCTTGCATTTTTCAACCGGATGATTGTCATGCAAAAAAAAATGTTGTTATGCATTCTCCATACCAAGATGAGCTCACATGTTAGTTTTTAGAGTCTCATGAGTTGATTCGCTTATTTTAGTAGATCAAAACCAAATGGAATTTCTCTTGTTTTGCAGCTGCATTTCCAAAAACCTTTATGAGAGATCAACTTCAAGTGTCAATAAATTTTGATGGGAGATGTTTCAAGCCAAGCCCTTTTGTACATGTGTTCACTGTGCCAAGATGAGCTAATTTTTCCAATGATAGCTTGCTAGGAGTTGATTTGATATTTTTGCAATGAGGTGGTTTCGTGAGTTTTAGTTGGTTCATAACAATTGTTTGCTGCAGAAAGTTCAAGTAAGCAACTTTGACAATGGATGAATTTCACCTCATGACTCCTTTTGTCAAACCATCTTTTGCATTCAATTCTCTGAACCAATGGCTACATGCCAACAATTTTTTAGGTGTCCAGGAGGTCGTTTGACCAATTTTCAAAGCCGACTTCGGAGCTAACTTAGCCAATTTTCATCATTTTTCAAATGGGTAAAAAATCAGTTTTTATTGAAAACCCATTTCATGTTTTCACTTCATGAGCATTCAGAAGGTGATGACAGATCAATTTGAGCATAAAAGTTGTTTGAAAACAAAAAAAAATTTAGTCGGGCCCATAGGGGACTCGACAAATGCTCATGATTAATAATGGTAAGAGTGATAAGATTCATGTTGTTGATCACACTTCTTAGGGTTGCATACATATATGATTCAAATGATGATGCAACATTTGCAACTAAGGGAAACATGTTTTAGAATGAGATTACTTCTCATGAGTATCAGGAAAATATTGCCCAATACTCATATCATGTGGTATGTACTGCTGAAACTCACATTTATGAAGATTCAAATACATCACATAACCAAATCAATGCAAATACATTAAGTGGTTGCTTGCTGTGAGATCATTTTCATCAAAACCCTCTGACCCTCCATTTCCTGAAAATGCAATTAGAGTGAAGATTCAAGTTTTAAGTTAAGAAAGAATGGTGCTTTATTTAGTGTTACCCTTGGGATCAGAGAATAAGAGTGTAATTGCAGGCTCGAGCACATAAGGGTGTGGCTGTGGGTAAGAAGACAAGGCACACATTGAATGGGCATAAAGATCTGACAAAGTAAAGGTAATGAATGCAACCCCACACACTCATTAAACAGAGCATGAACTGTTTGATACAATCCCTCAAATAATGTGGTTTCATGGAACGCCAACACAATATATGTGCAAAATAATGTGTTAAAAGATCCATAGAAACTTGCAAGCCAGTGCAGATGGGTGCGGTTGGAACAGAGGCCTGTGGATATCCACCAAAGCACGATGGAATGTTGAAAGTGCTTTAGAAATTTCTAAAGCAAATGTTTTGAGGCATGAAGGGGATCAACCCACAACTGTGAACAAAATGATATGTTGGCAAGGCTTTATTTACTTTCAAGCAAATGTAATTTGATGAGGGCCATGCGCTAGAAGGTAGGGCACAACATTGAATAGGATATGGGGATGCCATAAGCTGAAGAGTTGAAAGCTCTCGCTTACACACAAAATGCCAGTAGCTGAAAGCTTGCGCAGTTTGATGAGAAAGGAGTATCCATTAAAGTAGATATGGTAAAGTCTTTACCCACAACCAACGCAATGAGAAGGGGCACACATGAGTTTGTTTAGAGGAATGCCTCAGATGAATGTAATCTCATGGGATGCCATTATATCACACCTAACCTGGTGCATTAAATGGAGGCAATGAAATATTCCAAATTGAACACCATATCAGCTTGCACAAAATGCATATGTTGAAAATGCTTTACAAACTGGAAACAACGCCCTTGGAGGAGGCCGATGGAGGGCCATAATTTGATGAAACACCATAGCTAGGGTAAATACACAAAGACATTCAAAGTCAGAGAAAGCAAACGCTCTGCCAAATAGACAACCAATGCGCTAATCAAGGGAAGGGCATGAAGAACAATGCACACAGGGGAAAGAGACGCGCCCAGTATGCATAAGATACAATGTAAAGTAGCACCCTCAAATGCTAAAGAAACTTCAACAAATCTCACACTGTAGTGAAGGTAGATCAAAATGCTGGAAGAATTTTTCTCACAGCCACCATGCCCAGGAATGCATAGAAGGCTTGAGACTGCAATGAGAGGGCAGTGTGCTAGATGCATGAAGCACGCAAGGAATGGATTGATCTAGGCTGCCAAAAAACTATCAGGTAGATGCGTGACCACTATATCGAGGGTTTCTATGATTCCATGAGGTTGCTCTTCATAGTGTATGGATGGATCCGGTGCATGGTGCGACAACCCAGATAAGCATGGAATTTTTTTTTTTTAAAAGAGAGGATAAAATAAAGTGAATATAACTTCATTAGATGCCATAGAGTATGCACAGGATGGGTTTGTTGGAAAGCCTTCAAAGCTTTCAAGAAAATGTGGCAACATGGAATGCCATTGTAACCGCCATTGTCAAACAAAGAAACCACAGAGAAGAATGTGAAGAGCGATAAAGATTAGGGCAAGAAATTAAATGAAGATAAATAAACGGTGAAGATAAATCAACTGTAGAAATAGAGAGTTAAAATGCAGCTGAATCTCCACCCTACCCCGCCAGATCGCTGCCTCAACTTGCTCACTGGATAATTCCAGCGAAACAACGAGATTTAGCCACATGGGTATGGGCCCAGGGCATGTCAAGCACGGGTAAAATTTTTCCTGAGGGGAAAATATTTCAAGTAAATATTTGAAGTGTTGGGGGCATAGGTAAGATATTTTTAAATATTTCCCAATAAAAATAATTGGAGACTTTTGCTGGAGTGAAATAAGCAAATGCAACAATGAATGGAAAAGGATTTTTCATGTGCACATGCAATTTTTCAACCAAAGGTGAAAATTAAAATGCAAGGCCTATTTATAAAGTAAGGATGCTTTATTTGATAAAGTGGAGGTTATTATTAAAGTTGAAAGGATTTAATATGTCAAGGTGCAAATATAATGTGTTGGGAAACACAATTAAAAGTGCAGAAATAGTAAAGGGAAAAAATGAAAAGATTTTCACGGGAGAACAAACAGGGGCAAATTTTACAATGCAGGATGAAATGAGGTGAAAATTTCTCGACACCGACAAATTTTTTGTTGCAAATTAGCAAAAGGAAGATTGAGAGGAAAATTCAGTTGTTGAGGAGAGGGGAGAGATGCTTTGAGTTTGTTGCTGATCAACAGTGATAGATGCTTCCAGATGTCTTCAACAGATTTTCTTCTAGAGTTTTCTGTTTCCTTTTATTATATTTCTCTTCTCATTATTAAAAGGTTGGGGTTCCAATTTCTAAAAGCTCTGCAAGTCAGGTAGAAGCTCTAGGTAGAACTGTAAAGCTAGGAGAAATGTAATTGTGTCATTAAATCTGAAGTGTGTGTTCTGATTTGTGCTCTCATGCTTATATTTTAGCTGATGATTGTCTCCATTTCTGAGATATATTACTCTTTTGGATTCAATAATAAAGTTATCTAAGTCTTTTCATGCATTGAGTTACATCTGTTGTTACCTTCTATTTTGTAACAATGTAAATGCTTTAATAAATCACAAGTTGAACTTATTATTGCCTATTATTCAGAGAATAGTGTAATTGCTTCAACAAGTGTGACAAGAGTGTTGGGTTTCAAGTGGATTCATAAAGAATGATTATCGAATGAAACTTCAGTGGTCTTGTTGTCATAATTTGATAAAAGTTGCAAAGATCTTCATAACATGTTCAACATTGTAGGATGAAGTGCTTGTTATGTGACTCCATATCCCATTTTTTGGCACTAGTCAAGTTTTCATGCTTCTGCTATTTTCAGCTTGGTCCCAAATCTTCAAGATTAAAAATCATTTCAATTATGTATGTTGAGTTGTATGTTTACCTTGTTCTCCATGTTGATTAGTGAAATTCACTTAATGTTTTAGCCAATCTTAAGTGATATTTTGTGTTTCTCAACATAATTCTATGAGAACATTATCTGTTGAGCATGTATACACCTAAAAATGGTCATCATATTCAATTAATTAAATACAACCTATTTAATTAATATTTCAACTATGTATAAATAAAGTCTCACTTTATTTATATTGTTCACTCTTCTATTAATTCTCCAAAATCATATTTCTTCTAGATTATTAAATAAACAAAGTTGCCTAAACGTGTTTACTTAATTAATCTTCTTTAATCCTAATTAAGAATTAGAGCAGATGTCTACTACATTTTCTTGTGCCACCTCACAAATGTCACATGAAAATAAATATGCCTAATTATTAATTAGAATTATCCTCACACTTCCACCGATTGGAAAAGGCACATGGATTTATTCTCTCACACTTGCAACAAATTTGGAGCATATGTCTTTATTTCACACACTTGGGTCTCTCACACACATGGCATGTTGCCCTTGGTCAAGGGGACAACATCCTGATTCCTTTCATCTCCACCGTCTATTCTTTCTCCTTTGAATCCAGACCGTTGATAGGTGCCACCTCACAAAATGTTTAATTAACGGGTTAATGAGCACCATGTCTTTTGTATGTGATGGATGGTAGGCATATGGTCTCCCCTTAACTGGGTGATTCAAAAATCCAGACCCGTTCTTGTTTATGTGCGAGTGTAAGTGGAGCATATAGCGTGCGTTCTCTCTTTATTCATGCAAAATAAAGAGTGATCGAACTACATGTATGCTTGCTTGCTTTTGTTTATCCTAGAGGGCCTTCCTTGTGGGAAAAAGTAATCACCTAAGGGAATGACCCAACCGGTAACACGCTAAAGCCAAGCGACTTCCAACTGGGATATAAATGTGGATACTTGAGGAAAGTTCAAGTATCACGAGGATAATTTTGACGAGATGGATCTAAAGGGACTCTCGCTGCATGGATTATCCCCCATGAATGGAATGTACTAATTAAAAACCTTGTTGTAGATTTTCCAAAATCCTTTATCTATTCTTTGGTGCAGTAACGGTTGTTGCCAAGGCATCCACATTCTCGTAGTTTTTAGTAGAGGTGATCAGTTCACCATGGGAGTTTCATGGGGACTGGAATCTTGGTTGGCCCAAGAAGAAAGTGCATTGTAAGGGGGAGCCCATGTAACCAATATTTTGAATTCATCCACTAAAGATAGTGCGGTTGGGGTAAAACCTGCGTGGAATCTAAAAGAATACAATCTTACACAGCCTTAGGAGTGTATATTTTGCTTGATGTGTCTTCAAAACAAAACTCAAACAAAACATAAAAAAAGTTACTTTTTGAAAGTGAAAACCTTGATTCAAAACTACATTCATTGAGGTAGACAAGTCATTAACTTAGGTCCATCCATCTTCAGAAAATCAGTCCTTTCAGCAGTGTTCAACCTTTCCTTAGGCAAAACAGAGTCAAAATATGTGGTTTACACAATAATTTCATGAAAGATCAAGATTAGAAAACCAAAGATCAAACCTCTTAGTCCAAAACAACATAAAAAATGTTTGTCTATGCTCTACGACTTTAGAGAAAGGTTAATCTTCAATTTTTACAAGAAAGCTTGTAAGAACAATCTAGAGTTATACATGATGCACTATTCTCAAAATCCAAGACTTTTCCAACATTTTGAGTACCTTAATTACACATCTTGAATCAAAACTCCAAGTCCAAGATCATTCTTTAGATACCTTAGAAGTCTAAACATTGTCGAAACGAACCTATACAAGTGGAACTTTTAAAACTAAACCTAGATCTAAACATCTCAAAGTTCCTAAATCATCACAATCTATCACATCTTTGCTTGTACAACCTAGTTTCATCTTCGAGATTTGTCATACTTTAATCACAAAATGACATCATACAATCAAATCAAACTTGGTCTTATTAGTAGAATTTGTCATTCTATTCGACTTAGTTGTAATCCTTGGCACTCCTCCAAACAAAGACCAAAGTTTAGCTAGATTGTAACACTTGTATGCCCATTTTAACAAGATCCCAATGTTGAAACTCAAAACAGTGAAATCCAAACCACCATGGCTGAAATAGATGAGGATAAATTAAATGCTTTAGCTCATCAAATGAAAAATCTTCAACAACAAATCTAGGATATGCAAGGGGAAACAACCACAAAAGACATCTATTGTTAGACATCTTTTCTTATCCATTTGATAGAAATACGGATATGATACCTTCTCCACCAACAACTACATTATCCAAGTTCCATTTCTTTGAATTCTTGAAAAAGTTAAATGATAATCCCAAATCAAAGTCTTCAAACACAAATGATATTGAACAATCTTACCATGTCATTCATCTATCATCATCTCCTATAAGCCAAAATAAATCTCAAGATTCTTTCACCCAAGTCAACGATTCCATACAACCACCTCTTCTATCATATCTTCTATATCCAATGATTCATGTCAATCTCTCAGTCTAAACCATGCTATCATAGACCCCTCTACACCTCACGATCAAAGCATTCTTTCCACTTCATCCAATGATACCAAAATTCCACAAGTTCTTCCAATCTTTGACCAAGATAGAATCTCTCAAGAAATCTATGATGATCCCCTCCTCTCACTTTTCATCCATGATGACTCCCTTCCATATCAAGAGAAAAGTATCTTTCCAAGTCCTTCTTCCACCCCATCTAATGAATCCATACCATTTCACGAATCCATTCCATCCCAGGAGCATGATAATTCTTCCATCCTATCTAATGATGCCCTATCACCCGATGATCAAGATATGCTTTCTCATCAAGATCAAGATATTCTTCCATCTGAGGATATCCCTTCATTCCATGAGGATGTTCATCCTTCTCAAGATCAAGATATTCCTTCCATACCACCACATGATGATTCTACACCTAATGAAGAGCAAGCTACTTCATCTTCTACACCTCGTGATCCTCTTCCAAGTTAAGATCAAAGTACCCCATCATCCCCATGGCAAGATCCTATCACACCTATGCAAGCTATCCATGAACCCCACACCTACAAATTGGGATCCTCCACCTTCATCCACTCCAGTTTACTTCCAACACCTATCCTTTCATCCATATCATATCCTCCCCAAAATGGACTCGCATCTTGTTTCACAAACAACACATATCCCATTGGTAAACGAATGTGTCAAAGTATGAACTACAAAGGCAAAGGATTAGGCCTTCATGAACAAGGTATCCTAGAACCCCTTTTTGCTCAAGAAAACCCATATTACCATGGACTTGGTTATACACCTAAGTTTCCTAGTCCATCAAACCTACCATCTATCTTAGGTCCTCATCCTAATCCACCAAACCTTCCATCTATCCTAGGTCCTCATCCTAATCCACCAAACCTTCCATCTATCCTAGGTCCTCATCCTAGTTCATCAAACCTTCCCTCTATCCTAGGTCCATATCCTATTCCCCAAGAACAACAAAGGCACACATCCTTGACGCCCTTTCAAAATTCTATCACCAACAACTCATCCATGATACCTCCATGCCATTCATCTCCATCCATCTCTCCTATTGCTCTTGGAAGCAATTTGGGTGCCAAATGTCAAAAGCTTCCATATCAAAATCCACATGTGTCAAAGGATCAACATGTCTCCTTGAAGAGGCATGCAAAAGTAAAAGAAAATTTAATCCAAAATCAAAAGAAAAATAGAAAAGGCCACAAAGGCCCATTAAAGCAAAAAGAAAAATTTCCAAGACCACAAAGGTCTATAAATCAAAGAGAAAAATCTCAAAGGCCACAATGGCCCACAAAGAAAATATCAAAGTCAAAAATTATGTGGATTCCAAAAATTCTCATAGAAGCAATGAAATCTAAATCGACACCCAAATTTGCTAATCCAAAAGCTTCCTCCAATCTTCCATATAAAATCCTCTCACCTTCCAAATCCATTTTTCCTCCATCACTTCATCACCCTTCAAGGTGTGTGCCAATGTTGATCTTGCCATCTTTTCCATCTATCCATCAGCAACCTTTCAACCTCCTATCCATTATCCCATCATACCCTAAATCTGCCAACATTTAGGAGTCCAATTTCCCATTGCCATGGTTTATTAGAGCATGTAATCAAGATATATTTGGTTGTGAAACTTGATGCTTAAGTCCTTCCTCCATCTTCCTATCATCCATATCCTATTCTCCATATTCCTCTTGCACTCTACACTTAGGGACAAGTTTCATCCATCTTATCATTCATGGTCATTATCCCTTTTATGATCATTCCTTACTTTTCCACCTTTGATCTTGACAAAGTTAAGGATCTTCTTGAACATCATATATCTTATCCTATACGCTTTATCCATATCTTTTGTATCATATCCTTTGCCTTATCCATATTCCATCATTCTTTCTAAATAAATCCTTTCTTCCCATCCTTGGTCTTGATGAGGAATAGGGTCTCCTAGCTTATCAAAATCTGTGTCATCATGTCCCTTTGCAACCTTGAATCTTATCATGAAAATCATATTTGAGCCTAGCTGTAAAACATTATCCAATCCTCATATCTTTTGTCAATCAATCATCAACAATCATCAATCTTATCATACTTAGAGGAAATCAATGATCCTAAGTACTTATCATCCCCATGCCTTATGGAATCAATCATTCTTGGCATCTTAATCAATCAACCATTATCATCTTTTGACAAAAGATATGTTGCTTGTGTGACATGTTTTGTAGTGAATCTTTCATTTTGATCTATCATTTATCCATGGTTGCATTATCTCTATTGTGGGGCATGTTGTTCCTTCAATCAATCATATCATATCATTCATCCATCCATCTTGGGCTACATGACTTGCTCTGCATCATTCATCCATCATGCTTCCATCTTTGCATCTGTCACACTTCCATGTTCACATCATAACTTGATCCAGTGTTTGTATCATGGTATCCCCTAGTATTACTTGGCCCATTCTAAAAATTAGTTTGTCTTATCGTATCACATTGGGGGCATGTCCTACATTGGATTGGATTCTTGTACATTCTCAAGGTCGGAAAATTGAAAATCCAAAAACATCAAAACAGATCAAAATCCAAAAACATTCAAAACAAATCAAAATAAAAAAATAGGTCAAAAAGTCAAAGAGTCAAAAAATTAGTCATCCTTCGAACTACGTCGTCTCTGAGCTTTGAACATAGGAAAGGGTGATCTTTGATTATCCCTCAAGACATTTAGGTCAGTCTTTTAGGTGTCCGTTATGTTCATATTTTCGTCTTGTAAATCTAGGTCGAGTCATCAGTCGAACTACGTGGTCTTTGCGTGTATAATGTAGGGCCCCTAGGATAGGTCTTTAGGTTAGGTCTTGGTTGTCATGGTTGTGTCTCACCCTGGACTGGGGGCAAAAATCCTACACTCACTAGGGGAAAATAAATTTTGAGCTTGAACCAATAGGAAAATAGTTGTCAGACCAACGTTACAAACACAAACTTGAAATGGATGGTGATCTTTTTGAATCAAGGGTTTATCATGTTAAACACGAAAGTTCAAATTGTTCTACTTTGATTTTCGTTATCATATCTCTCGAGTCCCCGATGATGTATCGAACTAGAGGAGCAAGGAAGGAGTATGTTTTTTCTTTGTCTGATGTTTGTGAGTTTATCATTATTAATATGCAAGTTGTCACGGGACGTGCACTACAAAGTATCACTGATGACATTCCAAATTTGCATAGGAAAAAGATTAACTCTTGTTTGTTTACACAAGTAATGCTCAGGTCATCTCGGTTTAATTATACTTAGATGCTTGTGTTAACTTGTGATTTTAAAAACATCATGGAAGTAGTACTCAGGTCATCTTGGTCTAAACTATGCCATCGATGCTTGTACTCGCTTTCAACATTTTAAAGGCCTAATGATGATAAAGAGCACGAAAAATTGGTTAATATGAATGACAAATTTTGAATACAAGATTTGCATAGTTAAGTTAGACTGCATTCATGTTAGTATTACATGTGTATTTATGGGGTTTTTCAATGCTGAAATAATTTCACAACGGTTTCATCTCTATTATTAATGGATTGAGTACACTCAACATTAACCAAAAACACATCATTCTCATTTCGTTGCACATCAGTTGCATCATCATTTGCAAATCTTAGAAGACATTCTCATCTCATTTAAATTCATACATTCCGTCATAATATTTGCATCGAAAAATACAAAAGAAAATCAAAATCATGTCATCCACTACGCTTAAATAAGTAAGTCTTTTTAGATTTCCAAGAAAGTTGGGAAATATGTTAGAGTTATAAAGCTTAAAAGATCAATCTACTGTAGTCTTCCCACTACTTTTGGAAGTTGGACAGACTCACTCATTTAAGCTTAAGGCCCTGACCATTTGAAGTCGTGCGCATTCACTCATCTAAAACAAATATAGTTTACATAATCATTATCATCACCTAGAAATTACAAGCATCACAACATTGCACAATCATACACATCACATTGCATATCATCATCATCACATAGAAATTAAATACATTCATCACATTGCATATCATCATCATCACATAGAAATTAAATATATTCATCACATTGCATATCATCATCATCACATATAAATTAAATACATTCATCACATTGCATATCATCATCATCACATATAAATTAAATACATTCATCACATTGCATATCATCATCATCACATAAGAAATTAAATACATTCACAAACATTGCATATCATAATCATCATAGGGAAATCAAATGCATCATATCATCATATCAACATTTAGATCCTAATCATCACTGCATATCATACGTCATAAAAAATGGCAAAAATCATAATGTCTCAACTGAATCGGTGTATACATCAGGTCTCAACACACCATCAAGTCTCAGTACATTAATCAATCCTATACTGGGGAATATCGATCAATCAGAGAAGTCAAACCACATCACGCAATCAAATCTGAATTCGCCTGCACTAGATGTGGAAATCCTCCTATGATCATAACATATCACAAATCAACAATCTTATCAATCAATCAATTCAACCTCGCCTATCATGAGGTTCATCAATAAAATCAACCTTTCCTATCATGAGGTTCATCAATTAATGCACCTCACCTATCATGAGGTTCATCAATCAATGCACCTCGCCTATCATGAGGTTCATCAATCAAATCAACCTCGCCTATCATGAGGTTCATCAATCAATTCAACCTCGCCTATCATGAGGTTCATCAATCAATCCAGCCTCGCCTATCATGAGGTTCATCAATCAATTCAACCTCGCCTATCATGAGGTTCATCAATCAATCCAACCTCGCCTATCATGAGGTTCATCAATCGATCCAACCTCTCCTATCATGAGGTTCATTAATCAATCAAATCCAACCTTGCCTATCATGAGGTTTATTAATCAATGCACCTCGCCTATCATGAGGTCCATCAATCATCAATCTATCATTGATCCTCGCCTATCATGAGGTCAATCATCAATCTATCATTGATCCTCACCTATCATGATGTCAATCATCAATCCTATCATTGATCCTCACCTATCATGAGGTCAATCATCATCATCCTATCGTTGATCCTCACCTTTCATGAGGTCAATTTTTCTATCAACATCGTCAAATCAAACGATTGGCTGAACACGATCATCAAACATCAAACACAAGGAGGAAAAGCATGACAAAATTTAATCAACTGGCGGAATTAGTATTTCTTTATCGGGAGATAAATCGTCTCTGCATCATATCATCATCAAATCATCAAAAAAATAAAAAATTTCAAAAATTTCAAAATTCATCGATTTATCTCCCTAGGGGGCATATATTTGTCAATAACTGAAAATAAAAGTCTGGGACATCATTTGGGGCATCAAAATATTACATTGTTTGGGGCATCAAAATCTGACATCATCTGGGGCATCAAAATCTTGCATCGGCTGGGGCATCAAAATCTTTTTTGAGCATCGGTATCAAAATTTTCTTTGAAGCAATGTGTAAACACAACACTTCAAAGAGGGGCAAAATGTATACACCTAAAAAGGTCATCATATTCAATTAATTAAATACAACCTATTTAATTATATTTCAACTATGTATAAATAAAGTCTCACTTTATTTATATTGTTCACTCTTCTATTAATTCTCCAAAATCATATTTCTTCTAGATTATTAAATAAACAAAGTTGCCTAAACGTGTTTACTTAATTAATCTTCTTTAATCCTGATTAAGAATTAGAGCACATGTTTACTACATTTTCTTGTGCCACCTCACAAATGTCACATGAAAATAAATGTCTAATTATTAATTAGAATTATCCTCACACACTTTCACCAATTGGAAAAGGCACATGGCTTTATTCTCTCACTTCCAACAAATTTGGAGCACATGGGTCTTTGTTTCACACACTTGGGGCTCTCACACATATGGCATGTTGCCCTTGGTCAAGGGGACAACATCCTGATTCCTTTCATCTCCACCGTCTATTCTTTCTCCTTCAAATCCAGACTGTTGATAGGTGCCACCTCACAAAATGCTTGAGAAACCCTATAAATACACCCCCTTGCCTTTGCATTTATCATCCACATTTGAAGAAAAGTTACCATGGAGGTTTTTCTTAGGAGCTTGGAGCTTTCATGGAGTCTTATAATTAGTTTTCATATCATGTGTTACTTTGCATTCTCATTTTAGATTACTTAATTACATCATAATTGCATTTTATCATCTCCATTAAATCATAGTTGCATTTTAGATTAGTTTGCTTTTTTGTTGCATTTGAGCATATGCATAATCATGAATAGTTTATTTTAGTTTCATATCATCTCACTCATCTCCACTTGTTCATTTATCATCAACACCATCCTTTGTTTATCATTGTATCCATTATCCTTTCCATTGTTTTGTCTCATTTAGAAGCATACCACTAATCATTCCAACACACATTTGCACATAGAAATCATCTTAGCTTGCATATTAAGCATCAAATCTTGTTTTCTAGGTTGTAATTTTAACAACCATTGTGCCCATAGAAATCTGAGGGCCAAATAGTTTAATAAATCCCTAGAAATAGAGGACAATGATACGTATCTGAAAGGTTTGATTGTATTACGAATATAGTAGCTTAATTGATCAAATTTTGAATGTAAATCGTCTCATTAAGGTTTGTGTTGACTTTAGATCTCTCCACATTCAACACATGCACAAAGCAATATCATGTTAATTGTATGTCCAGATCTTTAGATGTTGTTGAAGGGTCACCCCCCTAGGTTTTATAGAGCTTGAAGTGTAGGGGAAATGAGTGTTAATCCCATTTCCTGTCATTTGGCCAAATCAACCTCTGAGTCTGAGCATAAGACATTGACTAAGTCTTTAGGATTCAATGATTCTATTGATATTTGGAACACCAACACTAGTTATATCCAAAATAACCATCCAAAAAAGATATCATTCATGCTCCTTTCACATTCTATAAAACTTCATATATAGAAGGCAATGGGTAATGATCTTTTTCAAAAGCTTTGTTAAGATTCTTGAAATTCATACATAGCCTTATTTCTCCAGTTTTCTTTTATACATGCACCAAATTAGCCACCTAAGTAAAATGTCTAGTTGGGAAAATTATTCTAGTAGATAACAACTTTTGTACCTCTTTATAAATTAATGGCTCTAATAGTACATTTGTATGAATTTGCTTCCATCTAAAAGGCTTAGTACCCAACTTCAACAAAATGGTATGAATAACCACTAAGGTATAATAAGTCTTCAACTCATCATATACCAAAGCAATCACCTCTCTCTAATCTCTTAGGTATTTTACCATACCATCATTCTCTTCTTGTGTGTATGCTCTCCTAGTGAGTACATATCCTGCTTGTTCATCCCCAAAATTGTATACATCACACTTCCCACCTTCTAAATTGGGAGACAATATCTTCTATTTAGCTACATCATCAATATCTAATATCCTTTCTAATGCCACCATTCCTTTTGGTACGTTGTTGTTTTTTAAATTTATAATTCTTTCATCATCAATCTCAAAATGATCTCTATCTATCTCATCTATAATATGTGTTTCAAAAAACCCATAATTAGTAGGAAACTCTAAAATATGTTTATCATCTTCAAATACCTAATTTTTTTTTATATTGTCTAGGAGTGCAAGGGTAGGCACAAGTTTAATTGAGATTATTTTCAATATGGACTCCATCATATGCTCTATGGTGCAACAACAACCACCAAAGCATCAATAATCTAATTCTTTCTTTTGGGAATTGAATTAATATTAAAAGCATAAAAAAATACCAAACTCTATTTTATAGGCTACCAATATTTTATCATGGTAGGCATACTTACTCTTAATATGTTTGATTACAAATTGAGAATCCCCATGTACCTACAATATTTTACCTTCTTTTGATATGCCAAGAGAAGGCCTTTTATTAAAGCTTCATATTCTACCACATTGTTAGTATATGTGAACTACGACCTATATGATGTCATTTTTTTCCTTTTGGGTTAGCAAGTTCAACACTATCACCATAACCTTATTTAGATTTAATCAAAACTTAAAATAATTGTTGTATCTTGAAGTGTTTGAGTGGGTTTTCTATTTAATTTTTTAGTGCCTTAAGGTGGCTCAAAAGTGTCAACCACATGGATTTTCATGTAATGTTGTTGTTAGCTTATTTTATTCCTTGGGATTAAAATAAGTCTCAAACTTAATAAGGGATATTTTGTTTAAAAAAAAACAAAGTGTTAAGAGGAAAAAGAGAAAAGAAAATGAAAGTTTGACTAAGTTTGAGTGCCAAAGGAAAAAGAGGATGAATTCCAATTTTGCTTAGCTTCACGTATGAGAGTTTCTAGGGTTTTTGTTTGAGTAGCCTTCTTTCTCTTTTGTGCTGGTGAAGTCATGGAGAAGTTTCTTCTCCACATTTCAAGTGGACGAATGGAGAATGGGGCACGTTGCATAAAGGAGGAGTGTATTCGGGAGCTAGAGATAGATCATCTCCACGCGTTCAAACAATTTCAAAATGACTTTCTACGTATCTCTCATTCCTTTTTCCAGGTATGATTTGTGTTGTTGAAGAGTCATATATCTTGGGCTAGGGTTTGCACATTCATAGTTCAAGGGAAAGAAAATGAAAGTGTAGAGGATCAGGTTTATTTTATTGGAGTGTAACTAGGTCTCTTATTGGTTTTAGTTTGAATGTTGTTGTATCATTCTTTTGCTAGAAGAGTAACCAATTTCTCATGACTGTCACTATCTTTGTTTAAAATTTCCACAATAGCTATGCCTTCCTCATTGTACATCTGTGTCTGAGAATTATTTATGATTAAATGCATTGAGCAACCTTTTTTAGATGAGCGTGAGTTTGTAGAGTCCATAGAACAAGGTTTTCTTGCAAGGAATAGTATCAAGATGTAGTGGAAGAGGAGTTTGTGGTAATAGGAATGAGAGAACAATTGTTTAGCACTACAAGGTAATGAATGCATGGAAACTCTCTCAAATTTCAAAGAAACTATATGAGAAGCTTTCCATGGAAAAGGGCAAGAAAGACAAGATTTTGGGGGTTATTTTTCTTGCTACAACAACAACTTTGATGTGCATAGTTTTGGCCAATATAGAAGCAATTCAGGTTTTGAGCCTAGTCTCATCAACTCATCTCTGAGAAGTTGAAAAAACATATTTTATCTTATCAAGAAAATAATATAGCTACTAGTGCAAATGTGGATATGAATGAAAGAAAGCATAGATTAAAAGGGGAGATCTCAAAAGTCTTGTCAATAGAATGATATGCAACTAATGTTGAAGCTGACTTGAATGAAAAAAGGGCATTGTATAGAGATGGATATGTTCAAGAGAGTTGATAAAAATATACAAAGGGGCAGGGTTTTGAAAGATTTATGCATGTAAGTGATAGGAGGAAATTTTTGGGTGGAAAATCATGAGGAAAACATGGTAAGTGCTATGATGGTTTAAGAAATAGATAGTAGGACATTCTATCAAAAGAATAAGGATAGTCAAGAGTGGGAAGTCACTCTTATATGCTAAAAAGGCCCCAAACATTTTTAAGACTGTCATTGACAGTGGAGGAAAAACCACAAGGTAAAGTTAGGAGGCTAATGAATAAGCTTACCTAAGTATGTTGCTAAGGTGCAGGGGAAGACTTGTTTTCATTCTATGGTTTGCAGGAACTCTAAAATGGACACATTGAAAGTTAAAGAGATTAACTTAGTCCATTCACACCAATATTGAACAAAGATAATACTTTCAAAAAGAGAGCTAAGACAATATTGATAATCCATTTAAGTTGAGTTTTCTGGAGCCACTGTTCTTTATGATAGTCAATGTGATTATGACTGTAATCTATTGACTATGATGAATATTGTGTAGAAAAGCAGTGAGGATGAATGTTAAGCAAAGAAAAATCTATAGGGGCATGGTCTGCAAACAACAAACGAGAATATTTCAGTCTTGTCGATGTTTTGAATGGGTTAGATTAATATTGACAACGATTTTACTTGCAAAAAATAGGGTGAATAAATTCTTCGCAGACAAGACCACAAAGAGCCTATCCTTCTTGAAAGATATGGAACAAAGACAACCTAAGGGGGAATTCTGCATTACAGGGCAAATATTGGCTTTCGTTCAATCCCAAGTCTCTAATAACTAGGTCATGGTTGCACTAGGGCCACTCTTGGGTACTGATGTGATATTGTTGTTAATCTCAAAGGGACTATGGTTGTTCTTTGAATATTTTAGGTGTAAATTCCAAATTGAAATAATAAATTCAAATATCATGAAACCAAAAGATTTTTCATAACATTTCATGAAAATAACCGATTCTTTTCTAACACTTAAGTAGATTTAGCATTAAGCATTCAACAAATTTATGGAAAAAAAAAAGATTTTCAACAAAATTTCTTCCATTCATTTAAATTTTGGAACATTTTCAAATATTTAAGCATCTATTCTAAAACAAAGCATAAAAATATTGAAAATTAAAAGTTTCTCCCGGGGTTATTCTCCATGGATGCCCCAAAGAATTAATCAAAAAAGAGCAAACTGCTTTATACTTCACCAGATTGTTTCACAACTACATATAGAACGGTGCAAGCTTTTAAAGAGAGGGGTTTCATTTCTGAACACCGAGTAGGTTTTGTATGCACCCTTAAACGACGCAACATACGGTCTTGTTTAGTCAAACTAACAAAACCAACTATAAAAGATACTGAGATAGGTAGCTATCTAACAAGCTCTGATATTAATTAATGTCTATGTGCATAAAAAGTTTTATGCTAGAATGGTTCAGAAAATAGGAAAAAGAACCTAACTTAAAAGTTTATGCTCCTCCGACATCCACAAATTCTAAACTTAAAATAAAAATGAGGATCCTCTGGCCTTTTATAGAACACAAGGCTCAAACAGGTTAAGAAAAATACATGAGAGGGAATCCAAGGGACCAATCTCATCAAGGCATGTGGAATGTAGTGACCAATAGGAGAATTGTAATTGAAGTTAGTGGAAGTCAACTCCAATCACTCATTGAAGCTCTTCCGGTTCTACTCTTTCATATTTGTTAGGATGATACTTTGAATCATGATAATGTGCATGGATGTTACATCCCTCACATTGAGACTACATGTTTAGTTATGTATTTTGAATGCAATATTAGTTGCAAATAACTGCTTTCATGAGATTATGACATTGAGAATACAATGGTCGTTCTTTCATCTTAACTGTAATGTTAACGAACTCTTTACTTTGAAAGTGAATTTATTGTTCACGTGAAGTTGAATGAGATCGTGAGATTAAATTTAAATGCATATTATTTAGTCGTTGAGAATGATCTAACCCTAATCCTTGTCAGTGGATGCAGGATTGCCGATGCCACGAGAAAAAGGGAAATATCATCAGGGAGAGGACATGGTTAACAATGGATCAATTTTATTGTCTACCTCAAGCCGGTGTATGACAAATAACTAAGTCGTAACTTGGCCTTAAACAATTCAAAGTAAATAATTATTCTATAAGTCAATTTAAATACATATATATATGTAACCCTTAAATTATCTTATAGAGATCTCAATTGATTAATAAATAATATAATTAAATATTATAAATATGAAAGTGGAGCGATGTAATGTTAACAATTGAAATATTAATCTTTGGCATCGAATGTTTTCTCCCTTAAAAAATTAAATGGTTGAGGAATGGCATCGGGCTTGGTGGCGAGACTTGGCAACTCACCATCGCATGTGAAGAAACACCCAAGAATGGGCAGAGGAAAGGTTTCTTGAACCGTCTGGGGAGTTTGAGTTTTGGGGGAATGGGAAATAGACTATCTTGGAGGGGGGCCATCTCATCTCTCGACATCTCTCTCATTCTTTCTCCTTTTCTGTCATGCGACTCTCTGTGGCTTCATTTTAATCCTTTGTTGCTTTATTGATTTATTCCCTTCCCATGTTTTCCTTTCACTTTGAGCTCACGTATGGAATTTTTTTGTTATAATTATTGGTATTTCCCAAGCTTAATATTTTACCTTGTCTTCCATCGGCTAACCTTGAGATTTAATTCCTTTGGAAAAGTTTTTGTGGAGCCGTGCTTCGAGCCGGGTGTTTGCCTTGCGCATCTTCCATTCAGAATAGTGGTGTGGAAATCCTATTCTCCGTGTTTGGTTATTTTCCTCATTTGAGAGCGTGGGAGGTTCTCTTCTTATAGGCGACTTGGGAATCTAATATTTTGTCAAGCTCTGTCGATGTCATTGCTTGAGTCTAGCGTTTGCTTGCACATTTTCAATTTAGAGAAGAGGAGTCGAGTTCAGGCCTTATGTCTTGGTTTCCTCCTATTAAGATTATGCCGGTGTTATTCTTGGCTTATTGAAGTTGTGAAGTGAAGAGCATAGTTTCAGCCTCAATTTAATTACTCAGGCAAGGAACGGATAAAACCTTCCCTGAATTGGGTAATGATGAATTGATCTAGAGCATGTTTCGGTGTGGAAAAAGCTTTGGTTAGAATTAATCAGCTATGGTTGTTTCTATCTTTGTATTCGAAAATAATTCGAAATGCATTTCTTTCTACTGTTTGTTCTTCATGAAAACTGGTAGTTGCTTGAGTCATAAACTTTGAACAGTGTTCCTCTTGATTGGTAATGCCAAATTGAAACCAAGCTTCTGGTGCACCATTCTCATTCCTCTTTGCTCTGGTATAAGGTTGACCTTGAAGTTAATCAACAATCAATTTAATTCATGTCTTCCTCTGTTGTTTTTGTGAACCTAAAAATGAGATCTTAATCCTCTGTTGAGGAACCCGAATGGATATGTTCCTTCTTCTTTTCTTTGTTGTGATCAATCTGGTGTCAGTATTTGAAGATTGCTGGTTTTAATCATTTGAAAAGGGAACTTCACCTAATAGCTTAATCTATCACTGGCCTTGGTATTTTCCATGTTCTCTGAACCTTTGTGAGATATAAAAGTGTCCTTTAAACTCTTCACCATTTTAATCTCTTCTTTTGCATTTAAACTTTATGGTTAAAATACAATTTGGAACTGAGAAGGAATAATTAGATCTTGTAATCTTACTGGAGACCAATCTTTGTAGCTGAATTGTAAGATCAAAAAGACTTTTTAATTGAATATGTCATTTTGTACATCAGAGCTCAATGATAACAACTTTTTTTTTGAAAAGGAAGTTAGTCATAAAGAAGTGTTAGTTGTGGGTTGAGACTCTCTCATTTTCTCATTCTCTTTATAAATAGGTGCCTAATGATATTAACTTAACCTTTAATGAGAGAGAAGATTTTGAATCTGGGTTTAGTTGTACCATTTGAAAATTATCTAAAGAACTTGAACTATCAGGATAAACCAAATTCTCTACCCTCCAATTAGAAGTTGGTTTAGTTCATATTATTGCTCATCGAGACTATTAGAGGATAAGCATGAGAGACTTGATAATCCTCTATGTCAATGAATCTCCTTTATTATGTATGAAACTTGATGGATAAGTTATAACCTCAAACTAAGAAGAAATGGTAATTAAATTGCTATTATAGAAATAGAACTTGATTTGAGAATTATCATGTCGAGCAAGGGTGAGAATGCTGACGGCACAGGAGTGCCAGAGATATCAGCACATGAGTGCTAGAGATATTGGCAAAGTAGTGCCATAAATATCAGCACAAGAGTGCCAGAGATATTGACACAGTAGTGCCAGAGATATCGGCACAGGGGTTCCAATGATATTAAAAATCCTTGGCCAAGGTACGATGCTAGATTTAGCATCTGTCAGCTATCAAGTACCAGATATACCATTGATCAGAGTGGCCTTTCTAGTTGGGAGGAACCCTTAGTAAGGTCGATCAAGAGGTATAGGTCCTTGACACCAGGCTCAGAGGCATGATGATAATTTGATCCATGTTGATTACCCTCGTGAAGGGTTGGGTTCTTCAGTTGAAGACACTCGGGGACCAGTTGGTCTTGGTTGGGCGGTAAAGCCCTTGATGATATTTCTCTTTCCTCAAGTAATGGTGATCAACATTTCAGCTTAATGGTGTCTACATAATGGGTTAAGTCCTTCCGCTAATTCAAGTACAAATAAATGTTCATTTGAGTACTTTATTGCTACATTTATTGTTATGCAATTAATGTATTGCTCGAGCTAGTTTGAATGGAAAAGATAGAAAGTTATTTTCTTTACTTCATTATGAATGGAAGTTAGTTAATGATGCCCTAACAGTTACTCTTCAGTTCGTTATTTTATGCTTGATGAAACCCTAGTTTGAAAATTATTTAGTTATGTTAGAGGAAACAGTTAGATGTTTCATTTCAGCTGAAACTGAAAATTTAGAAGTTAGTTGGAGTTTCAATTTTTTTAGTTGAACTCAAATTGGAAACCCTAGTTGATAGCAATTTAGTTGAACTTCAGTTGAAAGTTAGTTGAAAGTTGAATTTTTCAAACTGTAGACTGGATAGGTTGTTACATATGGTATCAGAGCTACCAGGTTTGACATTGAACCTCGGGCTCGTCATGCAAACCTAGAAAACTAAAACCTATCACAGGAAGTGGTAGACAATCTTTTGTAACAAATTTTGTAAATAAATCTATCATAGGGAGTGATAGTTGATGTTTTGTAATTGCACCTATCATAGGAAGTGATGGTTAATTGGATTTAGAACCTATCACAGGAAGTGATAGTTACATTGTAATTGAATCTATCAAATGAAGTGATAGCCTTTTTGTAACAATTCTGTATTGAATTTGTCACAGGAAGTTAAAATAATTTGGTATCAATTTAGAGTGTAATCGTTAAAGGCCTTAGGAATAATTTGAGTTATCAAGTAATTATGAAACCATTCTATTTAGCTAAGGAAAGGTATGCCTAGGGTTCCAAGTTTGAGATCAAAACACATATAATAGTTAAATTTGAAATTGTGAACTTAAGGATGGGAAGATCCAGAAACAATCAACCTAGTGTAGGAACATCTAAGTATTGAAAATCTTTGAAAATATATCAAGGCTCATAGATAAGATGAACTCAGGTCTAACTTCTAGATGGCTTGGAATGAGCCAAGTGGAATTAACGGATCAAGATGATGAGAAAAATTATAGTCAAGGACATCATGTTGTTGCATGGAAGATAGCTTGTGAAAAGGGAAAGCATATTAGTGTTTTATTAAATTCCTTTGTGGAGTCCAGAAGAATGAGTAGTAAGTGAAAGGATGTCTGTTTACTTCATGGAAGAGGAGTTACCACATATTGATATTATGGTGAGATCATTGATTAATTTTTTTGAGGATATCACTTTTGGTTCTCCATCAAACTGATGAAATAGGAATTGCAGAATTAGATTTGTTATGACAGGAAGTTGTTGTCATAAGAAGCATGTAATGCAGATATAAAATGACAAAATGTTGGACAACTTTAGATGACAAGTTTGTTGTCTACATACATGGTCTGAAATGTTATTGGAATGATGAAATACTTGTTAGAAGTTTATTGACTAAGTGGTGATATAAGACAAGCAGAGCATTCACTATGTTCCTTAATGATTTATGTATGAACCTTTTTTTATCAGGTCACAAAACATATTTACATAACAATCATCAAGAAAGAACTTTGATATTTATGGTACCTTAGGAAGTATAGGCATATATAGAGCATTATAGTTATCTCATACATTTATTTTTCTAGTAATATTTAGGAATTTCAAATAAAAATTGGTTCAACTTCTTAGCAGTGGTTGTGTTGGCCAATGGTAGTGAATTTCATGGTGCAGATACATTCATACAAATCTTGGACAAGCATCACTAGTAGAATACTTGGACAAATTTCTATGATAGGTGCCACAAGACATTTCCTAATGAACAATGCTTATGGAGACAACAACAACATGAATTAGGTGATGGTAGAGTATTGAAGACAGATCATCTCCTGAAGGCACAAAGTTAAATGGTAAGGGTATATTTTTCAAATCCTCCTTGATCTCTCAACACATAGATTTATTGTTCAAAATTCAGTTCATGATTGGTACAATGTTGATGGAATGGTTAAAATGAAAAAACTGTGTGAATGTTTGGATTCACAAAACATTTCTCTTTGATATACCAAAGTCTATATGTGATTCTAATCAAATATGTGGTTCATACATGCTTAGTTATTGTTATCTACCTGAGAAGAAATAGAAGAACAGTGTTGTGAGTCAATGAGAATGAGAGTGTTGCAGTTCAATACATGACACAAAGCTTGTTATTTCGGATCTTCTTGGTAACTCCTAACAATGGCATAAATATTTTGATGTCTTTAACCATAACATCATTGCTAGTGATCTTCATAGGGATGGCAGAAAAAGGGCTTACAAACCACAGGTATATGGTACTTTTTATCTGGAGGATACTTGATACAAATGATATTTGATTGGTTTCTCAGTTTGGCTCAAATCACCATTGATCATTAAGTAGGTATCTCGACACATGTTATGAACAAGAGCACATATACTTTGGATATGTATATACTACATTGGTTACCTCATATGTTTCACCACATAGTATTTTGGTTGGATAGTTGTACGAAGTTCATTCTTTATTGGGGAAGCTTTTCTTACTCTTGTTGACAGGGATGGCATTATTGTTTTCTCAAGTGGAGATATATGGGCATGGAATGCGGAGAAAATGGTATAGAACCAGGAAATACTTGTTCACCAAGATTCATGAGAAAACCAATTGTTTAATACAAATAAAATTAAACATAAGTAAGGATGAATACAAGATCTTTAATAGCTCAGGAAGCCTTTTGGAAAGATGTTAATGTGTGGAAGAGAACACAATTAAAGAGGATCATTGCAGACAACATTCAAAAAATCAAGATGGGGATTAGAATTACTCTTTGAACTTATGTTAAGAATCTGCTTGGAGATTGCAAGATAAACCATAACAATGGAAAGGTGAAGATATTAGTTGTTTTCATGGTATTATGGTCAAATGACCATGAACTGTGAGATTTTCTATCATCAAGATACTGTGATAAAGTTGTTTATGTCTTGAACAGGTAATCTATTTAGTAAAGTAAAGAATAGAGCTTTGTTGAGTGGAACGAAGAAAAGAAGTTTGTGTTCCTATTATAGTTTTGTATGTTGCTAATGCATAGTCTTATGAAGTCATCTGAGCGATGAACAAAAGATACCCCAAGAAATAGGAATGGATGGGTTATAATCATTTATTTGCAAAATTTTTGAGTATCATGAAAGTCTTGAAGGGCTAAATTGTTGATGCGTTTGTAACTTAATCTTTGACCTAATGTAAGTTTTGGAGAAAACTGATTACAGTGCAAAATTCTACTCCCTTGTTAAAGACTTAGTCAAGTCACGTGGGGTATGATAAGTGTTTTCCTAGATTTTGGCACTTCTTTGAATTCTGGTAAAATCCCTTTTAATACTGGAAAGGAATGCCATTACTTAATTTCTTAAATTATGAAAAGGTCTAGTCACTAAATTTTGAAGACTATTGATGGCCAATTGGTCAAAACTTGATTTAATGATGAAAATGAGCTTATTCTTTGAATTTATTATTGTAATCAAAACTGTATATACTTTGGGTATTGAGTTAAATTATTGTGCAAGAACATTTTTTATTGTTCACTATGTTTGATGAAATGTTCATCTCTATCATGTCTAGGATGGGCCTCTGATGGATCCTATTAGGAAGTAAACTGAAGAAAATACGCTTGATATGTTCCTAACTTTACAAAGAAGAAACCTTGTGTTATGGTATGTGGGTGGACAGGTAGTCCAGTAAGCCCAGGTGTTTAGTCTCTCCAAGTCGAGTAGGGTGGTGAGATACTCAGACAACTAGAGTTGTCGTACTTAGTAGGAGGGTATCCTTAGTAGTGCGACAGAGTTGGTTTAGTGGGGTACACACCAGAGCTTAGATGGCAACTAAGGAGGAATTCCTATTTCAGTGGCAAGCCGAGTCTTGGAGGACAACTAGACTAGAAAGGAATTCTGATCTTTTCTCTTGTAATTACTTAATAGCTTATTTTTGTTAAAGCATTAGATAAATAAAATTGGTGTTTGATGAAAAAATTTACAGCTAAAAAGTGAAGGTTGATGTTAACCTTCGGTGAAATTCTCTTGGTAAACCAGTGTTAAAAAAGAAGAAGAAGATTGCAATACTCAGGAAGAGTATCCATCTTTATGGTGTTTGTCACAACAACTTCCACAATTTAGTTATCAAGTCAAACTCATTTGAAACTTTGGACAGAGAAGATGTCGAATTCCTATAAGTTGGGTAAGCTAGAAGACAAGATTAGCATTAGTACTGCAATGTTGTCAGAAATGGATAAACAAATCAACCTGATCAAGAAAGATTGGTGGAAACTCTTAACAAATAGAAAAGTTAAGTAATGCCACTAGGAAGGATTAGGAAGAAATCCATTAGAAATTTCCTTATCTTTTGTAGAACAATTGAGAAAATTATATTTAAGTTTATGTTTATGTTTAAATTTAGAATAAACAATCATCGAGGACGATGATTCTTAAGGGGAGGAGTATGTTACATCCCTCACATTGAGACACATGTTTAGTTATGTATTTTGAATGCAATATTAGTTGCAAATAACTGCTTTCATGAGATTATGACATTGAGAATGCAATGGTCGTTCTTTCATCATAACTGTAATGTTAACGAACTCTTTACTTTGAAAGTGAATTTATTGTTCATGTGAAGTTGAATGAGATCATGAGATTAAATTTAAATGCATATTATTTAGTCGATGAGAATGATCTAACCCTAATTCTTGTCATTGGATGCAGGATTTCCAATGCCACAAGAAAAAGGGAAATATTGTCAGGGAGAGGACGTGGTTAACAATCGATCAATTTTATTGTCTACCTCGAGCCAGTGTATGAAAAATAACTAAGTCGTAACTTGGCCTTAAATAATTCAAAGTAAATAATTATTCCCATCGTATGTGGAGAAATTCCCAAGAATGGGCAAAGGAAAGGTTTCTTGAACCATCTGGGGAGTTTGAGTTTTGGGGGAATGGGAAATAGACTATCTTGGAGGGGGGCCATCTCATCTCTCAACATCTCTCTCATTCTTTCTCCCTGTCTGTCATGCGAATCTTTGTGGCTTTGTTTTAATCCTTTGTCGCTTTATTGATTTGGTCCCTTCCCGTGTTTTCCTTTCACTTTGAGCTCATGTATGGAATTTTTTGTTGTAATCATTGGTATTGCCCAAGCTTAATATTTTACCTTGTCTTCCATCGGTGGACCTTGAGATTTAATTCCTTTGGAAATTTTTTTGTGGAGCCGTGATTCAAGCTGAGTGTCTGCCTTGCGCATCTTCCATTCAAAATAGTGGTGTTGAAATCTTGTTCTTTGTCTTTGGTTATCTTCCTCATTTGAGAGCGTTGGAGGTTCTCTTCTTATAGGCAACTTGGGAATCTAATCTTTTGTCAAGATCTGTCGATGTCATTGCTTGAGTCTAGCGTTTGCTTGCACATTTTCAATTTAGAGAAGAGGAGTCGAGTTCAAGCCTTACGTCTTGGTTTCCTCCTATTATGATTATGTCAGTGTTATTCTTGGCTTATTGAAGTTGCGAAGTGAAGAGCATAGTTTCAGCCTCAATTTAATTACTCAGGCAAGTAATGGATAAAACCTTCCTTGAATTGGGTAATGATGAGTTGATCTAGAGCATGTTTCGGTGTGGCAAAAGCTTTGGTTAGAATTAATCAGCTATGGTCGTTTCTATCTTTGTATTTGAAAATAATTTGAAATGTATTTCTTTCTACCGTTTGTTCTTCATGAAAACTGGTAGTTGCTTGAGTCATAAACTTTGAACTGTGTTCCTCTTGATTGGTAACGTCCAATTGAAACCAAGCTTCTGGTGCACCATTCTCATTCCTCTTTGCTCTGGTATAAGGCTGAGCTTGAAGTTAATCAGCAATCAATTCAATTCATGTCTTCCTCTGTTATTTTTGTGAACCTAAAATTGAGATCTTAATCCTCTGTTGAGGAACCCAAATGGATTTGTTCCTTCTTCTTTTCTTTGCTGTGATCAATCTGGTATCAATATTTGAAGATTGTTGGTTTTAATAATTTGAAAAGGGAACTTCACCTAATAGCTTAATCTATCACTGGCCTTGGGATTTTCCATGTTCTCTGAACCTTTGTGAGATATAAAAGTGTCCTTTAAACTCTTCACCATTTTAATCTCTTCTTTTGCATTTAAACTTTGTGGTTAAAATACAATTTGGAGCTGAGAAGGAATAATCAGACCTTGTAATTTTACTGGAGACCAATATCTATAGCTGAATTGTAAGATCAAAAAGACTTTTAATTGAATATGTCATTTTGTACATTAGAGCTCAATGATAACAACTTTTGTTTTGAAAAGGAAGTTAGTCATAAAGAAGTGTTAGTTGTGGGTTGAGACTCTCTCATTCTCTCGTTCTCTTTATAAATAGATGCCTAATGATATTAACTTAACCTTTAATGAGAGATAAGATTCTAAATCTGGGTTCAGTTGAACCATTTGAAAATTATCTAAAGAACTTGAACTATCAGGTTAAACCAACTTCTCTACCCTCCAATTAGAAGTTGGTTTAGTTCATACTATTGCTCATCAAGACTATTATAGGATAAACATGAGAGACTTGATAATCCTCTATGTTAATGAATCTCCTTTATTATGTATGAAACTTGATGGATAAGTTATAACCTCAAACTAAGAATAAATGGTAATTAAATTGCTATTATAGAAATAGAACTTGATTTGAGAATTTTCATGTTGAGCAAGGGTGAGAATGCTGACAGCACAGGAGTGCTAGAGATATCGACACAGGAGTGCCAGAGATATCAGCACATGAGTGCTAGTGATATTAAAAATCCTTGGCCAAGGTACGATGATAGATTTAACATCTGTCAACTATCAAGTACCAGATATACCACTGATCAGAGTGGCCTTTCTAGCTGGGAGGAACCCTTAGTAAGGTCGATCAGGAGGTATAGGTCCTTGACACCAGGCTCAGAGGCATGATGATAATTTGATCCATGTTGATTACCCTCGTAAAGGGTTGGGTTCTTCAGTTGAAGAAACTTGGGGACCAGTTGGTCTTGGTTGGGCAATAAATCCCT
This sequence comes from Sequoia sempervirens, assembly GCA_007258455.2. Lineage (NCBI taxonomy): Eukaryota > Viridiplantae > Streptophyta > Pinopsida > Cupressales > Cupressaceae > Sequoia > Sequoia sempervirens. Next base: position 338,644,624 of record VDFB02000008.1, read on the forward strand.
TGATGATATTTCTCTTTCCTCAAGTAATGATGATCAACATTTCAGGTTAATGGTGTCTACATAATGGGTTACGTCCTTCCACTAATTCAGGTACAAATAAATGTTCATTTGAGTACTTTATTGCTACATTTACTGTTATGTAATTAATGTATTGCTCAAGCTAGTTTGAATGGAAAAGATAGATAGTTATTTTCTTTACTTCGTTATGAATGGAAGTTAGTTAATGATGCCCTAGTAGTTACTCTTCAGTTAGTTATTTTATGCTTGATGAAACCCTAGTTTGACAGTTATTAAGTTATGTTAGAGGAAACAGTTAGATGTTTCATTTCAGCTAAAACTAAAAATTTAGAAGTTAGTTGGAGTTTCAATTGTTTTAGTTGAACTTGAATTGGAAACCCTAGTTGATAACAATTCAATTGAAAGTTAGTTGAAAGTTGAATTTTTCAAACTGTAGACTGGATAGGTTGTTACAAGGGACTTCCCATAGATTTAGAATGAAAAGGTGGAATTTTCAGCCTCTACACTTTGCTTGGCTCCAATTCTATCATTCTCAGGAATGGGCTCTCTCAAGAATAGACATTTGCTTCCACCACATGTGAAATACCAAGATCCCTAGCATTATGGTGGACTCAAAGCCTTCTCCATTATAATCTCCCAAAGTAATCAAACTGAACTGAAAATTATTCCATCCATGATTCAAGTTTTCCTGATCGTCCATACCCAAGCTTTGCATCACAGTCTACATCTTCTACAATCACAAATTCCATACATTAAATCCCTTTAAATTTTTTTTTTATAGCATCTCATGTAAATAAAACCATTATTCAAATGTTAGTAAAAAAATCTCATAATCAACACGCCTTTCAAAAGATTATCATGAATCCTCATACATACATATATATATATTGGATTACCGAGATCATTAGATAAATTTAAAGTTCTAACATTTTACTTCACATTGCAACCCAATACGCGGTATTCAGCTTTACCCACTTACTTTCCCAGACCTCGGTTATACCGAAACTCCATTATATTAGAACGCTTCATACTGGAATGCTTCATATCAGACCGGAGCCTTTCGCTTGAACTTATATACCTTTTTCCTTTCGCATGTTTCTGATACCTGGTACCCGATGCCCAAAACACTTACCTTATGAAGTACTTTTATTATCAAAGATTTTATCTTTTCACTTCCGGTGATCTTCCAATTTGCTAGCTCTTGCCATAAGAATTATATTTTTCACTTGGGTCCCCAAGTCTTTTCAATCTTGGGGCATGTTGTGAGACCACACAACAACTTGCAACCAATAAAACCAAATTTAAACCAAACTTGAAATTAAATCACCAGTTGTAAATTAAAACTTATACATATTTTAAAACAATAACTTCTACCTTCGCCTAGGCTCTGGCATAAAGAAGTAAAACTCCACCAGAAACATCCGTGTGTGCTTTGATTAATTCCAGTTTTTGGAACTTAGTAAAAAGAATCAGTTCATTAACATTGAACTACATAATATAGTAATCCCCCAAAGCCAACCAGGGATAAAGCCTTGCTACCAGTCAAGCATCCATAGCCTCGACAAGGTTATCTCCGCAATTCCCCCAAACATAGCTCTACTGCCGGTCAGGCATCCATAGCCACAGTAGAGTTATTTGGATAGCGTAAAGAGTTGATATCTCTTTTTTTTTTGATATAGCAATGATAACTCATTTTCCAGTTTTGATATTTCAATGATAGCTCATTTATCAACTTGCAAGCAATGAAGCACCGCTATTAGGTTGGGAATTACAGTGGTAGCGAAGGTTACTTTTTGATTTTTCATTCAATGCAAATCCCTTCATCAATTCACTACTTCCCCAAAACTCATTTAATGATTCCTTGTAGGTGTGTGTTTCCATCTAAATTTCACTAATTTATGCCAAATCCTAGCTAATTGTAGCACGCTATATGGTTAAAAAATATGCATAAATTAAAATTTAGCAATAGACAACTTAATCACCAAATTTAAATCTAAATTTAGAAACATCAATTACCACCCTTCCGATTAAATTTTATGGCAACTACTAAAATTTATGCTAGCTATCTCGACTTGACGGTGTTGCACTTCATTAATGGTTTGGAAATTGTCATGATTACCTTGAAACACGATCACATTATTCTGCATTAAATTCACACACCTTATTCAACATGTATTATCTCTTCAACTTACTTAGGTGATGACGTGTATTTCCTTGCTGACTTCATTTCCCTTTGCATTCTGCACACATAACACCTCCATAAATAATATGACTCTTTTAAACAATTTGAAATGACCACTATTAATTTTGAAATCTTCAACTTGCTTGATTCGCAATCTTTGTACTGTTAAAATTTGAAGCAACTTTCTACAAGATATGTGTAAAGAATTTATTTGATTTAACCTTTAACTCTGAAGATAATTATCTAGCTGCCACCTTGCTTACGATTTCCCAAAAAATATAATTCGCTCAAGGCAACTATGTATCACAAATTTCTTACGGCTCTCTATAAATTCATGCATTTCTTCTCGAATTCTCCACACTTTTCATTTTTTTCTCTTTTCTGCTTGTTTATGCAATTCTGTTTTGTGTCTTTTAATTTGCTTCTTAGCCATGGATACTCCAATTTCTTAGGTTGTTCTCGCAGAAAAAATGTTTTCTTAGGGAGCATCACATCTCAAAGGCTTGAAAAGGTCTTCTTCATTAGGACTTCTAGTTTCACCATGCCAAAATTATGCTTAGTCTTTGGGGAAAGATATGTTACATCTAGCCACTACTTTTGTTTTTACTCTGATATAGCTTCTCACTTTGTAGCGTCACTTTTGGACATTGGGATGCCGGTTGAAGACGTTTGCATTGCTTCCAACTTGATAGTGAAACCTGAATTCTTGGAGAATTTAGACACCATTTTAGCTATTCCACATCTGACCATTGGGATTCCCTCCATGGATGATATTCCTCGGTTCTTAGAACACGGGGAAGTGGTTCCACTTCGACCTTTTCTTACTGATCTCCATATCTAAGACTTTGAAACTCACTAGGAACTCGCCTACATAGGGTATTTAGCCTTGATGGAAGAGGTGTCCCACATCGACTAAATGACTACTATTGTCTGCAACTTTGCTCACCATCTTTTTAACTCTCTTTTTTTTTTTTTTTTGAACGAGGATTCCAATATCTGATGTACATACATGATATACATGCATATATATATATCTTTTAGTACATTTTCAAAGCATGTTTTACTGTGTATGGATTTATTATTTCTCTTTCTCAGTTTAATTTTACAAATGTTTTAAATTCACTCTCATGCACAAGATACATTTAAGCATAATTTGTTAATGTAGAGGCCAAACAAAATAAAAGAACAAAAACAAAGCAAGCACAAAACCCTACAAAAAGAAAACTAACCCTAACTACCCTAACTCTAACATAGTAAAAGATTAATTCTAATGAATCAATTTACTTAAATTTCTACGGCTATTTCTTCTATAGTTTTGGTACGAATTACAACAGGTTTGTCTTTAAATTCACTTATCAACATTTTCAATATTCTACTGTAACAATGAATTATCTTAAATTTTCTGCATTTAAACATTGTAAGTTCAAAAGTGTACTTACCCATAATTTGGCTCAAATGCATGAAAACAATCTCATTAGAGATTGATTGCACACATTTCTTCTGATGCGACCATACTATACCTTCCTCCAGCCCTAATCCATTTCCATGAACGACTACATTTATTTCTCTGCTTCCTCCTCTAAAAATATTCATATCTTCGGCCCTATTTTCACTTTGCATTTCGTTAGACCAAGATACATCACTATTTATATTGCTATCAGAGAGAGAAAAAGTAAAAACTTGATATTCTATATCTTGTATGAAATCAGGAAAATGTCTTTTTATAGTTTGTGAATTTCTAGCTTGAAGCACAATACATGCATTTCTCACTTGATTTTCCTGCTCCATCTCATTATCTATGTTTTCCACGTATATAGGAAATGATGATTCATCAATGTTGTTTCCTTGTTTGTGGTGAAATATCTGTGAATCTTGAAATTCTCTCCTATTTTCTTGGAAAGCGTTAGAATTTTCTTTATAATAATCGCATTTTTCCAACTGTTTTGGTATATTGATTTATTTTTTAATATTTCCAACTCCACTAGGGCAAAACATTTTTCTCATTAATGATCATTTTATTTTAGCAGTTAAAAATTCCTCTGTTAACAGAATCACTTTACTTATGGCCAAACTTACCCTAGTTAAAAAAAATTCACATTCAAGTTCACCGTGATCAGTTGTATCATGAATTCTACACTCGGTGACTCTTCCAAAAGTAAACAAACTCAAAGGATGCAACTTATGATTAAATTTTTTCCAAAGTTTTTCAACTTCGATAATGAAAACCAGCTTGCATTCAATTTCTCATTCACAAGCTCCTTACCAAACTCAAAACTAGTGTTTTGAAACACAACTCTCAAATTCCAGGGAATGATACCTAAATTATTAAACAGGGGCCCTCCTTCTAGCGCCAGTTCCTGTTGACGATTATTTTACTCGCAACAAACATGGCGAATAAATTCTTCACAGACAAGACTGCAAAGATCCTATCCTTCTTGAAAGATACGGAACAAAGAAAACCTAAGGGGGAATTCTACATTACAGGGCAAATATTGGCTTTCGTTCAATCCCAAGTCTTTGATAACTAGGTCATGGTTGCACTAGGGTCGCTCTCAGGTATTGATGTGATATTGTTGTTAATCTCAAAGGGACTATGGTTGTTCTTTGAATATTTTAGGTGTAAATTCCAAATTGAAATAATAAGTTCAAATATCATGAAACCAAAAGATTTTCCATAACATTTCATGAACATAACCAATTCTTTGCTATCACTTAAGTAGATTTAGCATTAAGAATTCAACAAATTTATGGAAAAAAAAAAGATTTTCAACAAAATTTCTTCCATTCATTTAAATTTTGGAACATTTTCAAATATTTAAGCATCTATTCTAAAACAAAGCATTAAAATACTAAAAATTAAAAGTTTCTCTCAGTTATTCTCCATGGATGCCCCAAAGAATTAATCAAAAAAGAGAAAATCGCTTTATACTTCACCAGATTGCTTCACAGCTACATATAAAATGGTGCAAGCTTTTAAAGAGAGGGGTTTCGTTTCTAGACACTGAGTAGGTTTTGTATGCACCCTTAAATGGTGCAGTATACAGTCTTGTTTGGCCAAACTAACAAAACCAGCTACAAAAGATACTGAGATAGGTAGCTATCTAACAAGATTTGATATTAATTAATGTCTACATGCATACAAAGTTTTACGGCGGAATGGTTCAAAAAATAGGAAAAAAGAACAAAACTTAAAATTTTATGCTCCTTCGACATCCACAAATTCTGAACTTAAAATAAAAATGAAGATCCTCTGGCCTTTTATAGAACACAAGGCTTAGACAGGATACGAAAAATACATGAGGGAATCCAGGGGACCAATCTCGTCAAGGCACGTGGAATGTAGTGACCAATAGGAGAATTGTAATTGAAGTCAATGGAGGTCAACTCTAATCACTCATTGAAGCTCTTTGGGTTCTACTCTTTCATCTTTGTCAGGATGATACTTCGAATCATGATAATGTGTAGGGACTTCCCATACATTCAGAATGAAAAGGTGGAATTTTTGCCCCCTACACTTTGCTTAGCTTTGGTTCTATCACTCTCGGGAATGGGCTCTCCCAAGAATAAACATTTGCTTCCACTACATGTGAAATTCCGAGATCCCCAACATTTCGGTGGACTCAAAGCCTTCTCCATTATAATCTCCTAGAGTAATTGAACCAGACTAAAAATTATTCCATCCATGATTCAAGTTTGCTTGACTGTCCATACCCGAGCTTTGCATCACAATCTGCATCTCTTGCAATCACAAATTCCATACATTAAATCCCTTTTTTTTTTTTTATAGCATCTCATGTAAATAAAACCATTATTCAAATGTTAGTACAAAAATCTCATAATCAACACACCTTTCAAAAGCATATCATGAATCCTCATACCTATGTATATATATATCGGATTACCAGGATCATTAGATAAATTTAAATTTCTAACATTTTTCTTCACATTGCAACCCAATACCTAATACCTGGTATTCAACTTTACCCACTTACTTTCCCAGACCTCAGTTATACTAGAACTCCATTATACCGAAATACTTCATACTGTACCAGAGCCTTCCACTTGAACTTATATTACCTTTTTCCTTTCGTATGTTTCTGGTACCCAGTACCCAGTGCCCGAAACACTTACCTTACAAAGTACTTTTATTATCAAAGATTTTCTCTTTTCACTTCCAGTGATCTTCCAATTTGCTAGCTCTTGCCATAAGAGTTATATTTTTTCACTTGGGTCCCCAAGTCAAGTCTTTTCAGTCTTGGGGCGTGTTGTGAGACCACACAACAATTAAGACATGATATTTTTGAAGAATCTAAATTTTTTCAGATCTATTGTGATAGCATATAACAATGATCACCCACCTATTGTATTTATTTCATCTAATAGTCTTCTTTCCCAAAGAAAAGAGGTAGCATTTCATAGCATGGTCCTATGGGCTTAACAAAATGCTTCAATTCTAGAAGATGAGCAACAACTCATGACCAAGTAAAACTTGTTAATGAAGTTTGATGTCTAAATTTTACCTCCATTTTTGAACTTTCATGAATGAAAGTAAGGTTATGAGGGTCAACACATGAAAATTACATAATGTGACCGAGTTTACAACAAAGGGATAGTCTAGTCTTTAGAGAGATAGTTTTCAAAGCATAGTCACTATCAACTGTGACAGTCAGGAACAAGTTATGACTATAAAAATAATGGACAGTCAATAGTCCATAGTGTACTATGTTGAGGACAACAAAAGGAGCATGAAGACATTCACCCAATTGGGGGCAGCAAGTAATTAAGGGGTAGAGTTCAATAAACAGTTTTGGAAGTGGTCTTGTTGATAAGTTGGGTCAATGTGAAAAGCAAGCAATGGGGAACAATAATTTTTTCAAAGATATCAGTTTACCACTATCTAAGGGATGTTTTTACTTGTCATAATAGAGGAAATCAAGGGTCTTGAAATTTAGTAGGGTGTGTAAAAATTAGACCTAAGGTAGACTGTGCAATAAGATCTTGTCAAAAGGAAGATAATCTACAAGCTATAGATCAAGATAATCAAAATCACAGTTGTTACAAGGGTTGCAATAGTCATAACATGGGAAAGTCACTAAAATCTAAGAGTCAAAGAAAAATATGAAGGAAAGAATGATGACAAGAGACAATGAGAGTCAAGCTAACACATGACATTCCAAGACAAGTAGTGTTTTCAAGCTAAGATAATAGGAATTCCCTTAGGAGTGAGTTGCAGATCTGTGAAATGCAGAGGTAAGTCTTTTCATAGTACTAGCAGGAACATTTGACAGAGGAAACTTTACAAGAGGTTGTAGGAAAAGTCTAAAGGCAACAAGACAATGAGCAACATTAAAGCAAGAACCGAGCAATCATGCTGCCAATGAAATCAAAAGTGATTGTCACTATGAAAAAATAGTCATAGTCTAAACAAATGGACAGTCCTTTAAAAGAGGGGCAACCATCTAGTTTCAAATAAGGAAAAGGGATGGTCCTATCCCTTGATATCAAGAGAATAGTCCATGATGAAATACATGCAACCATTACTAATGAAGTCAATTCTCATAGATGAATGTACAAGGTAGTCATCATACCTTCAAAAGAAAAATCAAAGGACAGTTTTAAGATATAAATGAGAGGCCACTAGCCCAAGATTGTACAAGTACAGTCATACAATGGGAGGACAGTCCTAAGAAGAACATTGTAGGAAAAGCATGAAGGCCTTGGTGATATTCATAGTTAATAGTGACAATCTTCATAAGATAGCTCAATCTTCACATTGAACTAATGATGGTTATCAAAAACAAATTCTGACGCATCTTTCAACGATGCTCCATAACTTGTTCATTCAATTTGTACGATGCTATGGAATTAAGTGAGATCTAAGTGAAGGATAAGTATGATACTTAGTTACTATTTGTAGCTTTGTATGTATCCTATGAAGGTGTTAAGTAGTTTTGGCAGTATGGAAAAGGGGGTTATCAAGTATATGTAGATAAGGATCTTAAAATCATTTATGAAGAGGTTGAGCAATTTGGGCTTCTATGAGTAGGTAGGGGACAACAGTTGGATCTTTTGAAAGAAATAGTTGCAAGCATTAAAGGAAGCTAGTTGACTTGGACAGAGGTTGAGAGCATCTAGGAGGCAGTTTTGCACAAGAATCGATAGCTGTAGGTATTTGGAGAAGATTTAAAGGAAGTCAAGGCAGTTTGTTGAGCGCTTTGAGCTTCTTTTGAGAAATTTGAGAGAATATAGGGGGTAGTTGCAAATATCTAGGAGTTGAAAAGCCTTTCCACTCCTTTTCCTCAATGTATAGTTGCAACTACATTAAAAATCAGCATTGAAGAGAATGTTGAGCGCCCAAAAGTTTGACCTTTTCAAAACAACTGTGAAAAATGTCACATGTTCATTGTAACTTGTTGCTAGGAGTTAGTAAAGGGTTTTGTAAAAAGGCACGCCTATCCTCATTTTTTTTTAGTTCTTGCATTTGTTTTTCCGTAGGTTGTAACTTTCTGAGTTCTTCTCAACAAAAGTCATTGTATTGTAACTCAAAACCAGTCAGGCATATGACTAAATTTATTTCATGTAATTTCAATTTTCAAGCAATGAAGACAATCTATTTTGGATCAACACTTATGTAATGCTTCTTTGGCATCAAATTTAGTTCAATTTTTGCCTTTTATGTGGCTGGTTATATATGTTTTATTGGTTCATTTTGCTGTGTTTTATCTCAAAACCTCAAAATATGATCAAAACAAACACTTGTAAACAAATTCAAGCATATTCAAACAGGTTGTATTGTGGCAAAACTTATTGGGCTGTTTTGGTTGTGAAATCTCTCATTTTCCTTTCAGAACATCATCAATTGGTGCCCTTTTTATGAAATATTGATGGGTGATATGTTAAAAGACATAGGTTGTGTAGTAGAAATTATTTTTAAGCCATTGTGAATCCAAAGCAACAAGTTATAGGTCTGAATTTTTTTTTTTGGTGCATCACCTAGTTAGCCATAGTTAATCATTTTCAAGCATTTTAAGTTATTTTCAGTCTCCTTACCTTTTCCTTCAAAATAAGTAGGATTGATCAAGTTCTAGGTGATTAAGGAAGAGGAACCAACCTTCTTTGGAGGTTCACTCCAAGTTTTAGGAAACCCACAGGCCTAGGAGTGTTCCCATGTATCAATAGGTAGCTAAGTTGATAGCTTAGGAGTAGGGTGCATACTTTTTTGATAACATGTGTTTCAAGTATAAGAGTATCTTCTGTGTCTATGATATCTTTAATAATAACATGTTCATTTTTCTCTAATTCCATTACATCAAATTTATTTATAACTTCCAAACATGCAAAACAATATAATTTTAAATGATATTAATTATGTATTCTACACCAATCAATAAGTAAAAAATTAAAAGTACATACCTATTTTCCCATGATTTTCTTATCATTGAAAAATTCATGCATGAACTCATGGAGATTAGAGTCATGGGGATCGTGTACCTAGAAACTTGGTTCTGCATTTTCCAATTCTTATTTTGCATCATCTCCACTTGAGAGGATAAAGGAGGCAAGAATCTCATTTATTCTATAAACTCCAAGCTCAACATTTACATAGGCTACTTCATTGTATGTGTCATACTTTGTAATCATATGTTTTAGCATGGGTTCACTATCAACCTTCATTTGATTTGAATTTCCCTTCCAAGGCACCCACAAATATGAAAAATCAACAACAAAATAACCATTAAGACTCTTGGTCCATTCTCTACTAAGAAGCATTCTATAAAGCTTAGGGATATTGATTACTTTGACATAAATACACTACTATATTTATGGCTCTTATACCAACATGATATGCATGTCCTTCAATTCACCTACAATTCTCACTTATGTTTTTTCCAACTAAATAATTTTCCTAGTGGTCTAAGTGGGGGCCATTCTCAACTTCTAACAAATAGAGTAAGGAATATCATATGCAAAAGTATCCAAATTAACTAAACAATTATGTAAGTTATTACCAAATGTCCTAAGACTGAGAAAGGAAGAGGGGAAGCTAGTTTTACTTTTTATAATGTTCCAAGTGCACCCCAACTATAAAAAACTATCTTTATATTTTTGTGATTAAACATTATTTTATTTTTTATTCAAGGAATGGATTCAAGCCTCTTTCTGATATGTAAATTTTTCTAATACATCAAAAAGATTCAAGTTAGATTTATTTTTCTTTAATTCATCGGTCAAATCATAATCATGAGCCACTAGGGTATAAGGACATTTATGATCCTCCTTAAGGACTTTTATGATTGGTTGGAATAATGTTGGCATTAGGATCTAATGGAGTGGGATTACCATTTGATTAATTGAAGATGTAAGTGGTTCCTTGTTCGTATTCCTCAAAAATTAGTTACTCTTATCCTATTGGAAAGTATGAACCTCATTATATTTTTTTGTTGGTTTATTCTCCCCTTCAAAAGGAAACACATATGTTTCTAACATCATTAGGGTACCAATGTCTCCAAATTTTTTATTTATATTACAACCACCACTTTTACTCTATTGGTGAACTTATGATATTTTTGATATTTTGTCTATCTCTAGACAATTCATCTTTGAATGAGAAGTTGTATCATGAATTCTACACCAATTAGGTAATGAATTATGATCTACAATTTTATTTGAATTAGCCTAACTTGTTGATCTAGGTCCACATTGTTCATAATACTTAGAACACACCCATTTTTAGGCTTAGTGATCCATTGTTTGTTAGGCCTTCGATTATGAAAACCTCTATTCTATTTTTTTTTGATTCTATAGGTTGTTCTAATTTTTTCCTAGAGAAGTATTGACCTTTTTTCTTGTAATCTCATTAGTAACTTGTGCAAGAGTCTTCTTTAATACCTTAATTTTTTATGTCAATTGTGAAGTTTTATTAGGGGCCAACCAGGCACTACTTGATGTCATATGATTCATTGCCTACATAGTGGTTGTAGACATTTGGTTTGTTGCCTACTATTTAAATAATAAGCAACTTGGAGGTTGAGGGATGTTGGGAATAAAAGGATTATTTTTATCTTAACTTGAATAGGGTAACATGGGGGTAGGGTAAATCTTATTCAGGGCCTGGTAATATATGAACTATTTTTTCCCTTGAGGAATAATGCCTAGTATGGGATTGAACAAAGGAGTGTGATTTTCCAAGGCATTGTTGCTCACAAGGATCTAATTAGGAATCCTTGGATATCCCAAAGAAAGTAAGGATCTCATGGCCCCTCCTATGACAGGATCCATATGTTTTTGTAGCCTTGCTCTTGTATGAGTAATAATCAAAGCATTAATATTCAATTGTGATCTCTTCAAGAATAATCCAATCAAAGGACACAAAGCTCTGAGGTATGCCTAAATAATTATTGCTTCATCCATGAAATAGTGATTCACCAACCTCTTGTACATTTTGTGAACCCTAAAATTAAATAAATTTAGAGGCTCGTTAGGTTCCCTCCTAAAAGTGATAAATTAATGGTACAAAAGGTTTGTGTTATTATATAACTTGAATTGATTAAAAAATGCATCTTCTAAAAGTGCCCAACTAGTGATAGATCTAGCCAAAAACTCAAATACCAACTATATGTAAAATCTCACAAAGAAAAAGGGAATAACATACACACCACATCAAAATATGCTTTACCTCTAATAAAAAACATACACACCACATCCTCATGTTTAATGCAAGCACTAAGATTTATATCTTTGAAAGACTTAATATGTTCCTCAACATTCTTACCCTCCCCATAGATAAATTTAACACAATTGTTTTTAGGGTTCTTGGGCATCTCATAGGCATTGCTAGGATTTCCAAGAGGTGAGTTATCACTAGTATAGAAATCCATTGGAAGAGGTTGAGGTGGACAACTAGTGGAGGAGTGATATAGATATAAACTTATGGATTAAGGATAGAAGGTGTAATCTCTTTTCAATGACTTTCCCTTATCACTTATTATCTTTCTATATTGATTTCATTAAAAAAATTGGTCACATTTCTTTTTCAAAGATATGGATTTGTTCACCCTCCTATATTTTCCATTGGATGATGGATTATTATTATCTCTAACTTGTTTGCACCCTCCTAGTGCCAATTTTGTGGATGGGTTTTTCGACACAACCAACTTAATAAGAATAAAGATAACTCTATTTATCCTAAAATCTAATTGATTCATGAAAAAATCAACTCCAGGGTTATGTGTGTCAATTCATGGCAATGTTGAATGAACAAAGTGGTTAATGTGATTTATTTATTCAAGAGGCTCATGTTCATAAAATATCAAATTAGATAATTCATGCATCTAGAGAGTTAAATTTGCTAAAATAGTTGATAAATATTTTTAGATTTTAATAAAATGATTCTAATCTAATCCTAATCTACCAAATCTATAAAAATATCAAAATATGTTGGGTTTAAGAAAAGTAAATGATAAATATAAACATTGCAACTTCCAACAAGATTTTCTACTTGAAAAATTTGAGTTTTCTTTCCTTCCATTTTTTAACCTTTAATAATGTTTCTAAAAATAATATATATACCCATTATGGGTGCATAATAGTACCTCTATAAGATCAAGTCAAAATTGATCCTAAATTAATCCTCGGGCCCAAAAATTACAAGTTGCACTTATTTCCAAAATACTTAGGCTCCAAAAATAAATTACATACTTGATTATGTGGTCTTAAGAAAATAATCATAATTGAACTCAATCAAATAGAAGAGTAGTTTATTAAATCATGTTAAAAAGTATAAAAGTGAAAAAGGAATAAATTAAATGAGTGTCTGACTCATTGCTACCCTATTGCAAGACTTGATTCTCTTTTCTCTCTTATTGATATGGGAATTGGGCCTAGAAATTTCGCAATGCCTCTAACATTAATTGTTAGGATAGATGACATTATAATAGCTATCCTAAGTTGATAATTGTGTGTCCCCATGATCTTTGGAAATTGTTCTAGAGGACATGAGGGACACAATATTTATTTTTATTTTTCTATGATAAATTATAATTGCATTCAAAGAGGTGTACCCACTACGATGATGATTACACATCATCCTGGGAGCATATTCCCTTTGGGCATCCAACTTCTCGGTGGGGACCACTTTGCAATGCATGCCCTTGCATATAATTTGCATGTTGGTGCATGTTCTTGCATGAAGCTATCAGAGCCATTAGAGAGTTATGGAGCACTCAGTATTGACCAATTTTTATTGGCTATGGGTTAGGCACCAATGTGAAGGCCATGTGATCATTTAATAAGTTTTACCATGCTTATGGGTTGTCCACTAAAGGGGGTGTGGGTTTTTCTATGTGGTTTTTCTTGTTGTTTCAGGATACCATTTGTGGTATTCTCTCCCATAAACTTCTATATATTAGAACATTGAGATGGTGGTTGGTAGAGTTTGTTTGCAAGTTGTCAAAGTAAATAAGTGTTGCATAAATTCAGAGAGGAGTATTGTATTGGTGTATCTCATTTGAATATTAATACACACATTGTATATATTTGGGTGTGGGGCTTTTTCCCACAAGGGTTTCTCCACGTATAACTTGTGTCACTTGTGCTTCTCAACTTGTGGTATTGTTGTTATTATTTCATTTTTGGAATTTTTAATCACATAATCACTTTATGATAATCTGGATACATAATTTTAGATTTTCAAACACTATCTATTGCTACAAGTTTCACCTTGGATTTTGTAACATGCCCATTATTCTACCCATTGATTTTTAGTATGTTTTACCCACATGTGAACAATTTATGCTACTAACATTTAGGCAATAAATTTTTTCTATTCTAATTGAATAACAAGATGCACATTTGAAACAATTCCATTTCAAACTTTCTCATTTCATTACAAAGAAACATTACAAAATTCTAAGTAACGAATCCATATTACATAATTTCATGATGACATTTCCCATTACAATTTCTCAATAAGAATAGAGATACATGTTTACATACATAGCTTCCATGAGCTTAATGAAATAAATATACAAATAGAATATAATGATCCAGATGTTCCCAATGTTGGTGCGTACCTCCTAGATGTCCCCATACTAGTGCATACATTCTAGGTGTCCCCAAAATTGGTGCTTACATCCTCAAATCTCAGCTGCCAACTATATGAGGGAGAGCATCACTCAAGCACTTTTCTGCCAACCACATAATTATAGTGGTCCCCCATAAATCTACCTAATTGGTAAGATGGCCCTTCCCTTTTACAAAGAGATTGGTTTGATAACCTCATAATATTGGACTTCCTGAGCATGGTGTTATGTCCTATATATCTAGAGCTACCTACATTGGCTACAACCTACATGTATGACTTCCCTACCTAGTATGCAATCCTGAATCATAGTGAACCGACAGTGTAAATAGTGGCTACTTACACTACTTTGGCCAAAGAATTCAACACCCAATAATTTTTGAGTGGAAGTTGTATTTTCACCCACCCTTAGCTCGATTTGGTATTTGACCATTCATAATCATAACATACAATTAGTCAAAAAGGTGATGGCATAAAAAATTGATTATCTAGGTTACTCCCTTTCCCATGGATTATCCTAACCCCATGAATAACCAAGTTAACCATATGGTAATAATAACATTACAACATTAAATGACTCTATTTCAAAAAGTATAGTCACAGCATTAAGTGTCTTCATTTCAAAAGTATGATCTCAACAATAAATTACTTGAATTAAAAAGTAAGATCTCAACAATAAATGACCTCAATCAAAAGTATAATCTCATCAATAAATGAATCCATTCAAGAGTATAATCAACAATCAAGTGTTCATAAACAATCTTAAACCCTCTACATTCAATATGACTAAAATATTCACATGATTACAATGTTCACTACATTTGTATACGATCTGGAGGTCATTAATATGAGAGAAGTTTGTGCTTCTACACCTACAAGTCCTTTTCTCAATATGGCTTTGGGTTGCCAAAACATGAGTCCTCTTCTATAATCTGTGAATAGGAATAGACTCTTAATTAGAAAATAAGAAAATAACATAATCTGAAAATATATTTTTCAACCCTAATGTTGAATATTGATATAAAAATTAAGTATACACCCTAACCCTAGGGAAAATACTCTCTTCCTACTATAAGGAGCTATGAGTAATCAATAAATTATAGATTATCAATATGGTTTACATAACATCACAACCTATCAATGATGGCATGTCTATCATGCCATCATTCTCGTTATATTACTAACCTCATTTTCCACAAAAGTTTACCTAGCAGCATAAGCTAGCAATTTCAAGATAGCACTTCAATGTAATATTAATTCCCATACTTCACAACCTATGAAGTATGTATAATCTACGACTATTTAGGTATTTTAAGCCAATGCGCTAAGATTATCTTATATAACCACACAATTTCAACAATTGGAATAGATATATATGGTATCAACCAATAAGATCTCATAATAAATCACCCAAAGATCATGCAATCTCCTTAAATTAAAAATGACCGAGAGATCAAACAAGCAAGTTCAACAAAAAAAAAAAATTCATCTTTCCACAAACAATGGAATTCATAGACAAATAACATGTCAACATAAAGAGATTAGAGAAATAGAAATCAACATATGCCTGGAATTATAGCTCCAACTAATATTACTGCTTTCCAAGCTCAACCTCCACAATCACGATTGCTACTCCTTCTAAGTTCAACCTATCTCCAAACTCTAGCCTCATCACAAAGAGCTCTCAACAATTTCAAATTCACAAACAACTCTCTTTCTCACAAAAGCTCTCAAAAATACACTTGCACAAAAAACTATAGTAGAATAATGAATAAAGAAATCAGAATGAATGAGTGTAACCAAAGGTAGACAGGATGCCTTTATTTATACTAAAATATGACCATCTTAATAATACAAATAAGCTACTAAATTTGACACCTTCCTATTCCAAAAACATTGACTAAGCTGAAGAAGAGAGACGTGGTTGTTTAAAGCACTAGTTTTCAAACACATATACAGTCCAACCTCTCTATTAAAGATGAGTCACTCTTATCTTGGTGAAAACAATGATTTAAACTCAGAATTGCAACCTACACATTTCCTTATTGCAATATAAGTAGACTACCTCAGCCAGCTCGTGGAAATGACTAAGTCTCATGCTCGATTATGGCACACCAAAAGACTTCTTACCAATTCATACTTCCAAAAATATGGCACCACCATTCATATTGTGTGCCCTTTCATTATGCGTAGGTTTGACAAAGTTAGCAATGTATGAATATCACTTACTCTTGTAAATGATTCAATTCATATTACTTTATACGTTGTTAAATGCATTATGACTTATTCTTTATCTTATGCACTGTTCTAACTCTCTTTTAAGTGCTTACCTCTTCTTTTATTTGCATACACTAAACAATACATTATTAATTGTGTTGTGCATAAAATATCCTTCATATGTGATGTATACTTATGTGCTACTCATACATATTATGTTGTTGGCTTTAATACAACCTCCACTACATATAGCTCACGCTTCATATTAGCGTGATGTTTACTTTGTAACATTTCAAAATACATTCCATATTATATATATAATAATATATATATATTATAATATTATCTTTATATTATATATGTTAGTATATATATATATGCATAAAATCATTCTTTGATATTAAATATATTTACAATTATATATGCGTACATATATATATTTTCATCAATGTATATATATACACATGTAAATACATGTATTATCAGCTTTCAATATGAGGACTCATATATGTATTGGCATATATATACATACTTATATTAAATATGTGTGTATATATGTATTATCATATATACATACTTATATTAAATATATCCATACATTTATGATGATCGATTACTCTTATCGACAATACATATATACACACATATTTAATATACATATATACGTACCCACACACATATAAGTACCCAAGCATAATCATTCAAATATCACAACTAATCAAAAGGCATTCATCATAGCTCAAATGGAAAAAAATATCACAAGGGAATCATAAACAATAACCCTATCTTCCTATCAACCCAAAGGAAATCAAAGACCAATACACAAACATACAACCAAGAGTTTACTTACCAAATCCCAAACTAACTTGACTCAACTTGACCAAACTAGGGTGTGAGTGTGTGATAGCTCAAATAGGCATATTAGGGTTACCAAACCAAGCTCCTCTCTTGAGTGATACTCCCCATCTCTTACCTGAGGGATTGATTCCTTCCTACATCCAACTTACTGCATCACAAAGGTAGTTAGCCATTCACATGAAATTCATTTGTATCATAAATCATTTGCATCACAAAAGCATTAAAGTAATCATATTGTAATATATATTCATTCATCACATTTTCTATTAGTATATTCAAAACATAATCATACCTTAAAAAGCAATAACATCTTAATGCATATTTAAGTATTTCATTCACCTGTTTAAAGTTGTGATTTATATTTATCATCATTTTTACTCATGAAGGTAAAAGTAACTTGGTAATTGAGAAACGAGGTGTAACAGATTTCCAACATTAATTTGAAATTGGGATTAATTGTACATTTGGATGTTACCTTCTTAACAAAGAGGGTCTTCTTAACTTTCTCCATAACTTCATCTCTAAAATCTTGGCTTGGAAAATAATAAAGCTTCCCTTTATTCTCTTTAGTTCATTAATTATATTTTTTGTAAGATGTTTCCTTATTTTTCTAGTGAGATCCTTGATGATCGCAAAAATTGGAAGTGCCTTACTAGGGTTCTTCAAAATGTGTAGGGAATGGTGTTAGTAATTTTTTAAAAATCTTGTGTTAACAACCTCCTTCTGCATAATAGAATTTCTTTAGCAAGCCTTCAACAATTTGATCCTCCCCTAACTAGTTGCAAGCCACTCCATATGCATTTTTCAATTTTCATTTGGTAACACATCTTTACTTTGTAATTATAAATATGGAATCCAAGACATTTTCTAAATCTTTGGTAGTTTTTCCTCCAATAATATGAGCTCTTCATCAAGAGACTCCTCAAGCTTGGCCTTACATTGGCTTCATTGCTTACTTATGACAATATTGGATGGCCCCTCAAATCAAATTACTTCCTTGTGCCTCCAAATAATCCTTCCAAGTTGTGGTTACACTCACCACACCTTATTATCTTGTCTTTTCTTTCCCTTATCCAAAGACTTTAGGATTACAAAGAGTGGGTGCATTTGAATCCACTAGACCAATGAGGCATTTGATATATGCACTAAGCTTATCAACTTGGTCCTTGAGTTCCTTCTTAGTATTCTCATATTTATCCATACAACCCAAGATGATAAGCATTGAGGTTTGGAGGGACAACTTCTCTCCCTTTGATGTTTGATAACCTAGACATTATTTATATTTGGTAGTCCCTTGGCTACACACTAGCTTCATCCTTATCCATCAAATGGGTTGCTACATGTTCCTAGGAATCCATTGAGATAGTGAATAATGTTATGGCTCTCTTTTGTCTTAGTTAAGCCTAGAGCATTCCCACCAACCCTGAGAAATCCTTTGAATTATCTTTATATCTTCTTTATATTTTCTTAATGGTATAACTCAGTCAAATTAGTAATCTTGAATCTCCTACTAAAGTATCACCTATGTGCACTTTGGGAGGACTTGGTTGTATTAGAGGAGTGCATCATGAAGGAATTTGAGGAGAATGAGGTAGTGGGATCCCCATGGAGGTGGATCATGGAGAACAAGGAGGTGAATAAGTCACCAACTAAGTCAAAGAATGAGACTTCTCCTCAAAATATGGCAATGTTACAAATTATAACTTCCTCTTGAGCCTCTTTAGGTATCTAAATTTCTTCCTAAACTAGCACATCTTGTATCTCTTCAATTTTTAGTTCTCCCTCTCTAAACTATTGTTTTTAAATGCTCACTTATGAAGGAGGAGGATTGGAATTTGTGTAGGATGAGAATGAGGGGGTGAAGGGACTAGTGCTTGGACTAGAGGAGTAGGTGGTACCTGAGATGCCTCTTGAGTTATTGTTATCTTATCCTTCTTCCTTGAAATGGTTCTTCTTCAACCTCTTCATCCTATTTTTCCACAAGGACTTGCACATTAGGAACCTTTTATTTGTTTCTCTTGGTATTCCATGGTGATGTAGTAGATAAAGATTCCCCTTGTTCTTTAGTTACTATTAGGGCCTTGGAAAGTTTCTATTGCTATGGATGATGATCATCCACCAGATAAGGATATCTCAATGACATTTTGGTTCTCATAATCACTACCTTAGTTCTAACTTCTGTAGAAGCATCTTCAGGTAACTAGGCCAGTCTATTTTATCCATGGGTTGATTGTAGATATTTTCCCTATGTTAGGAAGGGTCTAGGACCTTTTCATGTTCATGCATTTTTTTAGATACTCTCTCTATACCACACCCCTTGAATAGAAGGAGTGTCACCTTGTAATATTATTTGATTCTTACCTCATGTTCATTTAGGCAGTCATCCTATAAGTCTTCAATTGTAGGTACATGTACAAAAAATGACTCAATTAGGGGTATATCTTTCCAATGGGATCAAATTTATCCTTGAACACATGTAGATTCATTATCAAATGAGACATCTCCTGCTCTACTAACTTTTCATTCTATATTCTATAACATGAATAATATCCCACCTTGATGGGGAAAGAGATTCCAATCTTGTGCTTCTTGTTGATCAATTTATGTATCTCCATAACATATTTTTAAATATGTAATAGAATAATATTATCATTGAGATACTAGGGGATTCTATAGGATGCTTTGTGAAATCCACCCACTCTAATGTAGGAAAAAGATTTAAATTGGATGAACTAGTTTCTTAGGCTCATCATTACTTCAATTTCCTCCAAAGACAACCTCTTTGCATAGTCATCTATACACCTTATGATTGCATAGAGAAATGCATATTTTTTGTGTTGCAATTCTTCCGAATTTCCTTCAATTCTAGTTGGGGATAATGATCATAAACATTTGCTTCACTTACCTATATGGTGTCTACTCAATTCAAGCTTGCAAATTTTGTTTAAAAATCCAACAAGTACATTAACTATGATTTCATATGGAATCTAGCAGCTAATACCTTTGATAGCTACTCATGCAATGTATAACTTATGAGAGTGTCCTAGGCTATTCTCTTCTCATAACACATCTAATTAAAAAAGTAGCACATCCAACAATAAAAACCCTTGGAAATAGGTAGATAAAATATCTTTCCAAGAAGGGTGATGAAATATTTGGGGTCCTCTTGGAAGTCACTCTTGTCACCTTCACTATATATTTTATTCTCTACACCAAAAAATTATCATTTATGAAGTTGGAAGCCTATTTAGTTCTACCTTCATAGTAGTTTACTACCTCCTTCATGTTTATCTTGTCATATTGGGTGTAATTAGAGAGCCCAATACTCTCTCAATAACTTATGACCCAATATGGTTTGGCCTATAGGTTCAAGTATCTTCCTCTATCTTGGATTATGCGTTTTGGTATAATCCAAGACCAAGTATGGAGATTGGAGTGAAATAGGGAAATAAATATCTTGCACCAACCTTGAATTTTCCATGCATTGGGCCATTAGTGTTATGTATCCTTTAACATGGACTCTTTGCAAGAACTCTTGGATGTTCACATGTCAAAGATTAGTATCTCTAATAGTATCCAAGGGGAGAACATCTTTTAAGTAGGGAAATATATCTTGTATTCATACTTCATTTATTTTAGTGGTTGTTGTCATCCTTTTATGTGTGCACTATCAAGAACACACAAGAAAATTAGAGAATCCAATAATGTATTCGCTCGACTTGGTTAGTGATAATAATAAACTCACTAAGTAACACATGCAATTCAAATATAGTGAATAGAAAAAAGTTAAAATATCATAAGGGTTGTACCATAATTTCTACAACAACTTTAGTATAAATATCTCAATGCAAACCTATTGGGGAATCAAAATTTGTGATCCAAGAATGACTCATGATTTGAGGATCAAAGACCTAGGAATTTTGATGCCCAAGAAAAAATGAGGGCATACCTTTAAATGAATTTAAATTATTTAATCATATGCCTAAAATATACTATACTAAAACAAAATCAAACTCCAAGCCCAAAGGATACAAGTAGCATGAAGGTTTAGTATTCAAGGATTAGGATTAACTCATAACAAGTACATAACTATGGGTATGCATGAACTCACGATCTTAAAAAAATATATAACATAGAGAAGTTGATGATTAGAATTTGAGGATACTACATAAATAAGTACCTAAGTAAATGAAAGGCTAAAGTTATGATCCTAATAAAAGATATAAAGTTAAGTAGTCAAGGATTAGAATTTGGGAATACCATAAAATAGATAGTAGAACAAGAGGATGATTGAAACTAGAATTCCAAAAATATTAAAAATCGAAGAATGGGAGTTAGAATTTAGAGAAAACGCTAAATATGTACCCACATAGGAATTTGTTGAAATCCCAACTTTGAAAAAGGGAAAAATTTCCAAGGGAGTCGGGCTTTGGGGTTCCAAAGAAACTCATCCTAAAATGGAATGGTCAATATAAATCCCACAAGTTTGATTTCTAGCATTAGGGCTTACACAACATGATGCCACAAGAAAAATGCTCTTGAACCTCGATAAATGGATTTCTCAAGTGGGAAAACATGCCACACAATTAGGGGACAAAACAAAACCAAAAATGAGAATTAAAAAAAGGGAAAATGTAACAAACAAGAAAAAAGGTTTTATAGCGCATAATGACACAAATAAACCACAAGCAAGAAAAACCAAAAACACACTAAACAAAGCCTAAAGGTATCATTAACAAACTATGGAGAATCCCCACTTGAAAAATAATGAAGAAAATTGAATGGTGAAGTGGCTGGAAAGCTCCAAACACACATAATAAACATAAATCGACACACCCTCAAGTTATGACAAGGTCTCACTAGATCACAAGGTACCAAAGGGATAAGAACTGAGTTGCTAGAGCTTACGAAAATGTAAACAATACAATCAAAGTGAAAATAAATTGAAGAAAAATGAGAAAAAAACCGAGAAAACATGCATGAGAGAATAATCATCAATGTAGAGCTAGGAGGTAGGTCAGGGTGATGTCACATCCTAAGGGTTAAGGTAATGGTCATGTTGGGATGACCAACTTTGAAAGTTTGATAAGGGTGACATAACAAACCATTGATAAGTCTGTTTTACAAAAGAGTAAGGTTTTTAGAGTTTCTCTTATAGTCATGCTAAGATGAATTTTTTTGAAAGTTCAGCAAAGGAAAAATACAAAAAATAAACATAAGGGAAAAATAAAAAATAAAACCAAGATTAAATGAAATCAACCAAAAGCAAGAAAACAAGAAAAGTAAAATACATTGATGAGCCCTGAAATTGCCCTCATTTCCTTGTTTTAAATTTCACATTTCTCATGACATTTTTGATAGTTTCAAGATATTATCTAGACTTTTCTATTTATCATAAGAATTAAAGCATTAAGGATAAGGTATATTATATTAGTAAATGATTGTGTGCATTTGTGAATGTCTATGAAATGTGATAGAGTTTTATGTTAATTATGATTATTAATGATGAAAAGATTCTTTTGAGGGAAACTAACCCTTGTGCAAGAAATAGCCTATCAACCCACAACAAAGGAAGTTTGTCAACCTGCAACTAAAGGGATGATCACCTATAACACATACAATCTCCTACAAGTATTGGAGGCAATGGTCGAATATTATGGAAATTATTTATATTTATTGTTAGAAATTAATCTTTACTTAGGTGAAGATTATTTATTATTTATATTATTTAATACTTGTAAGAATATTTTAAAAGAATTTATATAAGTATTTTGTCATATTTGAGTATCCTCACACATGTGTGAGGACGAATAATTTTTATAACTCCTCTTTAGAGGAATATTAAGGCTTAGGTGTAGTCTCCTCATGAGGATCTTGGCACCTTGCACATACATAGGATGAAAGGTGGCATTCATAGAAATGAGAGTTACTTATGCAACTCCTTTCTCACCTCTATTTATTGAGGTGCTTCTCTCCTTCTTAAGAAGCATTTCATGTTTAAGCTCTCTAATCTCTCTTTGCAATATTCTTAGGCTTTATGCCATCTTCATAATATTGGGGGTTTTTTCTTTTCTTTTTCCCTCTTTCAAATTTGTGTGTCTCCTCTTGGATGTTGGTGTGCTTGCTCTTAGTTTTCATCTTGATGTAATATTTTCCTTCAAAAAATTGCTCTTGCATTAGTAGTTTCCTTTTCTTTCATTTTATTATTTCCTTTCATGGTATTAGAGAAGGTGTTACTAATCCTTATCTAAGCTACATTGTTGAAGGTTTACCATATTTTTTGGGAGAACTCACCTTAGAGGCACACTCTTGAGAGAAGAAGAGAGAGTTTATTTTACCTAAAATTCATTTTTTTGATAATTTAATAATATTTTTTCTACCCCTCCTAGATTTTATCGTGTAGGAAATTTTTTAATTTTCTTTAATTATACTTTATATTTTAATTAATATCTAATTTTTACTACTATATTTGTTAATATAGTTTATAGATTTTATAAAATATATAAAAGTTTTTATAACAATAAATGTGATTTAAATTATTTTTATTTCATCTACCTAATTGCAAAGAAAAAAAACAAAATTTGTGGGTCGCTCTCAACCTGTGCAAATCTAGTACATAGATAAATTTATTTACAAATACCCATTCTTTTTTTTAATAAAAGGCCTTTTTAATAAATTTGCAATAACAAATTTTTAAAAAATCCAACAAAGTTTTTTTTACAATTCACATATAATATGTATATTTTTTATAAGAATTATTTTACATAAAGAAAATATGCATTTTCAAATGCCAAAAATCCCATAGCCCTTGCCTCCATTTGACCCCTCATGTCCTTTGTCTCATTGCTAAAAAAATTATTAGAACCCTCACATGGTGTGCTGCCTTCTCCTTCTCTCTTCGCCCATTTCCTTACCGTTTGTGGTCTTTATCCCTCCATTCTTTAGTAAACTTGCTCGGGACTGACCATACTATACCGTAATAGAACCCACCCATCACTCAGACCACACCAAATTCGAGACCACCCACCTAGCTGCCGCGGGGTTTAAAAATATATATATTAGGTTTTTATATTTAGTTTTTTTTAAAACAAATATTTTAATAATCAATATTGCAAATATTCTTTCATAAGTTAGTTTTTGTTTATATATAGTTGTTTTATTTTAAAAAAATACATATTAGTTTTTATATATAAAATTTAAAAATCAATATAAATTTCGTTATTATTTTTATATAGTTGTCTTATTTAACAAAAATGTGTTAATTTTTTTACTTTAAAAATATTAGTTTTTTTAAAAGAGGAGACTATTAAAAATAAGTGTAAAATTTTAAAAGAATAAGTTTTTTTCACTTGTGAAAGCAATTGTTTTTATCATTTTGAATTCATGTAATCTAATTCTAGAAATTAAATTAAATTCCTCTAATTATCATTCATGGAAAACACATATTTCCTTTATATTTAGACTCAAACATCTCTTTGATGTTGCAACAAATCCGAAGTCAGAGTCGGATTCATCCACGTCCAAGGATGCTCAAGAAAATTGGAAGACTCAAAATGAGGAAGATCTTGGCCTCATAGGCATTTCCATGTCTCCCGAACTCTATGTTCATATTGAAAACTGCATGAAAGCCTATGAAGCATGGGAGATCCTCCAAACTATTTATGATAGTTCAAATGAGTTAAGGAAGATACAACTTCAAGATCAACTTGAAGATTTGAGATATACAAATTTCAAAACTATGGATGATTTTTTGTTAATGTTTGATGCTCTTAATAGTCAATTGCATGGTTTAGGAGAAAATCTTGAATCTCTTAGAATAATTCATATTATTCTTAAAAAATGTCTTCCTAGGAAATTTCAATAGTTTATTACAAATATTCATGCTCAATTAGCAATTCATTCATTAGCTAGTCAACTTATGATATTTTTGAAATTTATTAAGGCAAGAAGAAGAAAATTTGATTCAATTTGGTAATCTTAAAAATAGTGAGCATGTTTTAATTTCTAAAAATCATAAGCAAAATTTTAAGCCTCATAATAAACAATATTATAATCCTAAAACTCATCATAATAATACTAATGAGACTTATCACGAAAGTGTGTACCCTTGCTGAGCTGATAGAATCACTCAACCACCTCATTAATCATGGGATGATCTCCCTGAGTGTGGGCTTAGATGATGGAGACCAACCTCTAGAGAGGGTTGGTTCGCTTAGTATTCACCTATCCTAATCTATGCTAATGCTGCTACTGATGAAAAGAGGTAGAAATATGGCATGAAATGAATCTAACTATGAGGGTGATGCACAAAAATGTTGAAGACTATGTGTTTAAACTTGTTTGCATACAATACTCAAAAAAATATGGTTTTTCGTGTTAGACAACCTTGTTTTTGATGAGGAAAAGCAAGTTTTGATGGGACCCAAAACCTAGTACAAGAAGGTTTTGAAGGGACCTAAAACCCTTTACATTGCAAATTAGTTGCTAGGAAAATAATTAGCAAGCCATCAATAGCCCAACAACAACACCCGATCCAAGATATTCAAATCAACACAAGCTACAACAAACAAAAACAACTAGGTTTTTACAAGGACCTTGAACTTGAAGGTTTTGAAGGGACCTTAAACCCTTTACAACTAGGTTTTCGCAAGGACCTTAAATCCTTAAAAATGTCATGAACATCCAGGCCCAAACACAACCTAGCTGCAACAAACCAATCGCTCAATAACCTCATCACTGAACCAAGAGGAAGAGAGCAACAACTACCCCCAACCAAGACAAGCCAACCAAACCAACTCCTTGCCATAAAACAAGAAGTACAAAGCAGAGCTAAAGAGGTAGAGAGAAATCCCATAAAAAACCTATCAAACCAGGTATCCAACTCACACTCCACCTCAAAAGGAGGGAGCTCGCCTCTAATGGAGAGGGAGTAATGATAATATTTTCCACCAAAGCCTGAAATCTTTAGCAACCTCAACCTCCACCTCCATAGGAGAAGCATCCACCTCAAAAGGATATGCAATTGAGGAAACCAAAAACTTTCAATCCCCAACTCCACCTCAATAGGAGAAAAATCCATCTCAAAAGGATCCGAGGAGAAAGATAATACTCCAACAAAAAAGGAAACCGTTCCGTCCTTTGGAAAACCCAACAATAGGAACATAAGGTGGAACATAAAATGGAGCTCAAAAAAAAAATCCATCTGAATAGCTTTAAGCATTAAATTCAACTGGGTGTTCAGTGAGAGCATGAAAAGTAACCCAACCAACTTCCAAACAGCCACAAGGGAAAACCAAAAAAGCCACTCAAGGAACAACCCAAACAAAGCTCCCTTAAGCTTAACAGAAAATTGGGTACACAGGAAAGGAAAAGAAATCAACCCAACCAACTTCCAAAAAACAATAACAAAGGAATTCATCACCAAAGAAAGCAAGACAACCTCCACTCCCATGTTCCTCAACAACAAGAACCAAACTTTCAACCAAAACAAAACCCCAAACAAACACAAGGGGTTCAAAAAAATGAGCAAAACCCTCAAAAGCTCCAGTAACACCAGGGACAACCTGGAGAGGTTGAGAGCCAATGAAAAATAGCAAGGAACCAACCTAGAAATGAGGGAAGCAAGAAACATAGAGAAAAGTAGGACATCGAACAGAGGCTGCCACCACTAGACTCCCGTAGCAAGAGAGCTAAGAAACAACGAGAAAATAACATAAAGAGCTCCCACACCATTCACAGACCCTACGACCTGCAAATAGAAAACCAAAAACCAAGCAAAGCACAAAGCCAAAATAGCCAAAGCAACACCAAACCACAAATGATCCCTTGCACAGGCCACACAGAAAGAGGTGGAGGAAAAAAATAAGGCATCAACAACCAACCACCACAAACAACCATAAACCATCCAAAAGAGGAAAATAAGGACAACCATGGAGATCACTGCAACAACAACAGATACCGAGAAAATCCACCAGAACCATCCGCAGACGCCCAACCACAAGCTGAGAAAAACAACAAAAGGGAAAATGACGCCCCCAAAAGCCAACCTCCCAGAGGCAGAAGCCAACCACAACACCATAGGGGCAGAAACACCCCAAAACCTTCACCAACGCCTAAAGAACAATAGACAAAGGTTGCAAAATGCCTGAGCCATCTAGATCTCCATCATAATCACCCTCCTTTGCATCTTCAGATTTGAAAAAGCCCCCTCATCCTTTCCCGCTCGCTGCTCCCATCGTAGTATATTTCATTAAGTTATGGAATATGCAATTTTCATACAACCTTGTTGTTCTACCTTATGTTCAAAGTTATTTTGTTAAAATATAACCTATTTTGTTGTTTTAGGAGGAAAATGATTCTATTTTCATAGTTGCATCAACCAATATAAGTGTTTTCTAACTAGTAACTAGCATATAAAGAAGAAGCTATAGGTTTTGCAGGTGTTTTAAACATGGATTATTTAGAGATTTTGATATAAAAACATAGGAAATGAATAAAACCAATCAAAACATAGCCTAACCAACATAATGATGGTGAAATCTTTCCTTTATTGATAGAGATGCTTTCAATATTACACAGTTTGAAAATGACCTAATTATTTGATTAAAAATTCTTTGAAAAGTGAATTATTATAATATTTTCAATCTCAGGATTGAATTTTTTGAGTTACAATATAAAGTATGACCAGATAGAACTTTTCCAAGTTACAATGCTTTAGCCAAAATACAAGAACTAAACTGAAAATGAGACTAGGAATGTCTTTTTGTCTCCAAAATACACCCAAGAAAGCTAGAACATGTCTAATAAAGAAAAAATGATATATGTGTTTTTGTTGCTAAGTCAAACTTCTTATTCTTGGGTGCCTATCTGAGCCCCCTCCTGTTCTTTCTCCTAGAAAAGCTTCTTGATGTTGATAACTTACTCAAACTACCTCTAGATATTCGAAACTACTACTACAAGCATCATAACTACCCAAACTAACTTTAATCTCCTCCATAACTAACATCAAACCTCTAACTGCTTC
This sequence comes from Sequoia sempervirens, assembly GCA_007258455.2. Lineage (NCBI taxonomy): Eukaryota > Viridiplantae > Streptophyta > Pinopsida > Cupressales > Cupressaceae > Sequoia > Sequoia sempervirens. The sequence continues at coordinate 338,673,001 of VDFB02000008.1, forward strand.
AAAATTGCCTTGCAAATAAATAAGACATGTATTTTTAGGAGTTTTGAAAAGATGAAAGTACTTTTGTGGCATGGGATAAGTCTCCTAATTGCTTTATTGAACATTATCTCTACTTTATCTTGCTTGTAACTCCTCTTGACACCTCTTTAACTCTGACATATCTTGACTCATTCAATTCTTTTGCATTGGTATCCATTTTGTGGCTGTGAAGACCCCTTTTTATGACTCCATATCTTGATAGATACTTCATGCTCAAATATATTTTTTGTAGATATCAATCTCTTCACAACTTGCTCCATTATATGACCCCTTACATTGCTTATCCCTTTTATACATTGGATAATAATATTCAAGGCTTGTTAAGGGATTTAATGGACTCTACTCCAATAGTTCAATATTTACTATGAACTATCCTCACACCCTTGGATTATGACAAAAAATACCTTGAATCATAGAAACACTTGTCTCCTTAAACATATGTTTTGAAAGGCTTTTATCTCTCCATGTCTATCATCTTCTTGACTAAACATTGTTTTCTATAAAATCGTTGTTCATTGTGTTTGGTGAAGACTGCCCACTATGACCAATAGAGTATCATTGAACCTATGATAATAGCTCCATTCTTGGACTATCTATAGAATGCATGAAGAGGATTGACCTTTTCCTTTGAAATAAACTTTGTCTTCTTTCATAGTGACAACAATACCATGGTAATGTCCTTGCTTTTTATGACTATACCTTCACAAGGAACTATCATAAACCTTTGGTTGTCCTTATTTGGTGTTTTCTCATTTAATTCTTTAGCGTTCTCTATATTTTTCAATTGAAGGGTCCTTAGATCATAAATATCTCTTACTGCCCTTTACTAGCTATCATTGCACTACCATTCCATTGAATTCCATTTACTAACAATCCTCTCATGTCTTGAATATGTATTATGTCAAGGGTTTCATGATGAATTTCCTATTACAATCCATTATTTATTCTCTATCCTTAATTGTTCATGCTTGTTCATTGTGTTTGGTGTTGCACTATTATCTATGAAGTGTCATTTAAACTCTTTCAAATTGTACTTAATGAACCATTACCTTTCCCTTGCATTGTAGATAAAAATATTACTAGTGATTATATTCATTATTGATGGTCTTTGCATGATGATTTCCTTCTTGCCAAATTTTAATCTTCTCTTTATTTAATCACTAAAAAATTGGAGTCTTCGCACTATGTATCATTCTCTTGATTTTCAACTTTGTGATTGTACCATGGACTTCCCTTTAACATCACTCATCTCCCTCAACAAGTCTTATGAGCATTGATAATTATGACTATCCCTCTTTGTTATCAATTTATGGATTGTCTAATGATTGAACATCCCTAGCCTTTCCATGATGTCACACTTTGTCTTACAATTGAGTTCTCATTGTGCTTTGTCACTTTGTTCATTGTAGATAGTCTCAACATGATTGCATTTCACATCTTGTTTCTCTAACACTCTCACTGTTCATTGACTTGTTAACCTCTGTAATTCTTTATCTACTATACAAGATCCCTTAAAACACTATGATACTACTGTCATTTTAATAGTTACCATTGACTGTCTTTTCAAACCCCCTTCAATATAGCTCATTTGGTGACTTTGGTTGCCTCTATCGTATCTTATTTGATTATGAATATTGTCCTTTAAGACTCTTCCTCTTTTGACTATCATTAGAATGAATTTTATCACAAAAGACAGTCATGTGATATCATGAAATATCAACCACAAATGAGTAGAGTCTAAATGCAATTTAAAGACTATCTTTTCTCCAAGCTTGTACCCCTTCAAACTCTTTTCCTTATTGTTTTAACACTTCCTTAGATTGTCTTCATGAGATATTTATATGTTTATTATCATAGGGTACATTATCATTATAGATTGACCTACTCTTATATATCCTTCTATCTCATTGTCCTCTCCTTTATATTGCCCTTGATGTTAACAATTGTTTTTTCCCTTCTTCATGGAATATATTGCATTTCTTTTCCTTCCCTCTTGGATTGTCATTTGTGGTTTGTCAAAGATTCATTATTCTTTGAAATGAATGGGTCTAGCCTACTAAAAGGACTAAGTATTTTCCATTTTTCAAAATTTTCACTTGCTTAGGGTCTCAATATGGTCTCTTCAAACTTGAAATTATCCTCATACTCCCTTCCTTTGTAGCATGCAACTTGATCATGCTCTTTGTATTGCCACAGTCTTTGTTCTCTCAAACCCTCTCTATTTCACTAGTCTACTTACCATGGGTTTTCCCTTATGGCCATGATATCAATATATATATCCTTAGGAAGACCAAAGTAACTATGAAGACCAAGGTTGATGTACATATGGATGATGACTATCCTTTAGTTTATGTTATTTAACTATGGTGGTTGTTCCTCTTAGGGTGTTTGAGACTGTCATTATTTGGTGACACTATTTTAATAAATATAAAACTATACTTTATTAAGATTATTTGGTGAACTACTTCCCTCCACCTTCTCATGCTTGACAACATGCACATTTACTACCATCTATTTGCTGCTCTCAAGATTTGATCTCTAAAATTTGATAATGTATGACCATGAAACATAAAGCATGATAGTTTTGACCTTAAATAAAACTTTGACAAAACAAAAGTATGACCATTGATCTCTTCTCTTAAACTCACTCAGGTGTTTCTTTAGCTTGAACACCTTAAGCAACTAAAAAACCCCCCAAAAAAACTTCATAAAAACTTTATGAAAGATTTAATAACATATAAACTCCCTAGTAATAGAGGCATACCAGAGAATTTGTAACAATAAACATATAGAGTTTTCTATTGATATGAGAATTATGAAGGCTCGAGGCTTCTACAATTTGTTGCAACATGGGTAAAGTGTAGATGGACTCCTAGAAATCCTCCAATGGCCTTGCAACATGTATGAGGGGAAAATGAATCCTTTGAAACCTTCCAATATCATCTCAACGTGGGTAGATCAGAGCAACAAGGTCCCAAAATTTGTGTCAAACTAAGAGATATCTTCAATGCCAATGAACCAAACCCTAGGATTTCTCCTGCATTTGGGTGAAAGAGTAAAAGGAAAATAAACTCATTTATCTTCCCTCCCATTTCTCACTTTAGTATTAGAACAGATGATAAAATTTTGACTTTTCCCTTTTTTACATTATTAACACTTAAACATGGCCAAAAACTTTATAATTTTCTCATTCCTTTTTTGGCTACATTTAATTTTATGAAACCATTCTTTAATTTTCTTAATTACCTTTGACACAAAAATGTCAACAATACTAGAAAAAATAATTCTTATAAGAGGCCTCATTGTAATTATTGTGATAAAGATGCTCATTGGATTAATACTTGTTTTAAGAAACAAAATGATAAAAATCCCATGAGGAAAAATAATCAACAAAATAAACCTAATAATATTAAGTTTTACAACAATGCAAATAAATCTAGACGAGTTTTTACTTGTAGTTATAATGATTCAAAACCTCTTGAATGGGTTGATTCAAGTGTTTCTCAACATGTCACTTCTCATAAATAGGTATTTGAATCCATGCAACCCAACATGTCTAATGTTCCACTTCAACTTGGTAATAATCATAGTTGTAAAGTAGAATCAATTGGAGACGTGAATGTACATAATGGTAAGTTACATGATGTTTTGTATGTTCTTAAATTAAAGACTAATTTTCTTTTAGTAGCCAAGCTTTGTGAAGATTACAAAATAGAATTTTATAAAGATATGTGCTATGTGATTGATCCAAATCCAAATCATAAAGTAATTGCTAATGTTAAATTGGACAATGATAATTTGTTCAAATTTTATGAGTTTGCTCGTTCTAAATATTCTTTACTATCTACCATTGATTTCAATGTTTGGCATGAAATACTTGGTCATATCATTGTCTTGATGCAAAAATCTAATATGGTAGAAGGATTTCCTAGCATTGTTCCATTTAAAATTCTATGCACATGTTGCATGAGTGGTAAGGTGCATAGGGAGTCCTTTCCACAATGCCAAGCATGTAGGGCAGATCATAAGTTGTACCTAGTCCATAGCAACCTTTTGGGACCCATGGAAATAACTCCATCCAGGGGTCACGGTAGCACTTAATTTTTTTGATGATTATTCTAGAACAAATTGGACCCATTTTCTTCAAAATAAGGATCAAGTTCTTAATATTTTTGTTGAATTTCATAAATTTGTTGAAAGGCAATTTGGTTTCAAAATCAAAATTCTTAGGACTGATAATGGTAAATAAAATGCGAATAATGATTTCAATGGTTATTTAAAGTCATTTGGTATTAAACATAAGCTAACCATTCCATATAAACCTCAAAAAAATGGTGTAGCAAAAAGGAAACATAGAAAAATTATT
>VDFB02000008.1:338677505-338711702 GCA_007258455.2 Sequoia sempervirens
TGTTTTTACTTGTCATAACAGAGGAAATCAAGGGTCTTGAAATTTAGTAGGGTGTGTAAAAATTAGACCTAAGGTAGACTGTGCAATAAGATCTTGTCAAAAGGAAGATAATCTACAAGCTATAGATCAAGATAATCAAAATCACAGTTGTTACAAGGGTTGCAATAGTCATAACATTGGAAAGTCACTAAAATCTAAGAGTCAAAGAAAAATATGAAGGAAAGAATGATGACAAGAGACAATGAGAGTCAAGCTAAAACATGGCATTCCAAGACAAGTAGTGTTTTCAAGCTAAGATAATAGGAATTTCCTTGGGAGTGAGTTGCAGATCTGTGAAATGCAGAGGTAAGTCTTTTCATAGTACTAGCAGGAACATTTGACAGAGGCAACTTTACAAGAGGTTGTAGGAAAAGTCTAAAGGCAACAAGACAATGAGTAGCATTAAAGCAAGAACCGAGCAATCATGCTGCCAATGAAATCAAAAGTGATTGTCACTATGAAAAAATAGTCATAGTCTAAACAAATGGACAGTCCTTTAAATGAGGGGCAACCATCTAGTTTCAAATAAGGAAAAGGGATGGTCCTATCCCTTGATATCAAGAGAATAGTCCATGATGAAATACATGCAACCATTACTAATGAAGTCAATTCCCATAGATGAATGTACAAGGTAGTCATCATACCTTCAAAAGAAAAATCAAAGGATAGTTTTAAGATGTAAATGAGAGGCCACTAGCCCAAGATTGTACAAGTACAGTCATACAATGGGAGGACAGTCCTAAGAAGAACATTGTAGGAAAAGCATGAAGGCCTTGGTGATATTCATAGTTAATAGTGACAATCTTCATAAGATAGCTCAATCTTCACATTGAACTAATGATGGTTATCAAAAACAAATTCTGACGCATCTTTCAACGATGCTCCATAACTTGTTCATTCAATTTGTACGATGCTATGGAATTAAGTGAGATCTAAGTGAAGGATAAGTATGATACTTAGTTACTATTTGTAGCTTTGTATGTATCCTATGAAGGTGTTAAGTAGTTTTGGCAGTATGGAAAAGGGGGTTATCAAGTATATGTAGATAAGGATCTTAAAATCATTTATGAAGAGGTTGAGCAATTTGGGCTTCTATGAGTAGGTAGGGGACAACAGTTGGATCTTTTGAAAGAAATAGTTGCAAGCATTAAAGGAAGCTAGTTGACTTGGACAGAGGTTGAGAGCATCTAGGAGGCAGTTTTGCACAAGAATCGATAGCTGTAGGTATTTGGAGAAGATTTAAAGGAAGTCAAGGCAGTTTGTTGAGCGCTTTGAGCTTCTTTTGAGAAATTTGAGAGAATATAGGGGGTAGTTGCAAATATCTAGGAGTTGAAAAGCCTTTCCACTCCTTTTCCTCAATGTATAGTTGCAACTACATTAAAAATCAGCATTGAAGAGAATGTTGAGCGCCCAAAAGTTTGACCTTTTCAAAACAACTGTGAAAAATGTCACATGTTCATTGTAACTTGTTGCTAGGAGTTAGTAAAGGGTTTTGTAAAAAGGCACGCCTATCCTCATTTTTTTTTAGTTCTTGCATTTGTTTTTCCGTAGGTTGTAACTTTCTGAGTTCTTCTCAACAAAAGTCATTGTATTGTAACTCAAAACCAGTCAGGCATATGACTAAATTTATTTCATGTAATTTCAATTTTCAAGCAATGAAGACAATCTATTTTGGATCAACACTTATGTAATGCTTCTTTGGCATCAAATTTAGTTCAATTTTTGCCTTTTATGTGGCTGGTTATATATGTTTTATTGGTTCATTTTGCTGTGTTTTATCTCAAAACCTCAAAATATGATCAAAACAAACACTTGTAAACAAATTCAAGCATATTCAAACAGGTTGTATTGTGGCAAAACTTATTGGGCTGTTTTGGTTGTGAAATCTCTCATTTTCCTTTCAGAACATCATCAATTGGTGCCCTTTTTATGAAATATTGATGGGTGATATGTTAAAAGACATAGGTTGTGTAGTAGAAATTATTTTTAAGCCATTGTGAATCCAAAGCAACAAGTTATAGGTCTGAATTTTTTTTTTTGGTGCATCACCTAGTTAGCCATAGTTAATCATTTTCAAGCATTTTAAGTTATTTTCAGTCTCCTTACCTTTTCCTTCAAAATAAGTAGGATTGATCAAGTTCTAGGTGATTAAGGAAGAGGAACCAACCTTCTTTGGAGGTTCACTCCAAGTTTTAGGAAACCCACAGGCCTAGGAGTGTTCCCATGTATCAATAGGTAGCTAAGTTGATAGCTTAGGAGTAGGGTGCATACTTTTTTGATAACATGTGTTTCAAGTATAAGAGTATCTTCTGTGTCTATGATATCTTTAATAATAACATGTTCATTTTTCTCTAATTCCATTACATCAAATTTATTTATAACTTCCAAACATGCAAAACAATATAATTTTAAATGATATTAATTATGTATTCTACACCAATCAATAAGTAAAAAATTAAAAGTACATACCTATTTTCCCATGATTTTCTTATCATTGAAAAATTCATGCATGAACTCATGGAGATTAGAGTCATGGGGATCGTGTACCTAGAAACTTGGTTCTGCATTTTCCAATTCTTATTTTGCATCATCTCCACTTGAGAGGATAAAGGAGGCAAGAATCTCATTTATTCTATAAACTCCAAGCTCAACATTTACATAGGCTACTTCATTGTATGTGTCATACTTTGTAATCATATGTTTTAGCATGGGTTCACTATCAACCTTCATTTGATTTGAATTTCCCTTCCAAGGCACCCACAAATATGAAAAATCAACAACAAAATAACCATTAAGACTCTTGGTCCATTCTCTACTAAGAAGCATTCTATAAAGCTTAGGGATATTGATTACTTTGACATAAATACACTACTATATTTATGGCTCTTATACCAACATGATATGCATGTCCTTCAATTCACCTACAATTCTCACTTATGTTTTTTCCAACTAAATAATTTTCCTAGTGGTCTAAGTGGGGGCCATTCTCAACTTCTAACAAATAGAGTAAGGAATATCATATGCAAAAGTATCCAAATTAACTAAACAATTATGTAAGTTATTACCAAATGTCCTAAGACTGAGAAAGGAAGAGGGGAAGCTAGTTTTACTTTTTATAATGTTCCAAGTGCACCCCAACTATAAAAAACTATCTTTATATTTTTGTGATTAAACATTATTTTATTTTTTATTCAAGGAATGGATTCAAGCCTCTTTCTGATATGTAAATTTTTCTAATACATCAAAAAGATTCAAGTTAGATTTATTTTTCTTTAATTCATCGGTCAAATCATAATCATGAGCCACTAGGGTATAAGGACATTTATGATCCTCCTTAAGGACTTTTATGATTGGTTGGAATAATGTTGGCATTAGGATCTAATGGAGTGGGATTACCATTTGATTAATTGAAGATGTAAGTGGTTCCTTGTTCGTATTCCTCAAAAATTAGTTACTCTTATCCTATTGGAAAGTATGAACCTCATTATATTTTTTTGTTGGTTTATTCTCCCCTTCAAAAGGAAACACATATGTTTCTAACATCATTAGGGTACCAATGTCTCCAAATTTTTTATTTATATTACAACCACCACTTTTACTCTATTGGTGAACTTATGATATTTTTGATATTTTGTCTATCTCTAGACAATTCATCTTTGAATGAGAAGTTGTATCATGAATTCTACACCAATTAGGTAATGAATTATGATCTACAATTTTATTTGAATTAGCCTAACTTGTTGATCTAGGTCCACATTGTTCATAATACTTAGAACACACCCATTTTTAGGCTTAGTGATCCATTGTTTGTTAGGCCTTCGATTATGAAAACCTCTATTCTATTTTTTTTTGATTCTATAGGTTGTTCTAATTTTTTCCTAGAGAAGTATTGACCTTTTTTCTTGTAATCTCATTAGTAACTTGTGCAAGAGTCTTCTTTAATACCTTAATTTTTTATGTCAATTGTGAAGTTTTATTAGGGGCCAACCAGGCACTACTTGATGTCATATGATTCATTGCCTACATAGTGGTTGTAGACATTTGGTTTGTTGCCTACTATTTAAATAATAAGCAACTTGGAGGTTGAGGGATGTTGGGAATAAAAGGATTATTTTTATCTTAACTTGAATAGGGTAACATGGGGGTAGGGTAAATCTTATTCAGGGCCTGGTAATATATGAACTATTTTTTCCCTTGAGGAATAATGCCTAGTATGGGATTGAACAAAGGAGTGTGATTTTCCAAGGCATTGTTGCTCACAAGGATCTAATTAGGAATCCTTGGATATCCCAAAGAAAGTAAGGATCTCATGGCCCCTCCTATGACAGGATCCATATGTTTTTGTAGCCTTGCTCTTGTATGAGTAATAATCAAAGCATTAATATTCAATTGTGATCTCTTCAAGAATAATCCAATCAAAGGAAACAAAGCTCTGAGGTATACCTAAATAATTATTGCTTCATCCATGAAATAGTGATTCACCAACCTCTTGTACATTTTGTGAACCCTAAAATTAAATAAATTTAGAGGCTCGTTAGGTTCCCTCCTAAAAGTGATAAATTAATGGTACAAAAGGTTTTTGTTATTATATAACTTGAATTGATTAAAAAATGCATCTTCTAAAAGTGCCCAACTAGTGATAGATCTAGCCAAAAACTCAAATACCAACTATATGTAAAATCTCACAAAGAAAAAGGGAATAACATACACACCACATCAAAATATGCTTTACCTCTAATAAAAAACATACACACCACATCCTCATGTTTAATGCAATCACTAAGATTTATATCTTTGGAAGACTTAATATGTTCCTCAACATTCTTACCCTCCCCATAGATAAATTTAACACAATTGTTTTTAGGGTTCTTGGGCATCTCATAGGCATTGCTAGGATTTCCAAGAGGTGAGTTATCACTAGTATAGAAAGCCATTGGAAGAGGTTGAGGTGGACAACTAGTGGAGGAGTGATATAGATATAAATTTATGGATTAAGGATAGAAGGTGTAATCTCTTTTTCAATGACTTTCCCTTATCATTTATTATCTTTCTATATTGATTTCATTAAAAAAATTGGTCACATTTCTTTTTCAAATATATGGATTTGTTCACCCTCCTATATTTTCCATTGGATGATGGATTATTATGATCTCTAACTTGTTTGCACCCTCCTAGTGCCAATTTTGTGGATGGGTTTTTCGACACAACCAACTTAATAAGAATAAAGATAACTCTATTTATCCTAAAATCTAATTGATTCATGAAAAAATCAACTCCAAGGTTATGTGTGTCAATTCATGGCAATGTTGTATGAACAAAGTGGTTAATGTGATTTATTTATTCAAGAGGCTCATGTTCATAAAAATATCAAATTAGATAATTCATGCATCTAGAGAGTTAAATTTGCTAAAATAGTTGATAAATCTTTTTAGATTTTAATAAAAATGATTCTAATCTAATCCTAATCTACCAAATCTATAAAAATATCAAAATATGTTGGGTTTAAGAAAAGTAAATGATAAATATAAACATTGCAACTTCCAACAAGATTTTCTACTCGAAAAATTTGAGTTTTCTTTCCTTCCATTTTTTAACCTTTAATAATGTTTCTAAAAATAATATATATACCCATTATGGGTGCATAATAGTACCTCTATAAGATCAAGTCAAAATTGATCCTAAATTAATCCTCGGGCCCAAAAATTACAAGTTGCACTTATTTCCAAAATACTTAGGCTCCAAAAATAAATTACATACTTGATTATGTGGTCTTAAGAAAATAATCATAATTGAACTCAATCAAATAGAAGAGTAGTTTATTAAATCATGTTAAAAAGTATAAAAGTGAAAAAGGAATAAATTAAATGAGTGCCTGACTCATTGCTACCCTATTGCAAGACTTGATTCTCTTTTCTCTCTTATTAATATGGGAATTGGGCCTAGAAATTTCGCAATGCCTCTAACATTAATTGTTAGGATAGATGAAATTATAATTGCTATCCTAAGTTGATAATTGTGTGTCCCCATGATCTTTGGAAATTGTTCTAGAGGACATGAGGGACACAATATTTATTTTTATTTTTCTATGATATATTATAATTGCATTCAAAGAGGTGTACCCACTACGATGACGGTTACACATCATCCTGGGAGCATATTCCCTTTGGGCATCCAAATTCTCAGTGGGGACCACTTTGCAATGCATGCCCTTGCATATAATTTGCATGTTGGTGCATGTTCTTGCATGAAGCTATCGGAGCCATCAGAGAGTTATGGAGCACTTAGTATTGACCATTTTTTATTGGCTATGGGTTAGGTGCCAATGTGAAGGCCATGTGATAATTTAATAAGTTTTACCATGCTTATGGGTTGTCCACTAAAGGGGGTGTGGGTTTTTCTAGGTGGTTTTTCTTGTTGTTTCAGGATACCATTTGTGGTATTCTCTCCCATAAACTTCTATATATTAGAACATTGAGATGGTGGTTGGTAGAGTTTGTTTGCAAGTTGTCAAAGTAAATAAGTGTTGCATAAATTCAGAGAGGAGTATTGTATTGGTGTATCTCATTTGAATATTAATACACACATTGTATATATTTGGGTGTGGGGCTTTTTCCCACAAGGGTTTCTCCACGTATAACTTGTGTCACTTGTGCTTCTCAACTTGTGGTATTGTTGTTATTATTTCATTTTTGGAATTTTTAATCACATAATCACTTTATGATAATCTGGATACATAATTTTAGATTTTCAAACACTATCTATTGCTACAAGTTTCACCTTGGATTTTGTAACATGCCCATTATTCTACCCATTGATTTTTAGTATGTTTTACCCACATGTGAACAATTTATGCTACTAACATTTAGGCAATAAATTTTTTCTATTCTAATTGAATAACAAGATGCACATTTGAAACAATTCCATTTCAAACTTTCTCATTTCATTACAAAGAAACATTACAAAATTCTAAGTAACGAATCCATATTACATAATTTCATGATGACATTTCCCATTACAATTTCTCAATAAGAATAGAGATACATGTTTACATACATAGCTTCCATGAGCTTAATGAAATAAATATACAAATAGAATATAATGATCCAGATGTTCCCAATGTTGGTGCGTACCTCCTAGATGTCCCCATACTAGTGCATACATTCTAGGTGTCCCCAAAATTGGTGCTTACATCCTCAAATCTCAGCTGCCAACTATATGAGGGAGAGCATCACTCAAGCACTTTTCTGCCAACCACATAATTATAGTGGTCCCCCATAAATCTACCTAATTGGTAAGATGGCCCTTCCCTTTTACAAAGAGATTGGTTTGATAACCTCATAATATTGGACTTCCTGAGCATGGTGTTATGTCCTATATATCTAGAGCTACCTACATTGGCTACAACCTACATGTATGACTTCCCTACCTAGTATGCAATCCTGAATCATAGTGAACCGACAGTGTAAATAGTGGCTACTTACACTACTTTGGCCAAAGAATTCAACACCCAATAATTTTTGAGTGGAAGTTGTATTTTCACCCACCCTTAGCTCGATTTGGTATTTGACCATTCATAATCATAACATACAATTAGTCAAAAAGGTGATGGCATAAAAAATTGATTATCTAGGTTACTCCCTTTCCCATGGATTATCCTAACCCCATGAATAACCAAGTTAACCATATGGTAATAATAACATTACAACATTAAATGACTCTATTTCAAAAAGTATAGTCACAGCATTAAGTGTCTTCATTTCAAAAGTATGATCTCAACAATAAATTACTTGAATTAAAAAGTAAGATCTCAACAATAAATGACCTCAATCAAAAGTATAATCTCATCAATAAATGAATCCATTCAAGAGTATAATCAACAATCAAGTGTTCATAAACAATCTTAAACCCTCTACATTCAATATGACTAAAATATTCACATGATTACAATGTTCACTACATTTGTATACGATCTGGAGGTCATTAATATGAGAGAAGTTTGTGCTTCTACACCTACAAGTCCTTTTCTCAATATGGCTTTGGGTTGCCAAAACATGAGTCCTCTTCTATAATCTGTGAATAGGAATAGACTCTTAATTAGAAAATAAGAAAATAACATAATCTGAAAATATATTTTTCAACCCTAATGTTGAATATTGATATAAAAATTAAGTATACACCCTAACCCTAGGGAAAATACTCTCTTCCTACTATAAGGAGCTATGAGTAATCAATAAATTATAGATTATCAATATGGTTTACATAACATCACAACCTATCAATGATGGCATGTCTATCATGCCATCATTCTCGTTATATTACTAACCTCATTTTCCACAAAAGTTTACCTAGCAGCATAAGCTAGCAATTTCAAGATAGCACTTCAATGTAATATTAATTCCCATACTTCACAACCTATGAAGTATGTATAATCTACGACTATTTAGGTATTTTAAGCCAATGCGCTAAGATTATCTTATATAACCACACAATTTCAACAATTGGAATAGATATATATGGTATCAACCAATAAGATCTCATAATAAATCACCCAAAGATCATGCAATCTCCTTAAATTAAAAATGACCGAGAGATCAAACAAGCAAGTTCAACAAAAAAAAAAAATTCATCTTTCCACAAACAATGGAATTCATAGACAAATAACATGTCAACATAAAGAGATTAGAGAAATAGAAATCAACATATGCCTGGAATTATAGCTCCAACTAATATTACTGCTTTCCAAGCTCAACCTCCACAATCACGATTGCTACTCCTTCTAAGTTCAACCTATCTCCAAACTCTAGCCTCATCACAAAGAGCTCTCAACAATTTCAAATTCACAAACAACTCTCTTTCTCACAAAAGCTCTCAAAAATACACTTGCACAAAAAACTATAGTAGAATAATGAATAAAGAAATCAGAATGAATGAGTGTAACCAAAGGTAGACAGGATGCCTTTATTTATACTAAAATATGACCATCTTAATAATACAAATAAGCTACTAAATTTGACACCTTCCTATTCCAAAAACATTGACTAAGCTGAAGAAGAGAGACGTGGTTGTTTAAAGCACTAGTTTTCAAACACATATACAGTCCAACCTCTCTATTAAAGATGAGTCACTCTTATCTTGGTGAAAACAATGATTTAAACTCAGAATTGCAACCTACACATTTCCTTATTGCAATATAAGTAGACTACCTCAGCCAGCTCGTGGAAATGACTAAGTCTCATGCTCGATTATGGCACACCAAAAGACTTCTTACCAATTCATACTTCCAAAAATATGGCACCACCATTCATATTGTGTGCCCTTTCATTATGCGTAGGTTTGACAAAGTTAGCAATGTATGAATATCACTTACTCTTGTAAATGATTCAATTCATATTACTTTATACGTTGTTAAATGCATTATGACTTATTCTTTATCTTATGCACTGTTCTAACTCTCTTTTAAGTGCTTACCTCTACTTTTATTTGCATACACTAAACAATACATTATTAATTGTGTTGTGCATAAAATATCCTTCATATGTGATGTATACTTATGTGCTACTCATACATATTATGTTGTTGGCTTTAATACAACCTCCACTACATATAGCTTGCGCTTCATATTAGCGCAATGTTTACTTTGTAACATTTCAAAATACATTCCATATTATATATATAATAATATATATATATATTATAATATTATCTTTATATTATATATGTTAGTATATATATATATATATTCATAAAATCATTCTTTGATATTAAATATATTTACAATTATATATATGCGTACATATATATATTTTCATCAATGTATATATATATACACATGTAAATACATGTATTATCAGCTTTCAATATGAGGACTCATATATGTATTGGCATATATATACATACTTATATTAAATATGTGTGTATATATGTATTGTCATATATACATACTTATATTAAATATATCCATACATTTATGATGATCGATTACTCTTATCGACAATACATATATACACACATATTTAATATACATATATACGTACCCACACACACATAAGTACCCAAGCATAATCATTCAAATATCACAACTAATCAAAAGGCATTCATCATAGCTCAAATGGAAAAAAATATCACAAGGGAATCATAAACAATAACCCTATCTTCCTATCAACCCAAAGGAAATCAAAGACCAATACACAAACATACGACCAAGAGTTTACTTACCAAATCCCAAACTAACTTGACTCAACTTGACCAAACTAGGGTGTGAGTGTGTGATAGCTCAAATAGGCATATTAGGGTTACCAAACCAAGCTCCTCTCTTGAGTGATACTCCCCATCTCTTACCTGAGGGATTGATTCCTTCCTACATCCAACTTACTGCATCACAAAGGTAGTTAGCCATTCACATGAAATTCATTTGTATCATAAATCATTTGCATCACAAAAGCATTAAAGTAATCATATTGTAATATATATTCATTCATCACATTTTCCATTAGTATATTCAAAACATAATCATACCTTAAAAAGCAATAACATCTTAATGCATATTTAAGTATTTCATTCACCTATTAAACATATTAAAGTTGTGATTTATATTTATCATCATTTTTACTCATGAAGGTAAAAGTAACTTGGTAATTGAGAAACGAGGTGTAACAGATTTCCAACATTAATTTGAAATTGGGATTAATTGTACATTTGGATGTTACCTTCTTAACAAAGAGGGTCTTCTTAACTTTCTCTATAACTTCATCTCTAAAATCTTGGCTTGGAAAATAATAAAGCTTCCCTTTATTCTCTTCAGTTCATTAATTATATTTTTTGTAAGATGTTTCCTTATTTTTCTAGTGAGATCCTTGATGATCGCAAAAATTGGAAGTGCCTTACTAGGGTTCTTCAAAATGTGTAGGGAATGGTGTTAGTAATTTTTTTAAAATCTTGTGTTAACAACCTCCTTCTGCATAATAGAATTTCTTTAGCAAGCCTTCAACAATTTGATCCTCCACTAACTAGTTGCAAGCCACTCCATATGCATTTTTCAATTTTCATTTGGTAACACATCTTTACTTTGTAATTATAAATATGGAATCCAAGACATTTTCTAAATCTTTGGCAGTTTTTCCTCCAATAATATGAGCTCTTCATCAAGAGACTCCTCAAGCTTGGCCTTACATTGGCTTCAATGCTTACTTATGACAATATTGGATGGCCCCTCAAATCAAATTACTTCCTTGTGCCTCCAAATAATCCTTCCAAGTTGTGGTTACACTCACCACACCTTATTATCTTGTCTTTTCTTTCCCTTATCCAAAGACTTTAGGATTACAAAGAGTGGGTGCATTTGAATCCACTGGACCAATGAGGCATTTGATATATGCACTAAGCTTATCAACTTGGTCCTTGAGTTCCTCTTGGTATTCTCATATTTATCCATACAACCCAAGATGATAAGCATTGAGGTTTGGAGAGACAACTTCTCTCCCTTTGATTTTTGATAACCTAGATATTATTTATATTTGGTAGTCCCTTGGCTACACACTAGCTTCATCCTTATCCATCAAATGGGTTGCTACATGTTCCTAGGAATCCATTGAGATAGTGAATAATGTTACGGCTCTCTTTTGTCTTAGTTAAGCCTAGAGCATTCCCACCAACCCTGAGAAATCCTTTGAATTATCTTTATATCTTCTTTATATTTTCTTAATGGTATAACTCAGTCAAATTAGTAATCTTGAATCTCCTACTAAAGTATCACCTATGTGCACTTTGGGAGGACTTGGTTGTATTAGAGGAGTGCATCATGAAGGAATTTGAGGAGAATGAGGTAGTGGGATCCCCATGGAGGTGGATCATGGAGAACAAGGAGGTGAATAAGTCACCAACTAAGTCAAAGAATGAGACTTCTCCTCAAAATATGGCAATGTTACAAATTATAACTTCCTCTTGAGCCTCTTTAGGTATCTAAATTTCTTCCTAAACTAGCACATCTTGTATCTCTTCAATTTTTAGTTCTCCCTCTCTAAACTATTGTTTTTAAATGCTCACTTATGAAGGAGGAGGATTGGAATTTGTGTAGGATGAGAATGAGGGGGTGAAGGGACTAGTGCTTGGACTAGAGGAGTAGGTGGTACCTGAGATGCCTCTTGAGTTATTGTTATCTTATCCTTCTTCCTTGAAATGGTTCTTCTTCAACCTCTTCATCCTATTTTTCCACAAGGACTTGCACATTAGGAACCTTTTATTTGTTTCTCTTGGTATTCCATGGTGATGTAGTAGATAAAGATTCCCCTTGTTCTTTAGTTACTATTAGGGCCTTGGGAAGTTTCTATTACTATGGATGAGGATCATCCACCAGATAAGGATATCTCAACGACATTTTGGTTCTCATAATCACTACCTTAGTTCTAACTTCTGTAGAAGCATCTTCAGGTAACTAGGCCAGTCTATTTTATCCATGGGTTGATTGTAGATATTTTCCCTATGTTAGGAAGGGTCTAGGACCTTTTCATGTTCATGCATTTTTTTAGATACTCTCTCTATACCACACCCCTTGAATAGAAGGAGTGTCACCTTGTAATATTATTTGATTCTTACCTCATGTTCATTTAGGCAGTCATCCTATAAGTCTTCAATTGTAGGTACATGTACAAAAAATGACTCAATTAGGGGTATATCTTTCCAATGGGATCAAATTTATCCTTGAACACATGTAGATTCATTATCAAATGAGACATCTCCTGCTCTACTAAATTTTCATTCTATATTCTATAACATGAATAATATCCCACCTTGATGGGGAAAGAGATTCCAATCTTGTGCTTCTTGTTGATCAATTTATGTATCTCCATAACATATTTTTAAATATGTAATAGAATAATATTATCATTGATATACTAGGGGATTCTATAGGATGCTTTGTGAAATCCACCCACTCTAATGTAGGAAAAAGATTTAAATTGGATGAACTGGTTTCTTAGGCTCATCATTACTTCAATTTCCTCCAAAGACAACCTCTTTGCATAGTCATCTATACACCTTATGATTGCATAGAGAAATGCATATTTTTTATGTTGCAATTCTTCCAAATTTCCTTCAATTCTAGTTGGGGATAATGATCATAAACATTTGTTTCACTTACCTATAGGGTGTCTACTCAATTCAATCTTGCAAATTTTATTTAAAAATCCAACAAGTACATCAACTATGATTTCATATGGAATCTAGCAGCTAATACCTTTGATAGCTACTCATGCAATGTATAACTTATGAGAGTGTCCTAGGCTATTCTCTTCTCATAACATATCTAATTAAAAAAGTAGCACATCCAACAATAAAAACCCTTGGAAATAGGTAGATAAAATATCTTTCCAAGAAGGGTGATGAAATATTTGGGGTCCTCTTGGAAGTCACTCTTGTCACCTTCACTATATATTTTATTCTCTACACCAAAAAATTATCATTTATGAAGTTGGAAGCCTATTTAGTTCTACCTTCATAGTAGTTTACTACCTCCTTCATGTTTATCTTGTCATATTGGGTGTAATTAGAGAGCCCAATACTCTCTCAATAACTTATGACCCAATATGGTTTGGCCTATAGGTTCAAGTATCTTCCTCTATCTTGGATTATGCGTTTTGGTATAATCCAAGACCAAGTATGGAGATTGGAGTGAAATAGGGAAATAAATATCTTGCACCAACCTTGAATTTTCCATGCATTGGGCCATTAGTGTTATGTATCCTTTAACATGGACTCTTTGCAAGAACTCTTGGATGTTCACATGTCAAAGATTAGTATCTCTAATACTATCCAAGCGGAGAACATCTTTTAAGTAGGGAAATATATCTTGTATTCATACTTAATTTATTTTAGTGGTTGTTGTCATCCTTTTATGTGTGCACTATCAAGAACACACAAGAAAATTAGAGAATCCAATAATGTATTCGCTCGACTTGGTTAGTGATAATAATAAACTCACTAAGTAACACATGCAATTCAAATATAGTGAATAGAAAAAAGTTAAAATATCATAAGGGTTGTACCATAATTTCTACAACAACTTTAGTATAAATATCTCAATGCAAACCTATTGGGGAATCAAAATTTGTGATCCAAGAATGACTCATGATTTGAGTATCAAAGACCTAGGAATTTTGATGCCCAAGAAAAAATGAGGGCATACCTTTAAATGAATTTAAATTATTTAATCATATGCCTAAAATATACTATACTAAAACAAAATCAAACTCCAAGCCCAAAGGATACAAGTAGCATGAAGGTTTAGTATTCAAGGATTAGGATTAACTCATAACAAGTACATAAATACTGGTATGCATGAACTCACGATCTTGAAAAAATATATAACATAGAGAAGTTGATGATTAGAATTTGAGGATACTACATAAATAAGTACCTAAGTAAATGAAAGGCTAAAGTTATGATCCTAATAAAAGATATAAAGTTAAGTAGTCAAGGATTAGAATTTGGGAATACCATAAAATAGATAGTAGAACAAGAGGATGATTGAAACTAGAATTCCAAAAATATTAAAAATCGAAGAATGGGAGTTAGAATTTAGAGAAAACGCTAAATATGTACCCACATAGGAATTTGTTGAAATCCCAACTTTGAAAAAGGGAAAAATTTCCAAGGGAGTCGGGCTTTGGGGTTCCAAAGAAACTCATCCTAAAATGGAATGGTCAATATAAATCCCATAAGTTTGATTTCTAGCATTAGGGCTTACACAACATGATGCCACAAGAAAAATGCTCTTGAACCTCGATAAATGGATTTCTCAAGTGGGAAAACATGCCACACAATTAGGGGACAAAACAAAACCAAAAATGAGAATTAAAAAAAGGGAAAAAGTAACAAACAAGAAAAAAGGTTTTATAGCGCATAATGACACAAATAAACCGCAAGCCAGAAAAACCAAAAACAGACTAAACAAAGCCTAAAGGTATCATTAACAAACTATGGAGAATCCCCACTTGAAAAATAATGAAGAAAATTGAATGGTGAAGTGGCTGGAAAGCTCCAAACACACATAATAAACATAAATCGACACACCCTCAAGTTATGACAAGGTCTCACTAGATCACAAGGTACCAAAGGGATAAGAACTGAGTTGCTAGAGCTTACGGAAATGTAAACAATACGATCAAAGTGAAAATAAATTGAAGAAAAATGAGAAAAAAACCTGGAAAACATGCATGAGAGAATAATCATCAATGTGGAGCTAGGAGGTAGGTCAGGGTGATGTCACATCCTAAGGGTTAAGGTAATGGTCATGTTGGGATGACCAACTTTGAAAGTTTGATAAGGGTGACATAACAAACCATTGATAAGTCTGTTTTACAAAAGAGTAAGGTTTTTAGAGTTTCTCTTATAGTCATGCTAAGATGAATTTTTTTGAAAGTTCAGCAAAGGAAAAATACAAAAAATAAACATAAGGGAAAAATAAAAAATAAAACCAAGATTAAATGAAATCAACCAAAAGCAAGAAAACAAGAAAAGTAAAATACATTGATGAGCCCTGAAATTGCCCTCATTTCCTTGTTTTAAATTTCACATTTCTCATGACATTTTTGATAGTTTCAAGATATTATCTAGACTTTTCTATTTATCATAAGAATTAAAGCATTAAGGATAATGTATATTATATTAGTAAATGATTGTGTGCATTTGTGAATGTCTATGAAATGTGATAGAGTTTTATGTTAATTATGATTATTAATGATGAAAAGATTCTTTTGAGGGAAACTAACCCTTGTGCAAGAAATAGCCTATCAACCCACAACAAAGGAAGTTTGTCAACCTACAACTAAAGGGATGATCACCTATAACACATACAATCTCCTGCAAGTATTGGAGGCAATGGTCGAATATTATGGAAATTATTTATATTTATTGTTAGAAATTAATATTTACTTAGGTGAAGATTATTTATTATTTATATTATTTAATACTTGTAAGAATATTTTAAAAGAATTTATATAAGTATTTTATCATATTTGAGTATCCTCACACATGTGTGAGGATGAATAATTTTTATAACTCCTCTTTAGAGGAATATTAAGGCTTAGGTGTAGTCTCCTCATGAGGATCTTGGCACCTTACACATACATAGGATGAAAGGTGGCATTCATAGAAATGAGAGTTACTTATGCAACTCCTTTCTCACCTCTATTTATTGAGGTGCTTCTCTCCTTCTTAAGAAGCATTTCATGTTTAAGCTCTCTAATCTCTCTTTGCAATATTCTTAGGCTTTATGCCATCTTCATAATATTGGGGGTTTTTTCTTTTCTTTTTCCCTCTTTCAAATTTGTGTGTCTCCTCTTGGATGTCGGTGTGCTTGCTCTTAGTTTTCATCTTGATGTAATCTTTTCCTTCAAAAAATTGCTCTTGCATTAGTAGTTTCCTTTTCTTTCATTTTATTATTTCCTTTCATGGTATTAGAGAAGGTGTTACTAATCCTTATCTAAGCTACATTGTTGAAGGTTTACCATATTTTTTGGGAGAACTCACCTTAGAGGCACACTCTTGAGAGAAGAAGAGTGAGAGTTTATTTTACCTAAAATTCATTTTTTTGATAATTTAATAATATTTTTTCTACCCCTCCTGGATTTTATCGTGTAGGAATTTTTTTAATTTTCTTTAATTTTACTTTATATTTTAATTAATATCTAATTTTTACTACTATATTTGTTAATATAGTTTATAGATTTTATAAAATATATAAAAGTTTTTATAACAATAAATGTGATTTAAATTATTTTTATTTCATCTACCTAATTGCAAAGAAAAAAAACAAAATTTGTGGGTCGCTCTCAACCTGTGCAAATCTAGTACATAGATAAATTTATTTACAAATACCCATTCATTTTTTTTAATAAAAGACCTTTTTAATAAATTTGCAATAACAAATTTTTAAAAAATCCAACAAAGTTTTTTTTACAATTCACATATAATCTGTATATTTTTTATAAGAATTATTTTACATAAAGAAAATATGCATTTTCAAATGCCAAAAATCCCATAGCCCTTGCCTCCATTTGACCCCTCATGTCCTTTGTCTCATTGCTAAAAAAATTATTAAAACCCTCACATGGTGTGCTGCCTTCTCCTTCTCTCTTAGCCCATTTCCTTACCCTTTGTGGTCTTTATCCCTCCATTCTCTTGATCAAAGACTGGAGATCGACTATTCCTCCTCCCTCTGTATTGTGGCACTGGAAATCAGCTCCTGCACCTCACTCTAATCTCCCTTCGCAACCTCCATCTCCTTTCTATGGTCGTCACCCACTTTCTGGCCCTTTTCTAAATCTTAACCCTACAATCTAAAAACATAAAGGTAGCCCACCCATTTAGATGTAAACAAAAAGTATTTAAAATAAATCTTTCAATTTTTATTTTTATTTGTTATAGTTATTTCATTTAACAAATAATATATTAGTTTCTTTTTTGTTTAATTTCAAAATATATATTTTTTGGTATGTAAATTTCTTTCATTGATCATCAAAAAAAGATTATAGATTTTTTCCACAGTGGTGATGTCCAAGAGCACCACCCCAAAACACCCACCACCCACCCCTGCCAACAGTAAACTTGCTTGGGACTGACCATACCATACCGTAATAGAACCCGCCCATACTATAACCTAGCCACCTATACTACCCAAAACAATATACATAGCCTCTTCCCAATGACAAACAAACCATAAAAGACTGTTATAAAAAAATCCAAACATAGACGTCTGTCCAGCCAAAGACACCCTGCACCAAAAAAACCACCACCAGCCTCATTCAACCAACATTCCCTCATCCACCAACACTTCACAAAAATTCTCTTTCCAATCTATACTCAGAGCCACCTCCAAATACAAGAAAACTTTTAGAAACCCCAACCCACGTGAGGCCTATTCCCTGTGCACCTCCAAGTCCCATTCCTTGACATCTAGGAGGAGGGGATATCATTTGATTGTTATGTGTGGTAGAAACTGTTGGAAAATGATGCATGAGCCTCACCATTTAATTGAAGATTCCATGCAACAGTTTTAGTAAACAATTAATTGTAATGAATGTTTGTATTTGCATGTTGTTGCATGTTGACTGTAACAGTCATGTGCATGCATGAGCTATATTTAGAGTTGGTATTCATAACCTGAAATCAGCCAGATTGCTGTGTAGAAATAAAAGTTTAAATCGTTGTTTTTTGAAAAAAGGCCTGCAGACTGTCTAAAATAGAAGCATAAAGGATTGAAGGTAGAAGAATTTATTTATTTATTTTTTAATAGAGAGGTTGCAATCAACAAGAAAAAGGGTGTTCTTAATTTTCTTTGGTTGAAGCCATCTGTGCATTGCTTGAGATCTGTGAAGAGAAACCACTTGGTAATCTGATTTAAACAAGAGAGGTGGTCTTCTATAGTTCAAAGGCCATTGAAGTCAATTTGTTGATTCATGCATGAAGGTAGAGGTGTAGTTGTTTGAATATTTTGTAGAGTTCAAAAGAAAGAAGTCTGCTAATTTATCACAGTTTTTCAAGAAGGTGAGTTTAAATTTTTTCTTTCAATGGGAAAGACTGGTAAGAAGGTGAAGAAAGAAACTATAAATTTATTGTGTGAGAAAGATAGTTTGAAAGATGAACTCGTGAAGCTGAAAAAATGTAATTCATAATTGATAGATAAGATAAAGGAGTTTTCAAAAGAAAGATGTGATTATTTGTGTGAAAATGAAAGTCTGGAAAAAGAATTAGAAAAAGTGAAAAAGAAAAATGAAGAGTTAGAAAAGAAAAATGAAGAGCTAGAAGGCAGATTGAAGCTACTTGATGAGGTCAAGAAAAAGAATGAAGATCTGGAAGGAAAGCTAAAGTTGTTGGAGAAAGAAAATGCATGTTTGAAATCAAAGTCACTGATATGTGATGCTACATGTATGAGTGATGTAGCTAAAGTTTGTTTAGGTAAAAAGTATGAAAATGATGATAAAGATGTGTATGAAACTAATGTTTTTGCAACATGTGAAGCTGAAAAAAAAGGTTGGTTTGAAAAGAGAAAAAGTTTGGGAAAACATGGGCAAAAAATGAGAGAGCCCATTCACCCAGTTGTGAGGCCAAAGAATGAAGGCTTGGGATATGGTGAGAGAGATCGAAGTGATGTAACAAGTGTTACAAGTTCGTGCAAATCAGCTAGAAGTATGGAGTTTATGGAATGTTCTCATTGTCACAGGGGAGGACATAAAAAAGAGAAATGTTGGGATCTTCATCCTTGTACAATTTGTGGGTTGAAGAATCATTCAGAAAAATCATGTTGGAACAGAGAGTGGAGTGGACAATCTGAGAAAGATTGTATGGAAATTGACTATGGATGGATCGATGGATCTAGTTGGAGGAAAGTTACAAGTATGTTTAAAAGGTTTTATAAATCTAAATGTTGGCATGTTAAAAGGAATAAGGTGTCAAATGATTTGAGAGACAGTGAGTCTTCTCTATATTAGAGAAAGAATTTATGAAAGTCTGCACACTGAGTTGTTCAGGTTCAGTCTTCAAAACTTCGGTACTGTATTGTGAGTCTCAGCATCAAAGGGGAGTATGTTGGAAAATGATGCATGAGCCTCACCATTTAATTGAAGATTCCATGCAACAGTTTTAGTAAACAATTAATTGTAATGAATGTTTGTATTTGCATGTTGCTGCATGTTGACTGTAACAGTCATGTGCATGCATGAGCTATATTTAGAGTTGGTATTCATAACCTCTATAAAAAGAGGTCATATGTAATGAATTGATATATCAGAGGAATAAAGACTCTACTGTGTGTTTGTGTAAAAGATTTGTTCTTCCTCTGTGTTTTGTGTTCTAGTATTTGTGCCTAGGCTTCTAGAATTTACAGAAACACCCTTGCCAGGTCGCTCAGTGAAGGCATCCCCACTCCTAATTTGGCTATTATGATGACATCCTCAACCCCACCCAAGAGGTCCGCCATGACCAATTTCCTTGCAATCAATAACACCATCGCCTTTGGCAGCTCCAAGTCTAACAATGCCGCTACAAACTGTGATGCTATATCCACGTTCGTGTGATATCTTTCAAATGAAACAATGAATTATTTTCCCATCACCATCTCCATTATGCTCAAAATGAGAGGGATCCCATTCCTTAAAGATTGAGCGTAGGTGATTCTCAGTGATCTTATCGAGGAACGGCCACAACTTCTGTGTCACTGTCAGCTTGATTAGTGCCTCCATCTCTGCCACCTTAGAACACACTCACCAAATTTTCCAAAATGAAGTCGATCACCACCCCTGCCACCCTATATTGACCATTAAACAAGTTTCAATTAATGCATTATGTCACATTGTTAAGGCAGAATGTCCTACCCAATGCCCTTGGAAAACCAACTCACTACACCTCCATCGCCTGAGAAGACATCTCATAAATGCTTCTCCCCACTACCATACTCTCGTACCACGCCAGCTAGGAAATATGCTACATATAACCCATCACTCAGACAACACTAAATTCGAGACCACCCACCTAGCTGCCGCGAGGTTTGAAAATATATATATTAGGTTTTTATATATAGTTTTTTTTAAAACAAATATTTTAATAATCAATATTGCTTTCATAAGTTAGTTTTTTTTTATATATAGTAGTTTTATTTTAAAAAAATACATATTAGTTCTTATATATAAAATTATTTTATTTAAAAAAATTAAAAATCAATATAAATTTCGTTATTATTTTTATATAGTTGCCTTATTTAACAAAAATGTATTAATTTTTTTACTTTAAAAATATTAGTTTTTTTAAAAGAGGAGACTATTAAAAATAAGTGTAAAATTTTAGAAGAATAAGTTTTTTCACTTGTGAAAGCAATTGTTTTTATCATTTTGAATTCATGTCATCTAATTCTAGAAATTAAATTAAATTCCTCTAATTATCATTCATGGAAAACACATATTTCCTTTATATTTAGATTCAAACATCTCTTTGATGTTGCAACAAATCCGAAGTCAGAGTTGGATTCATCCACATCCAAGGATGCTCAAGAAAATTGGAAGACTCAAAATGAGGAAGATCTTGGCCTCATAGGCATTTCCATGTCTCCCGAACTCTATGTTCATATTGAAAACTGCATGAAAGCCTATGAAGCATGGGAGATCCTCCAAACTATTTATGATAGTTCAAATGAGTTAAGGAAGATACAACTTCAAGATCAACTTGAAGATTTGAGATATACAAATTTCAAAACTATGGATGATTTTTTGTTAATGTTTGATGCTCTTAATAGTCAATTGCATGGTTTAGGAGAAAATCTTGAATCTCTTAGAATAATTCATATTATTCTTAAAAAATGTCTTCCTAGGAAATTTCAATAGTTTATTACAAATATTCATGCTCAATTAGCAATTCATTCATTAGCTAGTCAACTTATGATATTTTTGAAATTTATTAAGGAAAGAAGAAGAAAAATTGATTCAATTTGGTAATCTTAAAAATAGTGAGCATGTTTTAATTTCTAAAAATCATAAGCAAAATTTTAAGCCTCATAATAAACAATATTATAATCCTAAAACTCATCATAATAATACTAATGAGACTTATCACGAAAGTGTGTACCCTTGCTGAGCTGATAGAATCACTCAACCACCTCATTAATCATGGGATGATCTCCCTGAGTGTGGGCTTAGATGATGGAGACCAAACTCTAGAGAGGGTTGGTTCCCTTAGTATTCACCTATCCTAATCTATGCTAATGCTACTACTGATGAAAAGAGGTAGAAAGATGGCATGAAATGAATCTAACTATGAGGGTGATGCACAAAAATGTTGAAGACTATGTGTTTAAACTTGTTTGCATACAATACTCAAGAAAATATGGTTTTTCGTGTTAGACAACCTTGTTTTTGATGAGGAAAAGAAAGTTTTGATGGGACCCAAAACCTAGTACAAGAAGGTTTTGAAGGGACCTAAAACCCTTTACATTGCAAATTAGTTGCTAGGAAAATAATTAGCAAGCCATCAATAGCCCAACAACAACACCCGATCCAAGATATTCAAATCAACACAAGCTGCAACAAACAAAAACAACTAGGTTTTTACAAGGACCTTGAACTTGAAGGTTTTGAAGGGACCTTAAACCCTTTACAACTAGGTTTTCGCAGGGACCTTAAATCCTTAAAAATGTCATGAACATCCAGGCCCAAACACAACCTAGCTGCAACAAACCAATCGCTCAATAACCTCATCACTGAACCAAGAGGAAGAGAGCAACAACTACCCCCAACCAAGACAAGCCAACCAAACCAACTCCTTGCCATAGAACAAGAAGTACAAAGCAGAGCTAAAGAGGTAGAGAGAAATCCCATAAAAAACCTATCAAACCAGGTATCCAACTCACACTCCACCTCAAAAGGAGGGAGCTCGCCTCTAATGGAGAGGGAGTAACGATAATATTTTCCACCAAAGCCTGAAATCTTTAGCAACCTTAACCTCCACCTCCATAGGAGAAGTATCCACCTCAAAAGGATATGCAATTGAGGAAACCAAAAACTTTCAATCCCCAACTCCACCTCAATAGGAGAAAAATCCATCTCAAAAGGATCTGAGGAGAAAGACAATACTCCAACAAAAAAGGAAACCGTTCCATCCTTTGGAAAACCCAACAATAGGAACATAAGGTGGAACATAAAATGGAGCTCAAAAAAAAAATCCATCTGAATAGCTTTAAGCATTAAATTCAACTGGGTGTTCAGTGAGAGCATGAAAAGTAACCCAACCAACTTCCAAACAGCCACAAGGGAAAACCAAAAAAGCCACTCAAGGAACAACCCAAACAAAGCTCCCTTAAGCTTAACAGAAAACGGGGTACACAGGAAAGGAAAAGAAATCAACCCAACCAACTTCCAAAAAACAATAACAAAGGAATTCATCACCAAAGAAAGCAAGACAACCTCCACTCCCATGTTCCTCAACAACAAGAACCAAACTTTCAACCAAAACAAAACCCCAAACAAACACAAGGGGTTCAAAAAAATGAGCAAAACCCTCAAAAGCTCCAGTAACACTAGGGACAACCTGGAGAGGTTGAGAGCCAATGAAAAATAGCAAGGAACCAACCTACAAATGAGGGGAGCAAGAAACATATAGAAAAGTAGGACATCGAACAGAGGCTGCCACCACTAGACTCCCGTAGCAAGAGAGCTAAGAAACAACAAGAAAATAACATAAAGAGCTCCCACACCATTCACAGACCCTATGACCTGTAAATAGCAAACCAAAAACCAAGCAGAGCACAAAGCCAAAATAGCCAAAGCAACACCAAACCACAAATGATCCCTTGCACAGGCCACACAGAAAGAGGTGGAGGAAAAAAATAAGGCATCAACAACCAACCACCACAAACAACTATAAACCATCCAAAAGAGGACAATAAGGACAACCATGGAGATCACTGCAACAACAACAAATATCAAGAAAATCCACCAGAACCATCCGCAGACGCCCAACCACAAGCTGAGAAAAACAACAAAAGGGAAAATGACGCCCCCAAAAGCCAACCTCCCAGAGGCAGAAGCCAACCACAACACCATAGGGGCAGAAACACCCCAAAACCTTCACCAACGCCTAAAGAACAATAGACAAAGGTTGCAAAATGCCTGAGCCATCTAGATCTCCATCATAATCACCCTCCTTTGCATCTTCAGATTTGAAAAAGCCCCCTCATCCTTTCCCGCTCGCTGCTCCCATCGTAGTATATTTCATTAAGTTATGGAATATGCAATTTTCATACAACCTTGTTGTTCTACCTTATGTTCAAAGTTATTTTGTTAAAATATAACCTATTTTGTTGTTTTAGGAGGAAAATGATTCTATTTTCATAGTTGCATCAACCAATATAAGTGTTTTCTAACTAGTAACTAGCATATAAAGAAGAATCTATAGGTTTTGCAGGTGTTTTAAACATGAATTATTTAGAGATTTTGATATAAAAACATAGGAAATGAATAAAACCAATCAAAACATAGCCTAACCAACATAATGATGGTGAAATCTTTCCTTTATTGATAGAGATGCTTTCAATATTACACAGTTTGAAAATGACCTAATTATTTGATTAAAAATTCTTTGAAAAGTGAATTATTATAATATTTTCAATCTCAGGATTGAATTTTTTGAGTTACAATATAAAGTATGACCAGATAGAACTTTTTCCAAGTTACAATGCTTTAGCCAAAATACAAGAACTAAACTAAAAATGAGACTAGGAATGTCTTTTTGTCTCCAAAATATACCCAAGAAAGCTAGAACATGTCTAATAAAGAAAAAATGATATATGTGTTTTTGTTGCTAAGTCAAACTTCTTATTCGTGGGTGCCTATCTGAGCCCCCTCCTGTTCTTTCTCCTAGAAAAGCTTCTTGATGTTGATAACTTACTCAAACTACCTCTAGATATTCGAAACTACTACTACAAGCATCATAACTACCCAAAATAACTTTAATCTCCTCCATAACTAACATCAAACCTCTAACTGCTTCAAAATTGCCTTGCAAATAAATAAGACATGTATTTTTAGGAGTTTTGAAAAGATGAAAGTACTTTTGTGGCATGGGATAAGTCTCTTAATTGCTTTATTGAACATTATCTCTACTTTATCTTGCTTGTAACTCCTCTTGACACCTCTTTAACTCTAACATATCTTGACTCATTCAATTCTTTTGCATTGGTTATCCATTTTGTGGCCGTGAAGACCCCTTTTTATGACTCCATATCTTGATAGATACTTCATGCTCAAATATATTTTTTGTAGATATCAATCTCTTCACAACTTGCTCCATTATATGACCCCTTACATTGCTTATCCCTTTTATACATTGGATAATAATATTCAAGGCTTGTTAAGGGATTTAATGGACTCTACTCCAATAGTTCAATATTTACTATGAACTATCCTCACACCCTTGGATTATGACAAAAAATACCTTGAATCATAGAAACACTTGTCTCCTTAAACATATGTTTTGAAAGGATTTTATCTCTCCATGTCTATCATCTTCTTGACTAAACATTGTTTTCTATAAAATCGTTGTTCATTGTGTTTGGTGAAGACTGCCCACTATGACCAATAGAGTATCATTGAACCTATGATAATAGCTCCATTCTTGGACTATCTATAGAATGCATGAAGAGGATTGACCTTTTCCTTTGAAATAAAATTTGTCTTCTTTCATAGTGACAACAATACCATGGTAATGTCCTTTCTTTTTATGACTATACCTTCACAAGGAACTATCATAAACCTTTGGTTGTCCTTATTTGGTGTTTTCTCATTTAATTCTTTAGCGTTCTCTATATTTTTCAATTGAAGGCTCCTTAGATCATAAATATCTCTTACTGCCCTTTACTAGCTATCATTGCACTACCATTCCATTGAATTCCATTTACTAACAATCCTCTCATGTCTTGAATATGTATTATGTCAAGGGTTTCATGATGAATTTCCTATTACAATCCATTATTTATTCTCTATCCTTAATTGTTCATGCTTGTTCATTGTGTTTGGTGTTGCACTATTATCTATGAAGTGTCATTTAAACTCTTTCAAATTGTACTTAATGAACCATTACCTTTCCCTTGCATTGTAGATAAAAATATTACTAGTGATTATATTCATTATTGATGGTCTTTGCATGATGATTTCCTTCTTGCCAAATTTTAATCTTCTCTTTATTTAATCACTAAAAAATTGGAGTCTTCGCACTATGTATCATTCTCTTGATTTTCAACTTTGTGATTGTACCATGGACTTCCCTTTAACATCACTCATCTCCCTCAACAAGTCTTATGAGCATTGATAATTATGACTATCCCTCTTTGTTATCAATTTATGGATTGTCTAATGATTGAACATCCCTAGCCTTTCCATGATGTCACACTTTGTCTTACAATTGAGTTCTCATTGTGCTTTGTCACTTTGTTCATTGTAGATAGTCTCAACATGATTGCATTTCACATCTTGTTTCTCTAACACTCTCACTGTTCATTGACTTGTTAACCTCTGTAATTCTTTATCTACTATACAAGATCCCTTAAAACACTATGATACTACTGTCATTTTAATAGTTACCATTGACTGTCTTTTCAAACCCCCTTCAATATAGCTCATTTGGTGACTTTGGTTGCCTCTATCGTATCTTATTTGATTATGAATATTGTCCTTTAAGACTCTTCCTCTTTTGACTATCATTAGAATGAATTTTATCACAAAAGACAGTCATGTGATATCATGAAATATCAACCACAAATGAGTAGAGTCTAAATGCAATTTAAAGACTATCTTTTCTCCAAGCTTGTACCCCTTCAAACTCTTTTCCTTATTGTTTTAACACTTCCTTAGATTGTCTTCATGAGATATTTATATGTTTATTATCATAGGGTACATTATCATTATAGATTGACCTACTCTTATATATCCTTCTATCTCATTGTCCTCTCCTTTATATTGCCCTTGATGTTAACAATTGTTTTTTCCCTTCTTCATGGAATATATTGCATTTCTTTTCCTTCCCTCTTGGATTGTCATTTGTGGTTTGTCAAAGATTCATTATTCTTTGAAATGAATGGGTCTAGCCTACTAAAAGGACTAAGTATTTTCCATTTTTCAAAATTTTCACTTGCTTAGGGTCTCAATATGGTCTCTTCAAACTTGAAATTATCCTCATACTCCCTTCCTTTGTAGCATGCAACTTGATCATGCTCTTTGTATTGCCACAGTCTTTGTTCTCTCAAACCCTCTCTATTTCACTAGTCTACTTACCATGGGTTTTCCCTTATGGCCATGATATCAATATATATATCCTTAGGAAGACCAAAGTAACTATGAAGACCAAGGTTGATGTACATATGGATGTTGACTATCCTTTAGTTTATGTTATTTAACTATGGTGGTTGTTCCTCTGAGGGTGTTTGAGACTGTCATTATTTGGTGACACTGTTTTAATAAATATAAAACTATCCTTTATTAAGATTATTTGGTGAACTACTTCCCTCCACCTTCTCATGCTTGACAACATGCACATTTCTCAAGATTTGATCTCTAAAATTTGATAATGTATGACCATGAAACATAAAGCATGATAGTTTTGACCTTAAATAAAACTTTGACAAAACAAAAGTATGACCATTGATCTCTTCTCTTAAACTCACTCGGATGTTTCTTTAGCTTGAACACCTTAAGCAACTAAAAAACCTCCCAAAAAAACTTCATAAAAATTTATGAAAGATTTAATAACATATAAACTCCCTAGTAATAGAGGCATACCTGAGAATTTGTAACAATAAACATATAGAGTTTTCTATTGATATGAGAATTATGAAGGCTCGAGGCTTCTACAATTCGTTGCAACATGGGTAAAGTGTAGATGGACTCCTAGAAATCCTCCAATGGCCTTGCAACATGTATGAGGGGAAAATGAATCCTGTGAAACCTTTCAATATCATCTCAATGTGGGTAGATCAGAGCAACAAGGTCCCAAAATTTGTGTCAAACTAAGAGATATCTTCAATGCCAATGAACCAAACCCTAGGATTTCTCCTGCATTGTGGGTGAACGAGTAAAAGGAAAATAAAATCATTTATCGTCCCTCCCATTTCTCACTTTAGTATTAGAACAAATGATAAAATTTTGACTTTTCCCTTTTTTACATTATTAACACTTAAACATGGCCAAAAACTTAATAATTTTCTCATTCCTTTTTTGGCTACATTTAATTTTATGAAACCATTCTTTAATTTTCTTAATTACCTTTGACACAAAAATGTCAACAATACTAGAAAAAATAATTCTTATAAGAGGCCTCATTGTAATTATTGTGATAAAGATGCTCATTGGATTAATACTTGTTTTAAGAAACAAAATGATAAAAATCCCATGAGGAAAAATAATCAACAAAATAAACCTAATAATATTAAGTTTTACAACAATGCAAATAAATCTAGATGAGTTTTTACTTGTAGTTATAATGATTCAAAACCTCTTGAATGGGTTGATTCAAGTGTTTCTCAACATGTCACTTCTCATAAATAGGTATTTGAATCCATGCAACCCAACATGTCTAATGTTCCACTTCAACTTGGTAATACTCATAGTTGTAAAGTAGAATCAATTGGAGACGTGAATGTACATAATGGTAAGTTACATGATGTTTTGTATGTTCTTAAATTAAAGACTAATTTTCTTTTAGTAGCCAAGCTTTGTGAAGATTACAAAATAGAATTTTATAAAGATATGTGCTATGTGATTGATCCAAATCCAAATCATAAAGTAATTGCTAATGTTAAATTGGACAATGATAATTTGTTCAAATTTTATGAGTTTGCTCGTTCTAAATATTCTTTACTATCTACCATTGATTTCAATGTTTGGCATGAAATACTTGGTCATATCATTGTCTTGATGCAAAAATCTAATATGGTAGAAGGATTTCCTAGCATTGTTCCATTTAAAATTCTATGCACATGTTGCATGAGTGGTAAGGTGCATAGGGAGTCCTTTCCACAATGCCAAGCATGTAGGGCAGATCATAAGTTGTACCTAGTCCATAGCAACCTTTTGGGACCCATGGAAATAACTCCATCCAGGGGTCACGGTAGCACTTAATTTTTTTGATGATTATTCTAGAACAAATTGGACCCATTTTCTTCAAAATAAGGATCAAGTTCTTAATATTTTTGTTGAATTTCATAAATTTGTTGAAAGGCAATTTGGTTTCAAAATCAAAATTCTTAGGACTGATAATGGTAAATAAAATGCGAATAATGATTTCAATGGTTATTTAAAGTCATTTGGTATTAAACATAAGCTAACCATTCCATATAAACCTCAAAAAAATGGTGTAGCAAAAAGGAAACATAGAAAAATTATTGAAATGGCTAGATGTATGTTACATGCAAAGAATATGTCTTATAAATTTTGGGTTGAAGTAATGTTTTGTGCTACTTATATCATTAATAGGATTCCTACCAAAGCCTTAAAGGATATAACTCTTGAAGAGGCTTGGTCTAGTAAGAAACCTAATCTTAAGCATTTACGAATCTTTGGCTCAATTGCTTATGTTCATAAACCTAAAAAAGAAGGAAAAATAGATTCTAAATATTCTTGTCATAGTTTTGTTGGGTATGATGAATATTTTAAAGCTTATAGATTTTATAATCCTATCAATAAAAAATTTAAAGTTGCTAGAGATGTATGTATTTTTGAAAATGGTGTTCATGATTATTCCAAAGTGCATAATAATGAATCTTCTCAAAATAAAGTTATTGTTATTAAGGACAATCCTCCTTCTATGAGCCCTCATAATGCATCTCTTAGTCAAAGTGATAGTGAATATGATCATGTTGAACCTTCTCATCATGATTCTTCTTCAAGTGATGATACTCCTACATCTAATGAAAGCCTAAAAGGTTTTAAAAATTTCTTCAAGAAAGGGGATATTTTAACTAGAATGAATCAATATAAGGTTAGAAAGGAAAACTATGTTGAACAAGACAACTGAGAGGGGGGGTAAATCAGTTGTAGAAAATTTAGCCTTTAAAACTTTCACCAGAGATTAGATCTATTATTATTCATAAATCTGTTACTCTTCTAATATGATTAATCATTAAGTGTAAAAGAAAAAACTGAAAGAAGCAAAACACAACACATAATAACACCAGATTTACTTGGAAAACCAAATAAGGGAAAAACCATGGTGAGGATTAGCTCACAATATAGAGAATATCAAAACCGAATACAAAGGCTCACTGCCAAAATAGGACTCAGAGCCTGGAATAGGACCCATTGTTCAGCAAGGGTTAAACACCCGAAAGGCTCATTGCCATAGAACTACAAAAGAAGACATAAGAGATTTTTTATAGAGAGAAATCAATCTCAATGCAATAGATATTTCCACCACAATTCTCTCACACACTTGCATAAATTCTTGAATGATAGAGTACACCTTCAACTCACTGCCTCTAGAAACTCGCCACTTGAATTTTGCATTGATCTGCTCAAACTCGCATCATGCACACATTATTTCTCATCTATCTTGCATCTATCTTTCTCTTTCATTCCTTCACATCTTTCTCAACCATCTCAACTTCTATTTATACCATCTTCAACCTTGAAAATCTTCCATAGTTAGCCATATACCATTTGTATTTACAAATTCAAATTAATTTTTCACCAAAACATTCTACAGTGGAATTAGAAGGAGGGAAACCCAAAAAAACACTAAATGAGGACCTAAATAAATCCCAAGACGCCTCAACATGCTTCCATGAACTTCTTAAGTAGTGTTTAACACAAGGTCAACCAATACCAGTGTAAAACACATCAATCAATTAAGCACACTCAACCTTAACAAGATCCAATCTTTCTGATCAATAAATTTCACTCGAATACGACCTCGTCAACTTATCTTGAGAACTGCAAGTCATAAAACTCAAACAAGAAGAAATATGGAGCAACTACATTTCTCCTGGACCTCAACCAAATACACAAAAAAACACAGTTCACAACTGGTGAACATAACTTGCACTATACAACGATCTAGAAAACCAAAATATAGATATAGAAGCTTCCAAAACACATGAACAATACCTCATATCCTCACTAGCATAGCCGCACATTCTAGAGCAAAACCCAGAGAAAACACTGAATACTTGTAACCTTTCTTTATTACAATTTTCTCAATATCCTTGACATATACAACCAATAACCAACATACATGACATCAATGACAACAACAACCAGTTGACCAGTTGACATCAATGGCAACACCTTCATACTTCCAACAATCTCACCATTTTTTCATTGATGGAAACACATGATGTGAAAAACCATCAAAGAAAACACACTAGCTCTAAACACACTTTCTCATGATTTTACTTTCTCCCACTTAGTAGATAAATTTTGTCACATGATACTCTCTGCAATTTTTTTTTTCACATGATACTCTTCTCCAAATAAACTTTTTCACATGATACTCTTCTCCCCCTTTGACATCAATGGCAAAGGAAAAATATATTTAACATTGTTTTCCCTTTGACATTAAGAACCTCACCAGTACTGAATACTCCCCCTTAGGAGTATACCCAAACACTTTTTTAATGACAACACAAGATACTACCTACTCCCCCTAAGAGGTAGCCACCAAACATCAGTCCAAAAGAAAGATAGATCCATAGATCCACCAGACTGATGCATCTCCATATGCATCTAGTTCAAGAAGGGAGGGGAAATGACCCCTAACTTCTCCTGGAGATACTCAAAAGTATCTTTAGGAAGAGCCTTAGTAAATATGTCAGCAATATAATCCTTTGTAGATACATACTCAAGATTTACTTCATTCTCCATAACTTTCTCTCTCAAAAGTGATACTTGATAGATATATTCTTTGTCCTTGAGTGAAGAATTGGATTCTTTGAAATGTTAATTGCACTTGTATTATCACATAAAATGGAAATGGGATCATCATACATTACTCTGATATATTTTGATGTCTGTTTCATCCATAAAACTTGCGTACAACAAGATGCAATAGAAATATAATCAGCTTCTACAGTGGATAAGGAAATTAAATCTTTCTTTTTACTCAACCATGACACCAATCTGCAACCAAGAAAGAATGCACCACCACTTTTACTTTTTCTATCATCAACACAACCTACCCAATCTACATCTATGCAGTTAGTGTAAAATCAATATCCCTAGGATACCACAAGCCATAACCTAGAGTGCCATTCAAATATCTGAATATCCTTTTAACAACAACATGTGTTTCTTTAGGGTCTTATTGAAATCTAGCCACAAGACAAACCACATGCATGATATCTGGTCTAGTAACAATTAAATACAATAGTCCTCCAATCATAGATTTGTACTTGCTATGATCAGCCTTAGGTGAATCATCTTTGCTCAATTTGTAGCCAGTCACCATAGGAGTGCATACTAGTTTGGAACCATCCATTGCAAACTTCTTCAACATCTGTTTTAAATATTTTGACCGTGAAATAAAAATCCCTTTTTCTATTTGACTAATTTGAAGCCCAAGAAAGAAATTCATCTCACCAAACATAGACATCTCAAATTATTTTTGCATTTCTTCAGCAAAAATTTTGCACATTGTTTTATTTCCTCCAAAGATAATATCACCAACATACACAACTACTATCAAGATCTTGTCATTTTCAATTTTGAAATACAAATTACTATCCGTTGTACCTTTATTGAAACCTTGTTGAATCAAATATTTGTCCAACCTTGCATACCAACCTCTAGAAGCTTTCTTTGATCCATATAAATCCTTCTTCAATTTGCAGACCATATTCGGTTGTTCCATGTAAACTTCTTCCAATTCACCATAAAAATATAGACTTTACATCCATCTGATAAACTTTTAAATCTTTATGTGCAATAAATGCCAAAAAAATTCTAATAGCTTCCACCCTTGCCACCAGAGAAAATGTCTCCTGAAATTCTATGCCTTCTACTTGTGAGTAGCCCTTACACACAAGTCTTGCTTTATTTTAGTGACCACTTCATTTTCATTCAACTTGTTTTTAAATACCTATTTTGATCCAATTATGTTTTTATCTGTTGTTTTAGGGACCAAATCCTAGGTTTGATTCTTCTCAATCTTCATAAGTTCTTCTTCCATAGCTTTCATCTAATCCTCATCTTTACATGCTTCACTTACTGTCTTAGGTTCAACTTCAATAAGTAAACAAAAATTTATTTCACCACCAGCAGTAGCTCTACTTCTTGTTAATACTCCCTTCTTCTTGTCTCCAATGATTTTTTTTTTTTTCTGAATAATTCTTGTGCACATATTTAGGTGTCTTTGGGGACACCACTAGAGCTTCTTCTTCTTTATTTTTCTTTTCCTATTCTTCCAAAAATTCAACTTCTATGCAACCAGGTTCATCCGATACATATCCATCAATTTCCATTGAATTCTTCAATGCTTCATCCACCTTGACATTTGTGCTCTCTACAATCTTTCTTAGCCTTTTATTGAAACATATGTAAGCTTTAATTCTAGTAGAGTATCCAAGGAAGATACCTTCATCACATCTAGCATAAATTTCCCTAAATTTTCTTCATCCCTTCTGATAAAACATTTGCTTCCAAATACCTTGAAATACTTGACAGTAGGAATTATTCCACACCATAGTTTATAGGGGGTCTTAGTACTATTAGCTTTTGCTTGAACTCGATTGAACACATAAACAATGGTATGAATAGATTATTTCCAATAAATTTTTGGTAGAACTACCTCTATGATCATTGATCTAGCAACTTTCTAAATTGTCTTTTTCTTTCTTTCAACAACTCCATTCTACCAAGGAGTTCTAGGAGTAGACAATTGCCTCTTTATTCCATAAAATTCACAAAACATGTTAAACTCATTGGAGGTGAATTCACCACCTCTGTTAGACCTCAAACATTTTATTCTCAAACTTGCTTCATTTTCAACCATAGCCTTAAATGCCTTGAATCTATCTAATGCATCAGATTTCTCTTGAAGAAAAGTAACCCATGTATATCTAGAGTAATCATCAATCAAAAGCATAAAGTACCTATCACCTTGTAGATTTCTTAATCTTGTAGGACTACAAATATTTGTATGAATTAAATCCAATAGTCTGGTAGTAGATTGTTCCTTTGACCTAAAGCAGTTTCTAGCTTGCTTTCCAAACTGACAATCTTTAGAAACAACATTAAAACATGTTTTGTAATCCTCGGTAAATCTCTTATAGCTTGCACTGCACTAATCCTTTCCAAGTTGTCAAAATTCATATGACACATCCTCTGGTGCCATAACCAACTATCATTAATCTGAGACAAAAAGCAATGTCCATCAACACCCTTAAGTTGATAAATATTTCCTTTAGACTTTTTTCCTGCAACAATCATTGTTTCAGATCCTTTCCTAATTTCACATCTCTCATCCTCAAATACAAGATTATATCCTTTACTACACATATGTCCAACACTCAAGATATTATGCATTAAACCCTTAACATAATAGACATCATCAATATTATGCTTGCCATCAAAATTGACTGAACCTATCTCACAAATCTTAGCACCAGTATCATCTCCAAACTTAACTAAGCCTCCA
>VDFB02000008.1:338711802-338735509 GCA_007258455.2 Sequoia sempervirens
AAACTTGCAAATGAACAACAAAACTTCACAAAGACCAGACCCCTGCAAAGGTCCTCAACATTCATACAATGGCAAATGAATCAACTGAGAACAATCCCCAAGGTAGATTCATTGAATTCTGCAAAACTCACCAATTGACATATGTTTTCCTTGTAGTAGTGGGAACCCGGTTTTAGCTAGTTTTCACCCAAACTTCCCAAATGACTCACCAAACAAATAATGGATTTAGACACCCTTTTCGGAGTTACACAACATACAGGAAAATCAGATACACCTTCTTAAGACCAAATGCCTCAAAATTGGATTTTTCATAGTTTTAAGCCTCAAATTAGGCCATTTTTACAAAGAGACTACCTTTAGATCTCCACCCCAGACCTTCTAACCCAAAGACAGTCTTGACTCAAGTTCCAAAACTAAGGTTTTTCCAGGTTTCATGACCCCAGATGCTCAAATAAGCCTCCAACACAAGAACCCTCCTTGTAGCCTAAGTAACTAGGGTTTTAAGGCACCCTTATTGAAACTTCACCTTCCCAACCACTCCTAGCCAAACTAACTGTTTAGACATCTTGTAATAGGTCCACCCATGCACAAGAAACACTCACTTGGCCTTTGACATCGTTGCTTTATCTTTTCATAGGTCTGAACCACCATTTTCCAAGAGGAAATATACATTCCCTGCCCTTACTTTCATCCTTCAAGACAAGGGCTCATTCTCCCACGCCTCCTACTTCCAAAATAACATTTCCTACACCCTACTACATCATCCCACCGAGTTACATTTGATGACAGTAGGTGGGATGATGGTTATGCCATCAAAACAACTTCAAACCCTTAAGCCTGTTCAGGAACCCGGTAAGAGAAGTTTAATGAATTAAGGCCCTAAAAGAATAGAACAAACCCTGCCAAGTCACCAAATGCAGGTTAGAACATTTATCTACTGATGCACATAAGAAATCAGTGCAAAGGAAGCTTGTACGGCCTGCACACAGGCAGAAGAACTCAGAAAAACCAGTGAAATTCTAAAAAAACAGAGTAAATCAAATGTTTTATTCATTCCCCTCAACTTCAACAACCACATCTCGAGCCTCTCAAGGCTTTACATAGCTTTTCTCATCCCCCTCTAACTGACCAATGCCCCTAACCACTAAGAAACCAACTTTCAAAACACATAACCGTTGCAATTACAAATTTGTTGCATTATGCAACTCACAAATTTGCAACTTTTATCACTTTCCTACTAATGACTCTAAACTAATGACTCCATTATATCATTAAGATCTCACCCTTGCTCATTTTACATACAATCTCTCATATTTTCCTTTTAGGCTTACAAATTCAATTTGTTGACTGATTTTAATGCAAGAGTGCATTTGACCATCAGACATGGAAAGTTGCAACTAGGTGATTAGGTGCTCCTGCACCAGACCCCAAGGTATATTGCTTATGGAAAACCTACTGCTCTGTTACCTTCCCATACAGTAGAAGCTTATAAAACAGAGCAGGTAAAGGACTGCCACATTTTGATAAATTCAGATCCATAGGTACCATCTTCACACTTGACCAAGCCAGCTTGATGCAGCAGAAATTTTATTACCTTCTCTGTCTTTTCCAGATGAAATCTCTCCTAAAGAAGAGAGGATTTATCCATTCTGCATACTTTGAGCACTTTCACTGATGGGATGTATGAGAAGCAAAAACATCACCCTTAAGAAAGCCCTGAATGGCAGCCTCCTCCTTTGTTAGAGACTCTAGTTTTGATTCTATTCCTCTGACAGTTCTCATTGACACCAGACCCCTGAACTCATAGCCAGTGCAAAGAAAAGAAGACAGATTAATGGGTGTAGCCTTATCCACCACCTCAGTCATATCAATCCAAAATCTGTCCTAGACATAATATTTTCCAATTGCCTTGGTTAGTTCCTTGTCCCATGTGATACTAAACATGTTGCTTACAAACATGGAGGATATGTCAGAGTTTACCCGGTGTCTTGCTGCCCCCTCAACAGAATCATTGCCCAACACCTTTTGAATCACTTCCAATGCATCACTGCCCTGAAAGAAGAATATCCTTATCATCGTGGCCTCCATAATTTTGCTAAGGAAAGCCATCTGGTGGAATGTTTCCTTTCCAATTGAAATAGAGGCCTCTTGGATTAGAGCACTGAGAATGCAGAAAATAGAAGATTGTTTTGAGGATGCCAAAAATGAAAGCTGGCAGAGATCAACACCATTCTAGTATGCAAATTGATGGAGGGCACCTCCTTGATGGGAAAGCATTGATCAAATGTTATGAACTGCCAATTCCACTATCCTTGGTTGCACTTGTAATGATTACGATGATGCAAGAGTCTCATCAATCGCTTTACTCCATAAACTGCAAAGGTTTTGCCACCTATCAATTTCATCACTTATAATGGGCTCCTCATTTTGATTGATCTCTTGGTTTGAAAGAAAATCAGCTATTTTATTCCCCTCTCTGTGGCAATGGTTGATGGAGAAAGATGGAAGGTTATCCAAATTATTTCAAGCATTGTTTAGGATGTTGTTTATCCTCCAGTTCATAGAGTGCCATTTTTTAAAGCAGAGGACAATTACCAGCGAATCCCCTTTGATAATTGTATTGTCTATGTTGCATGAACTCACTAATTGCAATCTGAGTAGCAATGCCTCTGCATCTGCTTCATTATTTGTGCCTGTTTTTGATAATTTTTTATGCTTCCTTAATCAGCACATCTGTGGAGTCACAGATAACACATCTTGCCCAAGGGTCCCAGGTTACCATGGGAGATGCCATCAAAATTCAATTTCCATGTTCCTATTGGTGGGGGGTTCTATTGGATGTTGTTACGATCTAGGGAAGAGGAGTGAGATCTGGAGATCCCATTAATGGGGCCATACCATGAGTTTTTCTTGGCATTCCCTTAAGCGAATTGTTAGAGGCTTAGAATGGTTGAGTGTGATCTTAGAAGTAAGTTTTATTTTTGTCTCTTTGGGATCAAAC
Source organism: Sequoia sempervirens (assembly GCA_007258455.2). NCBI lineage: Eukaryota > Viridiplantae > Streptophyta > Pinopsida > Cupressales > Cupressaceae > Sequoia > Sequoia sempervirens. The sequence goes on from VDFB02000008.1 coordinate 338,714,804, forward strand.
TTTTGCATGACCTTTTGCGCAAATTTATTTTCAGGAGGTGTTTTCCTTTACCCTAAGACTTTGGCCTTGCAAACTGGTTAGAATGGTTGAGTGTGATCTTAGAAGTAAGTTTGATTTTTGTCTCTTTGGGATCAAACTTTTGCATGATCTTTTGCGCAAATTTATTTTCAGGAGGTGTTTTCCTTTACCCTAAGACTTAGCCTTTGCCAACTGATTAGAATGATTGAGGGTGATCTTCTTAGAAGTAAGTTTGATTTTTGTCTTTTGGAATCAAACTTTTGGATGACCTTGTGTTCAAATTTTACTTAAAGTTTGCATTATGGTTCTTTGTAATTTTCCTTGGAAGCTACAACAAAATGGAGCATAGATTGATCCAGAAAAAGGAAGAACAGAACCAAGAATTCACTTAGGAAATCCCCACATTAAAGAAAGAGAACTGGCCTAAGGCCCTAAAGTAATATTTCTAAAGAGATTAAAGATTTATTGGCAACTTGACAGACTAAGAAATGTAGAGAATAAGTGTTGCACAAAAGCTAGTAGAAGCTCATTACTGAGGGGTGCAACTGAAGAGAGCCACAAAACCCAAAACTTGAATGGCCAATGCAGCTCTGGCAATGTTATCCAAAACCACAATTAACCAAGGAGGTTAAAGACAAAAAATGACATTCTCAGATAACTCCAAGTTTAACTTGAAATACCCAGAAAATATAAAGCTTGTGATTTAAATGAACATCCACCACTAGAACAATGCTTGCATTGATGCCATAGTTGCTATCTCCATACATTACTGGCTCCATTTGACAGGAAAGTTTCTACTCTAAGAGCTTTAACTCCAGATTGTACTAAATGTCTTGGATACCTTTCAAGCATAAATAGCATCTTCCGAAATTTCACATTTGAAAACCTTAATTTGATTAAGGGGTGGGGTCCTGATGGAGACATGTATTCCAAGAATTAAGGGAAATCATCACAAATAGTGATACATGCTTTGTTATTTGTCTGGATGTTCTTGAAAACTTCTGATTTATACCCAATTCTAGACCTTACACCAACCCCTTATTTTACTAAAAGGTCTGCAACATTGTTACTTCTCATAACACAATCAAAAAGGATGATAATGGAAGATCTTTGAATAGGAGATATCCTGAATAATCATATTGAACATTCAATTTTGAAGCCCTTTTTTAAAAAATGGAGCCAATAACTAACTTTGACCCTTTCTAGTTCTGTATTTAACCACATATTAGAGATGGCGAGGAAAAGTTCCTGGAGAAGAGCTTTTTCCATTGATTATTTATTAGATGAGTTCCCATGATTTAATCAAAAATATGCTTAAACTCTTCCATCTTTGCTTCTAAAGACTGCACCCCTGCTTGCACAACCAAGATTATCTTTGGCAGTCCTATCAAAATCCAGTTTCATTCTTCCTATGCTAAGGATGGCTTCATTTATCAGTAAGCCATTTTTCCTTCACTGTTCTAACACCATTTCCATGGATGAATAATTTTATATCAGAGAAGTACTTTGTGGGAAAACTGGTTAGCTATCTATTTAACTCTCAGCCATGTAGTTTCTTCACATGACATGCCTACTCTTTCATGGTAGCTTTGGGCTTTAACCTATCAAAGCCATGTGATCTTAAGCAAATATATAATATGTTCCAGTTTTGAAAAAAAATGCTTGCAATTGGTTACTTTTCCTATCGAAACCATGGAAGGGGTTTACTAATGGCAAGTGTTTGTGTGCAGAATGGACACACTCCAAAGACATATGCCATTTACAGGCCCTGATGGCATGAATGAACTCAAAAAGATTGCTTTACGATTTGAAGAGAAGATTTATGCAGCTGCTGTTGATCAGGTCTGTTACCTGCACGTTTATCTCATATGTATATGTGTGTGTGTGTGTGTATACACAAGTTGTTATAAGTATTGGCCTTCTATCAAAGGTAGTATTTGTGTCAATTGCTTGTTATTCTTAAACAGTAAGTAATGAACACAGCCTTATACATCCTTTACATGATCCCAACTGGCATTGTGGAAGGTTGAAAGATATGCCAAAGTAATTAATTCTGTATGAGTTTCCTTAAATAACTGCTGTCTATGTCATATTGAGCATATCTTTTTCAAAATTCCATGTGATTGGTTGTTGCAATATAAATATATTACACTTGTTTATTTACCATGTTGGGAAGAAAATATAAAACACAAGAGCCAAATTGTTGAAATGTTTGATCAAGTTAGGAAAAAGACAAAGCTGATAATATCATAATTGTATATGTGTGCATGTGTGCAGTTATCTGTATTATATTAACTAAATTTTAAATCCCAATCTCCCTTAATTTATCCTTTTTAGCTTAATATCCATCATCTTCTTGCAATAAATGATAATTTTATCCAGATTTCTTACACTTTTCCCTCTATGTGAATCTTTAAAATCTTGATTCAATTTGATGGTTTCAACTTTCATTCAAGAAGGCAGCATAGCTATGGTTCTTCTAAATATCTATGCTATTGTGCACTTTTTACAGCAAGATGAAGTTCTTGTTGCATTGCGTCTTTCAAGTCATATGGTTTCTATTATTTTTTTAATGATACATTTTAAAAATTATACACGTTTGTCAAGGGATTAAATCTATGAAGTTTTTTCTTCTCTTTTCTTTGGAGGATAATGTTGTCCCTCTATCTTATGCAGCAAGACTATCTACGAAAAATATCTCTCAAAATGCTATCATTAAGAAATCATGTTTCTCGAGATGGAAACTCTCTGGCAGGTGGTTCTTCTAGTAGCAACCAGAAGCCTATGGATCCTGGTGGGCACAGGCTTAGAGAATGCTAATTTCTAATAAAAGGACTGGTTTTATTCGTTAAGCATAATTTATACTATCATTTCTTTTTACAACAATGACTTTACTTGAAATAATTCCTTTTATTTTGTAATTCCAGTGTTTAAATGAGGTTTTTGACTGAGTAGTCTGTTGTTTGGTTGTTTCAACATTGAAACAGGACTTCTGATGCAGACACAGCTGAGAAATGCATCACACACACCAACTATTGTAGGTGGCAATGGCATTCCACTGCCTGGACAGCCCCAAACACAACAAGCATCACTACCACAGAATCAGAAAGTTACCATGAGTGCAAATGGAATGCAAAACTCAGCTGGCTTACCATCCACATTGTCTTCTATGACTAACTTATCCCAAAGTACAGGTGGACTTGGTTTTGGTACTCAAAGTGCACCCAATAACTCGCCAGGTTCGGTTTTACCTCACAATGGTCTTCCTTTAAATGTGAGGCAGATGCAATCAAGACAGCAGCAAGTAGTTCCACAACACCAACAGCCACAGCCACAGCCCCAACACCAGCTCCTTTATCAGCAACCTTTGCAACACCAGCAGCAACATTTGCAACACCCTCAACAACAGGTTCTTCTGAAAGATAATCTTCAACAGCAACAGATTCCAACATCAATCCTCCAGCAGCAGCAGCAACAAACCCAGCTGGCTTCACAACAATCTATTATGCAATCAGCTCAGGCACCTACTCTTCAAACAAGTCAGCAATCTTTAATGCGACAGTCTCAGCCCTCTGTTCTTCAACCTGCTCAGCAGTCAAGCCTACAACAAACATCTCAGTCTTTCCTTCAGCACCAGCAGTCTGTCCTTAGGCACCAATCTGTTTTACAACAACAGCCATCCATTATTCAGCAACAGCAACCATCAATGTTTAATGTTTCAAATATGCAGACACAGCAACAGCAACAGCAACAACTCCAACAGATTATACAATCCAAAACTTCTCAATATCAGCAAGCACAGCAACAGTCACCATCATTATTACAACAACAATCACAGCAGTTGCAGCAGCAACAACCACAACAACTTCTCTCGCAGCTGCAACATCAGCCCCAGCAATTGCAGCAACAACCAACATTGTTACCACAGTCAAACTCAGTACAACAAGAGCTTCAGCAAAGGCTTCACACATCTGGTGGCGTATTGCAACAGCAGCAGCAGCAGCAGCAGAGTTCTGTTGAACAGCAAAAGCAGTTACTACAAGCCCAAACCCAGAGGCTGTCGGATGTCCCTACAAGTAAATTTCATTTACCTCTTCTATTAGTTTATCTCAAGTACCTTATTTTATTCTTGTTTGAATGGTAACTGAGATTGATGACACATTATGGCCATCCCTCTTGTCTATCTACTGCACATGTTGGACTTGATCTATCATTGATTGAAGGTATACGTTCAGTCTTCCTTTTTGATATTTTGGCATAATAGAAAGCTTCAGTGGACTTACATATTTAGGAACTGTGGGATTTTCCAGCATCAGTGGAGTCATCAGGTCAAACTGGACAATCAAATGTTATGGACTGGCAGGAGAAGATCTATCAGAAGGTATGATCTTTGCAATCTCTTTTTTTCCGAGCTATTGATCGATTTTCAATATTGTGGACATTTCACTTCACTGGGGATAGAGTTTGAATGATTGCTAAGGTATAATCTAAAATAGAATACCAGTTTGCGAGATAATTGAAAGGATTTACAACCAGTAGATTGATTTGTAATCTGATATTTTTAACTTATATCAGAACTGATGAAATTAGTATATCGAAGAAGATGGAAGATCCTAAAGGAGATTGTAAAACCGTATTAAACTGGTACAATGGACATAGAAATATGAATAACCCTTAGGGCTCTTGCATGATACTTATCTTCTTAGGAAAACACTGTCTCAAATTTTCAGTGGTCTTTTCTCCATTGTACTACAACCACAATGAAGTTACACCTGACCTGGGGAAAGGAAGGATATGACAATGAGAGAAGTAGAACTCAATGATTGCTAGGAATGATACACCAACATTTAGTCAACTCATTAAATGATACTCTAATACCTGCAGCTTGTCATTCAGCTTGGCTGTCAAAATTCAGTAATACATTGGTGGATGTGAGTATTACATGAGTCAAATAGATCTAATACTTTTCAATTCAATGAAATAACATGGAAGTTTTTTTTGGCTGATATTTTAAAGAAGTATTACAATTATTAGAAACTGATAGATTATTTGGTGTTGCCTTCAAAATATCTTTAGTGATCCTGAAACAAGCATTGGGGGTGCATGTCCCTGCATTGATGTGTTAGTATCCTCCCACTCTCTGCTGTAAACATAACTGGCGGTTCTGGTCTTAACTAGTGATCTCTCTCTCTCTCTCTCTCTCTCTCTCTCTCTCTCTCTCTGTGTCATGATATTTATCTTCTTATGAATGAACTGTCTCAGATTTTCAAGGGTCTTTTCTCCATAAAAACTATGAACACATTTAAGTTACTCCTGAGCTGGGGAAAGGATAAGACAATGTGAGAAGTAGAACTCAGTAACTGCTAGTAATAAAACACCTTAACATTTAGTCAACTCATTAAATGAGTGGAGTCACATTGTCATTCAGCTTGGCATTCAAAACTCAGTAATACCTTGATCGTTGTGAGTAATACACACAAATCAAATACATACTTTAGTAATTTCAAATTTGTGATTCAATAAAATATTCTGGATTTTGTTTGGCTGTTATTTTAGATATGGATAACAATTATGAGAAACTGATAGATTATGTGGCATTACCTGCAACAAAAGCTTAACAAATCTTGGAAACAAGCATTGGGGGTGCAAGTCCTTCCATGGACCCTCTCTCTGGTGTTAATATCACTGGCCATTCCAGTCTTAGCTAGCTCTCTCTCTCTCTCTCTCTCTCTATTGCTGACAACAATTTTGGCTACTTTGACAGAGACAATAAGCTCTGGATAGACCCCAAACATAGAATGCTAACAGATTTTCAGTATGTCCAAAATGCAGCATGCCAGCAATAGGTTACCTTGTTGCCTGCTAACAGATCAAGGGCTCTCAAGTGAACTAAAGTTGAGTTTTTGAATGATGTTTAGCACCTTCAGTTTACATACATGGAGAATAGTGGTTATACTGGATGATGTAAAATAAGTCTTTCATGCCAAGGTAGTAGACATTTATAAAAGACTAATTGGTGAAGGGGTAGAAGAATTAATCCATTTTCATTGTCAATTCTTACTACCCAATTTGGACACAAAAAGTCGATTAATGGGACTATGCCATTTCTTTATGGGAAAACAATTTTCAACACTCATTGCTACAACCTTCGCTGATGATTCTTGTGTACTTTTAACGTTTTCAAACCAGCATTTGGTTCCAGTCATCATCTAAATTGCACATTGATAATTAAAGAAAACTTTTACAGTTATCTTATTCGGTCTGTCATTGTGATTTTTGTCATCTGTGACCTCTATTGTATATATAATATATGGTTTTTTTGATTGTGCTATATCCATCATCTATGATTCTATTATCTATAGTTGTTAAGTCACCTTATTCTAATTTGTGCATATAATGATTCTTCTTAGTCTATTAAGACCAAGACATCTCTTTCTAGCAATGATATTAATAGTGATGCAATTTTTTTGCAGCTGCAAAAGCTGAAGGATATGTATTTTCCAGATCTAAAAGAATTACTCCAGAGGCTTTCTATTAAATGTCAGCAGGTAAATATACTTTTGTTTCCACTCACTTTTTCTGTGGTATAACTATAATTTAATCAAATGGTCTGACGGTACAAGCAAATGATTCAATTTGGCATCCGCATCAATGCTTAAAAATTGTTATTTTGGCAGCCTATGGCACCTGATCAACTTGAGAAGCTAAAGGTGTATAGAACCAAAGTTCATCGCATGATGCAATATTTTCAAGTTTCAAAGCTGAATATTCCACCTGGATTCCCAGAAGACAAGATTGATGCTGTTGAGAAGCAAATTCAAAACGTATTAAACTCATTTAAGCCAGGAAAACCTACTCTGCAACAGCAACAGGGACATCAACAATTCCTCCCTCAGTCTGGCAGCCATCTACATTCTATGCCGCAACAGTCACAATCTCTAATGCCTCAGTTGCAGCAGCAAGAGAAGCATTCTAATCAGCTTCAACAGATGAATTTACAGGGTTCAACAACACCAATGCAACCAAACACTGTTGCACCTATTCAGCATGGTTCCATGCCACAGTTGCAGCAATCCGGTGGGCAAACAACACTGCAAAATAATCGAACTGCAATGCAACCTGGGGCTAGTCTAAATTCTACACAAGGAAGTGGTATAGGTGCTCTGCAGCAGACTTCCTTCCAACAGAATAGTAATAATAATATTAATGCTCTTCAGCAAAATAATATCACTCTTCAGCAAAATAGCATAAGCTCTTTACAGCAGTCTGGAAACAATCCCTTACAACAAAATGATTTAAACCCTTTGCAATTGAATGCAAATCCTTTGCAACATCATCACCAAGCAATGAAACCACAAGAAATCTTCCATGCACAGCAATTTAAGAATATCAATATGCACAATCGGCAGATGCAAATTCAACAACAACAGCAGCAGCAGTTCCAGCAACAACATCCGCAAAGCCAGCAGCAGCAATTCCAGCAACAACATCTGCAAAGCCAGCAGCAGCAGTTTCAGCAACAGAAGCAGCAGCAAGCTGCTCATATGCAGCTACAACAAATGCCACAGTTTCAACAAGTGAATGAATTGAATAGTGAATCAAAGCCTAAACCATCTTCTATTAAACAACCATTTATGCAGCAACATCACACATTAAGTCAGCGTCCAGTTTATCAACAGCAGCAGCAGCCATTTAAGACAGGGTCATCGCTTTCTGTTTCCTCACCTCAACTTCTTCCAGCTGTTTCACCTCAAGTCTCTCAGCAGTCCTCTCCACAAATAGATCAGCAAGGTCTAGTTGCATCATCACTTTCTGTTCCCAAGCTTGGAACTCCCATTCAACCAGTAACCTCACCATTTACAGCTCCTTCACCCTCAACCCTGCCAGCTCCTTCACCCATGGAAGATGCTGAGAAGCAATCATCTGCAATTACGAATATTGGAAGTAGTCAGGGCCTTCAACAAACAGCAAATGCACTGAACCATTCTCAATCTCTTGCCATTGGTACACCAGGAATTTCTGCTTCACCTCTGTTAGCTGATTTTTCTTCTAGCCCTGCTCAGAATATTGCTAACCAGGATGGACACCAAAATGTTTCACCTGGACTTCTTATGGAAGACAAGTTAAGCACAAAGGAACCCCCTTTCAAGCGGTTGATAAAAGTGGTATGCATGCTTCAAACTTTTAGTTTAGGAACTATATTCACTGCCTATTTTTTGGGAGAATATGTTTTATATAAGAGAAAAAGAAGCATAACATGAAGAGCTATAATATCGTAAATTTTTCACATGGCTATTTGTAGTTATACTTAGATCATATGGTTTGGGGTTTAACCCCATTAATTGGGTTTATGTTGTTTTTGTGTTATACTTTTCAGTTACTTTTCTATTGTAACTTAATGTACTCTCAAGCTCCACTGAGCTAATTTGGTCGTTTGTGGAAATTAATATGATTTCTTTTTTTTGTCTTTTTCTCAACCCTACATAGGAGAGAAAGATGTCAACAGGCACAGTGTACTTTACTGATTTTTAAGAGTTGATGCATTAATACTCTTACATTTCTACTGATACCTTTGCAAATTAGTATTGATTTATAACCTACATAAAATTACAATTTATGTTGTTGATAGATTAGTCACTATCTTCTAAGCATATATAATATTCATGTTCTGGTCTGTTGAGGGCAATTTTATTCTAAAATAAAATTGCTGCATATGTTTCAAATTGACCTTTCTCTTTCAATAGAGATTGTTGTTACACGCTCCTGTGTTTGAAAAAAAACAGACATCCATGTGGCGATATTTACAGAAGTTTGGAAGTGTTTTAGGATTTGTTGTCGATGTAAATTTGTTGGTAGGTTAATCCAGAGTGAGAATGGGAGTGGGTTAGATATAGCATTTAGCATTTTACTCTGTATATTCAGACATTATAGTGATATTGTTCAAAGGAGGACATTTTCTGTTGGATAAAAATGATCTGAATAGAGACAAGAGCAAGGCGGGCAATATGAAATGAACCCTCCATGAGATGTTGTCTTATGCAAGTTATAAATTCTAATAAAGTCCTCTTTGAAAATATTGGCTTCCTTGTATGTTGATCAAGATTTTGCTGCTGTGCTATTTGAGGCTGTTTGGTATAGATTTGTATATCCTTGAACTTGAAAGGAATCATTTGCTTTTGTCCTAGTGACCTTGGGGCTGATGAATATCAATACATAATTGCATGAGGATATGCCAATAAGATAGTTTATGAGAAGAGTTATATGCAGCTGGCTGAGAGTAATCTAGCCAAAGGCTGTTTGAAGAAAAGGTTGTCATATTTTGTTGTGGTGTAAGACCTTAGCTCTGTTGCATATTTCCATCAATTACAATGTTATAATTAACACATTGTTGCCTTAAAGTTAAAATGCAGTAGGCACCCTTTTGAAAGCACTATATTTGAACCTAGAAGTAGAGCACTAATGAATCCCATAATTTCTAATGAAGATAGAGTGAATATAATAGTTTAGTTTTGAGATCATAATGATCAATTCCCAATAGAAAAGGCATCAGTAGCATTCGAAAGAAGGCCCAAATATCATGGTGGTGGGACTGTTTGTCCCAAAATTATTTCTGTAGAGTCATCCTGATTCTGGATAAACTCTTTTCAAGTGGGTCTTTAGATTCAACAACAGGTGGTCAAACCATTGCATTTAAGTATGCATGTTTGGTCAGGCTCAAATAAATTGAATTGACATTTTTGTAGTCTATTATGAACTTGGCTTAATGAAACCCAATAACATAAATGCATTTATTCCTATTGGCCAATCAGAGCATCTGAGAAAAATTATACTGTGCATTTCTGTCAGTTAAGGCCATAACTAGTTATGTCAATAGGCAGACAATGTGGGAAAGGGAAGGTCTTCAATTATTCGCTAAGTTACTGGGTTCACCTATTCTGGGTCTCATCCCCAAACCAAACGGGAGTGGGAGCAGGAGCAGGTGAGGAGCACAGACAGGACAGCCAGGGTACCAAAACTTAGACAAAAAACATTAACCAAATATTATTGGGTAGGGCTTTCAAGGGTCTATGTAAAGAAAGTACATTTGACCATGGAATGTAGTAAAGGCTGAACGAACGAAAATGGAGTGAGCTCTTCTCACTGACAACATTTGGTAGCTTGCTATTGGAAAGAATTGAATTCCACATGAACGTTTTCACCATGGGCACCTGCTTCTTCTTCATCAAAAGATATGCATTGAGGATACAAATAGTTGGATTAGGGCCTCCCCCGAGAATATGAATATTCCTACCTCTGATTGTAAAACCATAGATATAGGGCATTTCATTGGATGGGGTCATCTTGCATTTCCTATGCTGCTTACAATCTTTCAAAGCTGCTCAGGATAACATAATGAGAAAACTCAACAAATAAAGCCTTAAAGGAGTAATATATATATTGTATATAATAATATTTATTAAATATAATATATAGTATATACATTGTCATAATATATATTATATATAATATAAAAATATCTATTATTAATTTTTCTAAATAAATTATAATATATAATTTAATAATTATTATATATTTAATATATATATAGATATATACACAGCCATACCCATACCTAGGGGAAATTTATTTTTTGTGTAGTGGCATACATGAACCCTGAATCTGTACCCACTCCCATACCCAAACCAGCAACTTGAACTATTCATATAATGCCATCTAAACAAGTGCCAAAAACAGTAATTATAAATATAAATAATGTACAAATATCTAATTAACCTGGTGTATGCAAGATCATGTAACATAAGTGACATAATCATTGTAATACATGGGTGGAAATTTCTTCTGCAAAATAGCGCCAGAGAATTTTTTAAGGGATGGAAATTTATTTTACTATTGTTCAAAATATAAAAAATATATGTATTATAGGTTAATTTCAAAAGATGCACAGGGTCTACTGTTAATGCATCTAGTATGTTAATTGAATTTTATACACAATTTGCTTAAAGTATCTTGAAAGTTTTGCTAATTGGAGAATTGATTTAGAAAACACTAAAAAATTAGCAAAATTGACAAAAAGTAGTCTGCAAAGTGCACGCTACCTCATGCGGTTGCATCTTCAAAGCTACTGTGTTTTTTTGATGATGGCTTTCAACATAAGACTCTAAAAAATCGTATGCATGTTTTCAGGCAGCTGTAGAAAGACACAGGTGTACATGTACATGAAACGTCCCATGTGATCTTAGAGCTCCCACCTATAAAATGTAGCTCAAATATGTTAAACAATATGTTAGCATCAGGTATAGACTTTCAGGCAAGTCCTATTCGGTAGTTATCAGTTGTACCCAAACATCTTGTCATCAAGATACAGAGCAAAACATGGATCCAGGTCAGAGGTGTAGTTGGAGAGCTACCATGACATGTGGCTGCGAAGAGCTTTTAACATAGACAACTCTGGTCTGCCTGTGAATGTTTTCAGTTACTTCTTGTCTAAGACAGTTGCAGAGAGAGAGGGGGCCATATAATTTTTCCCACATGATCTTAGAGCTTCTGTTGAGTGTTGCTGAACATCCTTGATACTACATGTTAGTAAAAACATTTTCAGGCAAGTTCAAAGAAAATTGACATAGTGTACATGCCCTAGACTACAGCATATCTCTCATTAATGCTGACATTAAGTGATTTCAATATATGCCGGTGTTGACTATTTATAAATCCCAGATATTTACATTGACAAAGGCAACCATTGATGTAGCACATTGTCAACGGCCTTTAAAGACTCAAAATTTCACTGTCTTCACATGGAGGATGTGGAGTTGTGCATGGATTTCTGTGAAAAAATGCAGTGAAGTGTCATGTCCCCTTTTTCCGTAAGATTACTAGATGCTCTTTAAGCCTATTTTCTATTTCCCATAGGCCTGGGAAAATAAATCAAGGAAATGACTTTGTAATAATTTGGTGTGTCCTATTGTATGTGTGCCCAAATTATAGGGCCCTTTGGGTATTATGCTATGTTACCGGTTCGCCCCTAGAGCCTGCGACGGTTCGGTCGGGTTGAATTCGGGTCCGGTTCGGGTCAGATACGCCCTTTGGTTCGATTTTTTGACTGTGGGTTCGACAGGGTTCGAAACCTTGACTGTGGGTTCGATCAGGGTTCGAAAACCTGACTGTGGGTTCGAAAAGTGTGAAAATTTTTGTGTGTGGAAGTCAAACGTAAGCCAATTTTGCAATTCTCAGTTCTTGCATACTCGATCTTATGGACTTATTCCTTCCTAGCACATATTATGAATATTTCTCATTTGGTGCAGAAGATAAATTCCTCATTTTTGAACCACTGATAGCAAAGAGATTCACAATAAGACTTTACTAATTTATAATTATATGACACTGTTAAGTGAATTGAACTTGTCTTTTGCTCAATAAATGAAAGGAAAAACTACTTATGACATTAGTAAATTCAATTTTTATGCATGCTATTAAAAATCCTTTTACAAATTTTTGTATGTTTCGTTGTTTGGAAAATTTGCCAAGTCTGAGTTTTTAAAACATTTTAGGTCCGTCAGATTTTGAACTATGATCTATATTCCTCCTCTCCTAGGTTCTTCACCTTATATAGGCACATGATATTTGAGCCCTTGAATGTAAATGAGGACAATTACCTGGTAGACACATCAATGGTTATAGTTACAAGGGAGATGTAGGTTTGAGATAACGCATTGAAACAAATTCCTTGCACTTCTTAAAATGAACATTTTCCAGGAAACTTTTCATGATATGTTGGGGAAGAACTTGAAATGGGTAAAATTTACTTGTGTTGACAGGACATTATAACAAAATCAGCTGCAAGCTTTGATTTTATAATGTCCTTGATAAGAAGTCTCTCTGCAAATTCTTCAGTTGGCAGAAGAAATCATTGTGCCAAAACCCCCACAGCCTCACACTCAATGAAAAAAGGGATCTCAAACTGCTAACGAGGAACAACTCATTCACTTCTAGTTCTGGGCATGAATGTTCAATGCATCCATCTTCACCATGCTGGGCAATCAGCGGACTGCTCATTTCTGTGGCCTTTTTATGATCTTTAGCATTGGAACACTACTCCATACTTCTCTTGTCTAGACTATAAAGTATAAAGGATTGAAAATTCTTAATTTGATGCAATGATAGTCCTGAGATGAGAATTTATAGAACCATGCCTATTTTGAAACTTCACATCTAATACTGCATCAACAAGAACTTACGAATTCTGTTCCAAACTTCCAAGGCAAGGACACCCAAAAAATCTCTCAGATTCTTCTACTATCTGCAAGAAAAAGGTTTTGGCTCTTTCACAATGTAAATACTAAATAATTATGTAACACTGTTTTCTTGTTTGCCTTCCACACAGAAAAATGTTCACACTTTTCAGACTGATCAATGATCAATAATGGCTGATTGTAAACACTTGACACTTTTATGTTTGAACTTTAATTTATAATTTTATATCATGACATTCGAGTATCACTAATATTTTAATATTTGACTATGAAAGTGGTGGTGTATTTTTGCTATGTTATTTGACTATTAATATGGTGGTATATTCTGAACTTAATTACTGCTGCAAATATGTATATATTTCTGATTTTTATATGTTTTTGTATTACCGAACCCAAAACGAACCCAACCCCAAAAAAAAAATTTCCGAACTGGCGAACCGGGTTCTCGAACCCGAACGAACAAAACTGAACCGGTAACTTAGGTATTATGTAATCAAGTTTTATTCCTTTAAGTGTTGTTGTCCAAGGGTGTGTGTGCTGGGCTCCTTGAAGAGAAAGTGATCACTTGATTGCCTATTTAAACCCAAGTCAAAGTTCAGTGAGATCATCCAATTTTTATGATATTATTCCTCAAAATAGATTGGACATCCTATTCGTTTTTCATTGGAGATTGGAGGACGAAAACCCCCTAATATTGATAGTTGATTTGTGGACAAAAACCCATATCCAGCGTTAAGCAATTCCACTTAGGGATTGCATCTTAGCTTCATTGATTTGGTGTTAGGGTGGCTCATGTCAGCACCTATTTGTTTGAGTTAGCGGCTCTCTCTTAGTGCCTAGGGATTGTAATTCAATGGTGGGTATTATGTAATCAAGTTTTATTCCTTTAAGTGTTGTTGTCCAAGGGTGTGTGTGCCGGGCTCCTTGAAGAAAAAAAGAAGATTTGAATTTGTATTTTGGAGGGAAAGTGATCACTGGATTGCCTATTTAAACCTAAGTCAAAGTTCAGTGACATCATCCAGTTTTTATGATATTATTCCTCAAAATAGATTGGACATCTTGTTTGTTTGTCATTGGAGATTGGAGGACGAAATCCCTTTGATCCTGATAGCTGACTAGTGGACAAAAACCCATATCCAGCGTTAAGCAATTCCACTTAGGGATTGCATCTAAGCTTCGTTTATTTGTTGTTTGGGTGGCTCTTGTCAGTGCCTGCTTGTTTGAGTAAGCGGCTCTCTCTTAGTGCCTAGGGATTGCAATTCATTGGTGGCTTCTGTAGCACCCCCCTTTGCTGTGAATTTCTTATACTTTTGATAAAAATATCTCTGTTATTGTTCTGGCAACTGAATTGATTGTAAGTCTGATTTTTTTCTGTAATAAGAGGAAAAAACAGTTACTGTGGATTGTTGTACATTTGCAAAGGTTTACAATTCATATCTGCATATTCTATTAAGTTTATTATCTGTTAGGATAGACCTGATTTGAAATAAGATCTCTCGTGGAGCGAAATCAAATTGAAATATTGAACATTCCTAATCGGGAATATTACATGAAGAGACTCAACAAATGATATTTTTTTGAGTTATGAAATTCATTAGACAGTATAAAAAGTTATGTAATTATTCAATATACATTTTTAAAATGATAAACATCGCAAAAATATTCCTTACTATAAAATAATAATATTGGTTAATTTCACGATTTTTTTTTTATAAAATAACTCCTAAATAAATAAAATAAAATAATTTTTAGTAAATACAAATAAAAAAATTCTTGAATAGTTATAAAGTAAGATAAAATAACTCTTAAGTAAATAAAATAGCTCTTCAAATAAAAATATAGTAAATAAAAAATAAAACTACTATAGATATCTTGAATACATCTTTGTAAAAAACGCTAATAGATATCTTTCTGGAGTTATTATATTTTAATTTATTTAAGAGTTATTTGATTTTACTTTGGAATTACTTAAAAATCATTTTATTTTATTTACACTGTGAAGAGCTATATGTATCGAAGAGTTATTTCATTTTATTTGATATATTCAAAATTTATTTTATTTTTTATTTACTTCATTTTTATTTGAAGAGCTATTTTTATTTACTTTAGAGTTATTTTAGTTGTATTTACTAAGAGTTATTTTATTTTATTTACTGAGTTATTTTATAGTTTTAGTTTTTTTAAGAATACATGTGGGCTCTTTAATAGTTTTTGTTAACACATTCATGCCATTACACTCAATCCATTGCTACCACTGTAGTTATGCCTCTTGGCATAATAATTTAAAATAACTTTTAAATATATCAAATAAAATAAAATAACTCTTCATTACATATAGCTCTTTAAATAAAATTAAAATAGACAATGTAAATAAAATAAATAATTTTTAAATAGTTCCATAGTAAAAAAATCTTAAATAAATATAATAACTCAAGATTGATATCTCTCAGCATTTTATAGATAGATGTATTTAAGATATCTATACTGGTACATGTCACGTGTACTTAGCTTTGTTGGTAACATAATAACATAACATTGTCTACAATAGGCATCAGTCTCAATGGTTCTATCCACTCACAGTGCTTAGATGATTATGAGAAATAGGCACATGTAAAAGGTTATTTGATATTTCTGTTCAAAAATTCAATTCACGTCACATTTATTTATAGAAGTTCAAAGTTGCATACAATGTACCGTATATATTGTTAGAAAGTCAAAAGTCATATTAAATATCAAGTGAGCTATTTCTGGATTGAAACTGTGCCAATTTTTTATATCAACGTTTCAGATCATACTCCATGATCCAACATCAGGATGATATGCAAGAGAGAGAGAGAGAGAGAGAGAGAGAGAGAGAGAGAGAGAGTATGATCTGAAACGCTGATATAAAAAATTGACAGTTTCAATCCAGAAATAGCTCACTTGATATTTATCACGGACTGTGGAAATTTATCTTATGATTGCTACTCATCTGAGAGAATAGATAGACCTTCTGACCATCAATTCTTTAGGGAATGGATACCAACTTGCTCTAAAGATAGAAGATATGCAGCAGAAGAGGAGCAATTTTTTAGGTTCCCCTTATAAGCAAGGTATATATTTACTCCAGCCTGCTTCCTATACTCTTGCCAGCTTATCCAAAAATGGAAATTCTAACCAAAGTGGTTCCACTAAGGAGTCTATAGGAAGATAAAGTGTTTCCCAAACCCTGCCAATTTTCCAAGAAGATAGAGCAATTTTTCAGTTTCTCCTTAGAAGAAAAGTACATCTACTCCACCTTGCTTTCCAAACCCTGCCAACTCATCCAAAATTGGAAATTCTTACCAAAGTAGTTCCATTAAGGATTCTAGCAAATAGAAAGATGAAGTATTGTGCTTACCATAACTACACTGGACATTTTACCTAAGTTACTGAATCCACCTGCAAACTGGCCGAATACGGGTTTGGTTCGAATTGGATCCATGGTCCGGTCCGATTCACTTGTGGATACAGTCTGGATCCGATAGAATGGGGTTGGGTTCATTTGGGATGAACTCGGGCAAGATGGGGGGGAACCTAGGCGAATCTATCCATGTTTCTTCTTTTCTAGTTTTTTTCTTTAATTTTCTTTAATTTAGGCTTGGTAGTGGGGGCTCTGCCCCTTGATCCCACCTTGTATTGCGACAAGGAATGCGCCAAGGGCACTGCCACTCAACTCCATTGGGGGCATTTCCCCCCACAAGGGGTGTTGCCCCTTGACCTTGTTGGGGGCATTGCCCCCAAATCCACACAAGGGGTATTGCCCCTTAACCCCACTGGGGGCACCGCCCCAAACCCCCATGAAATTGTGGGATATGGAGCTAGAGCAAACTGACTTGGATGCTTCCATTTTCCAACATGTTACATTTGAGTTTGACAAGTGAGCACACTTTTAGTGCAAGTGGTAGTGGCACTTTTTGTGATTCTACAAATGTTCCTACATCATCTAATGTCAACGATGATGCTGGTGTTGAAGATTTTTAAAATCCTTATGAGGCTGAAAATTGATTGTTGAACTTGAAGTTTGAATTATGGATATTTTATAATATTTATCATTTATGTTTTAAATGGCATGATAGTTTATGGTGGTTTTGTTGATTATATTATGCTATATGGTATTCTAAAATTAATTCTTGTTTTTAGTCCAGCCCCAAAAATAATTTTGCCAGATCCACAAACCCGAAACAAGATCCATACCAGAACCGACAACTTAGCATTTTACAAAAGAGTGTTATGTTGTAAAATCAAAGAGGGCCAACACCCTCTAGCCAAGTAGAAATCACAATCTGTTAATTCAGAGGTGCAGCTCTTTAATTGTAACACTTATAATTGTCATTTAATTCTTAGTTAATTGATATGGCTAAAGGAAGACAATGACAACAACAATGAGCAAGATACGAGGATTGCCACAATTATGACTGTTCTACTCTTGTTGTACTATGTATTTACCAAGATATACAAGGAGCAAAATATAAAGGTTACTTTTTAAACATAGAAATGCTACATGTGATTTTTGATCCCAATTTAGTTGGAAATCTGGTGCACAACACACTAAATTGTAGAAATTTAGTGTGTTAAAAAGGAAGTGAACTGAATTAAGGAAATGAACACAATAAATGCATATGACACTGCAATGTAAGTGAAGTTCTATTTAAGCCAAGAGTAGTTTAGAAGGTAGCAATCTCTGAGAGATGTGAAGCTACAAAACTGATTTTAAAATTCTGATGACATTACCTGTATAGCTATTTTGAGCAGGACATAAACAGTCTAAAAATGGAAAATGAAGAAATTCAACCTGGAATCTAAAATTCATGTGACAAGAAACCCCCCGAATGTTGAGAGGATTTGTTGCAACTTCAAACCCATCAAAACACGAGATTTCAGTTTCCCCAAAATTTTGGAATTTATACGATTATATGTTCTACAATTTTGGAGGGTCAAACCTTTTCTGACCAAAATGCATGCCAAAGCAACCATTTTGGTTGGGTCTAGGTCATAATTCAGGCTTTTCAACACACTGAATGGTCTCAAATTCCTGGCATCAGTGAAGTAGTAATGCGTGTTAGTGAAGATGACCTAGTCGTTTTTCATTATTTAATCAAAAAAAGCACCCCAAACTTCCACCCTATCACTTTTCAATTTCTAAAAATAGAAATAATATGACCGTCTTTTCTAAAATTAGAAATATTACATCTGACTTTTTTCTATATAAAAGTAGGAATACTTGTGACTTTTTTCGTATTCATAAAAATGAAAATACATCATGTGATTTTTGTTTCTACTAACAATAGAAATGCTATATATGATTTTTTATATGTGACTTGCTACTCAGATGTAAATTAATAAGTGTCCTTCAGATAATTTCATGGTATTACCATTCTTTGGGTTATATCTTGTGGGTATTTTGTATACTATGAAGTAAAGGTATCATGGAGATAAATTGTCCAGCAAAGATATGCTTACAACTCAACATTATAAGTGAATACAAAGAAAATAGCTAAAAAGAGTTGTAACTAGGTACCTAAAATTTAACACTGAATTGATTTCCAAGAGAACTATGTTATTGATATAGCAACTAAATCATTCTCATATTGTTCACAGTTTAAAAAAAAAAAACTTAAGTTAAAACCATGATTTGGATGATTGTAGTGTGTTTAGCTAGAATGCAAAGCTGGCTTGAAAATTTGAAGCTGGTTTTGGCTCCGTTAGATCCAGAGGGGTGACTAGAACTTGAGTTTATGAGATTTTCCATTCCCAATTCAACTTGACTCTTCATAACCCTAGGAAGGATCCAGATCCCAAAGAATATTTGTAAAACACTGTAAACTGCGAGAATTAGATATGTCATGTAGAAGCAAGATATACAGAAAATCAGAGGTCTTAAATATTGTTCAAGAAAGATGCATAGGAAGGATAATTGGACTGGAAAGCAAGAAATTAATTAATGTGCATTTTATACATTGAAAATGAAAACTCTTGAGGCATATTTATGCCTATCTTCCTCTAGCTATGTCTATGCCTTGTCATCTGATATCTATCATGTGTCATGCAATTAGAGAGAGATGCATAGAAGGGGTAATAAAACTGGAAAAGAAAAGTCTACTAATATGTGCCTTTTCTACCTGACATACTCTAGCGTAGATGTATGGTTATCTATCTTCCTAGCTATCCTTACTCTCTATTTGTTTTGTTGCTATGTTGCCAGTTTTGGTACTGGTCCTGTTTTGGGTTCGTGGATCTGGTTTGTGGATTCGGCTAAATCTTTTTTGGGGTTGGGTTCATTCGTATAAAAAACATGTAAAAGTAATATATATATATATATATATATATATATATATATGCAGCCTAAAGCATGAATTAGATTAGAATATCACATAGCATCATATAAATTTATAAACAACAAAACCACCATAAACTTGAATGGCATTTAAAACATGCATGATAAATATTCATCGTTCAAACTTCAAGTCCAATATTAAAATAATAATATCAAGTTCAACACTTTTAATCATCAAATGGATTTTGTAAATCATCAATATCATCATCATAATTGACATTAGATGATGTAGGAGCGTTAGATGAACCACAAGTAGTGCCAATGGCACTACCAGTGCCACTTGCACTAAAAGTGTGTTGGCTTTTAGAATCCTTATATGCAATATGTTGGGAAGTGGAAGCATCCAAGTCAGTATGCTTTAGCTCTATATCTCACAACTTTGTGTCCCCTTCCTTGTAGTCATGTTTGTGCAAAAGGAGACACAAGTTGGAATGCACATATACTAAGTTCTCCACTCTTTTTGAGTGCAATCTATTACGCTTTATTGAGTGGATGAAAGAATCTGTGCTTCAATTCCTCTTAGATTTAGATGAAGTAGCAACCTATGAAGACAAAGTAAACAATTAAAGTTATACATTATAAAAATAAAATTTTAAAAAATAAAAAACTATGAAGGAAATTGAAAGTTAAGTTTAAGAACTAAAAATTAAAAATTTATTATACTTACTTGTGATAAAAATTTGATTGCGAGGGGTTGTAGGTGTTGGAAGAATTGGCCATGGAAGTACCACCAACTATGAGCATCCTTCTTAAACCTATCATGAAGAGCCTCAACACTTTGACCATTTGAGTGCACAAAATCAATGAACTCATTCATGACTATATCTCGCAATTCAGTTTTAGAGAAGAGTCTACGGAATGTTGCCTTGTACCCTTCAACCACTTCAAAATTTCTATATGGGGGAAGCCTAATTGGCAAAATGAATCTTAGCATTGTGGTATTTTGGAGTCAATGTGAAGGCAATAAGATGTAATGGAGTGGTCATTTTGTTCCATCCTTCTTCAACAATTGCATGCATTCGTTTGAAGAAAGTCTCTTTAGGGTCTTGCTCCTTCGCATTTATGATGCTCTTCATCTTCCCA
>VDFB02000008.1:338735529-338878029 GCA_007258455.2 Sequoia sempervirens
CTTTAGAGGAGAATTAGAATACATAATCAAACTATGAAAATGTAAAATCTTATGCTACTTCACTTACCTTCAATAGCTTCAATTTTGAAAATGCTTTGAGACATGTGGTGGTTGGTGATGAACATTTGGATGTCCTCAACCTTTGCATACAACTCTTTGATACAATCAATTTTATTCCCAATCTTTTGTAGCATAAGATTGAGAGAGTGGACCACACAAGGTGTTCAAAAGATATGTGAATATTGTTCTTCAACCAACAAACCAGCAGCTCTACAATTCCTTTCGTTGCTTGTTATCACTTGAACAATGTTACGGGGTCCCACTTCCTCAATGGCTGCGATGAGAATATTAGCAATAAATTGGCCATCTTTCACTTGCCCCTCACAATCCACAACTCTCAAAAACATTGCCCCTTTAGGGGACACTGCTATGACATTGATCAAGGGCCGATTTTAAGCATCTTGCCACCCATTTGAAACAATGGACATGCTTGTCTCAACCCATGAATCCCTTATGGGCTGCAATAAATCTTCAACGTTCTTGACCTCTTTTTCCAATAAGGTGCCACACACCTTCTCATAACCTGGGACCTTGCACCCTTTTGGAGCTTCATTAACTTTTTTCAATATCTCTTTCCAATATGGAGAGCAAACAACATTGAAAGCCAATCCTTTTGCATAAATACATCTTGCTACATGTTGGTCGGCAATGTCTTGACTCTCATTTTGAAATACACTTTCCAAAGGTCCATTTGGTTTTTTGTTTGTAATGGGTTGTTCACTTTGAAGATGAGGAGTGGCCAAAAATGGATGGTTTTTTACCACAACACTGGGACTAGATGGGGATTGCATTCCCTTTGATCTTTTTTTATTAAGAGGTGACTTGATTTATCGTCTGCTCATTCATCTGCTTGTTCTTGCTCCATAATATATCCTATCACTGTCTTTGATGGCACAACTACACCATCCTTTCCAAGGCAAGGTTTGATGCCTTGCCCAAGTAGTCCACACAAATGTGCTTTCACCCAACTATATGAACTAGAATATCTAACATCACACCCATTGCAAATCCAAATGTAACCCCACCACTTGGAACCTGTTGTATCATTTGAACATATTTCCATAGAGGAGAATTATGATCTGTTTTGAATTTAAGTTGGGCCATGGAGCTAGAATTAGTTGCCATTGTGATTCCTATGGCAAGAAATTTTGTAAACAACACATTTAAAACAAAAACAAAAATTGAACACAAAAAATAGATATACAAAACCTAGCTCTTTTGAATCTTTGATACATTCCTAGAAGAATGGAAAAATAATAGATAAACAAAGCAAATAATTTGTTTTATGTTTGTAAAACAAAAATGGAGGATTTTATTTTTTTGAAAAAAACTTTTGCCTCTTTGTGAAAAATTCCTTCTATGATCTTCTTGGCAGCCAATGAACACTTGTAAATGTTGAGGAATGACAATGCAATCGTTGTAGAACCTTCAAAGATCAACCTTCAACTCTTTTTGTTGATCCAACAAGCAAAAAAGAATGTTTAGCCTCTTGGAATGATATTTGCTGTTTGCAAAAGAATGAAATAAAATGGACTTGCTTTGGTGTTTTATGTATTTTGCAAGTCACTTTTAGGGTTGAGGAGGGCGCCCAGTCAAATCAGATCCAAGAAAAATTAAAAAAAGAAAAAAAGCTCCTACATCTGCTACTGGAAGGAGAGGTTGTCTGTGGGTTCGTCTTGGATTTGCCCCAAACAAACCAAGTGGTGTTTTATTGCCCCCTGCCAGGACCCATAGACGAACCGAACTAGTACTCGGCCAAGTGCCCAAAGGATCTGTTAACACAGTTCTGTTGGAATACAGAAATACATATTTTTGTAAATATATTAACATATATGATGTTACACAACCATGATGTTCGGTAGAAAACATTCTATTCTATTAACCAAAAAAAGATTACAATATAAAGTAAAAGGAGGTTAACAGTAGATATTAAATATCTACCTACCAGATACTGTAGAAACGGTATATCAAGCAAAACTAAACTAAATAAATACATTAATATATTGACCATTAACATAAGAATATAATATTCTAACACCCTCCCTTAATGGTCAATCCGTCAACAACACCAAGTTGCCCCCTGAATTTTACAAACTTATTCGGGCTCAGAGACTTGGTGAGAATATCTGCAGTCTAATCTGCGGTCGGAACATACTGCAGCTGAATTGATCTGTCTTCTACTAGCTTGCGGATGTAATGACAATGAAGCTCAACATGCTTGGTACGTTCATGGAAGATTGGATTTTTGGCCAGTTTGAGCACGCCTTGATTATCACTGTACAAGGGTGAAGGTCCTGCTTGTAACATATGCATGTCAGAAAGCATCCTACGGAGCCAAACTACCTCACATGTTGCTTTAACTGTTCCTCGATATTCAGCTTTAGTTGAGGAAAGAGCCACTGCTTGCTGCTTCTTGCTGGTCCATGTTACAACACCTGTACCCAAACTGAATACATACCTAGAAGTAGATTTTCAGTCATCCACTAATCCTGCCCAATCTGAATTTGTATAACCAATCAGCTTTGGATCCTTGCATCTGCCATATAGAATGCCATAATCGGAAGTGCCCTTAACATATCTCAGCACTCGCTTCGCTGCAATCCAATGATCAGCGTTTGGAGCTGTCATGAAGCAAGAAATGTAGCTCACTGCAAAACTGATGTCAGGTCTAGTGGCAGTGAGGTAGATGAGACTGCCCACTAGTTGCCTGAATGTTGTTTCATCGACCAAAGGTGAATCGGAGTCGGCTAACAACTTCAACCCCTTCTCCATAGGTGTGGAGGTAGGTTTGCAATCCTGCATCCGAAATTTGTCAAGCAGACTTCTGGCATATTTAGACTGAGAGATAAAAATACTATCAGTGGTCTGCCAAACTTCAATACCCAAACAATAATGGAGAAGCACCAGATCTGTCATGTCAAATCCTAATACAAATATTGTTTGATTGCCGCAATCAAATGTGCTGAACTACCAGTAATGATCAAGTCATCAACATAGACAACAAGAAAGAGAATATCATCACCAGAGTGTTTGACATACAGATTAGTGTCTGAAGGGCTGTGCTGAAAACCGTGATCAACCAAGTACTGATCAATCTTGATGTACCATGCACGAGGTGCCTATTTCAGTCCATAGAGTGCTTTCACAAGCCTACATACCTGATGTTCTTTGCCGACAACCTTGAAACCAGGAGGCTGCGTCATGTAGACTTCTTCCTACAACTCACCGTTGAGAAAGGCACTCTTAACGTCCATCTGATGAACTGTCCAACCAAATTGGGCTGCAATAGCGAGAAGAAGACAAATTGTGCTCATCTTGGCAGTAGGAGCAAAAGTCTCCTCGTAGTCAATGCCCTCCCGCTATGTGAATCCTCAAGCAACTAATCTGGCCTTGTATTTTTCCAAAGTACCGTTTGCATGATACTTGACCTTGTAAACCCATTTGCAACTGATAGGTTTCTTCCCATGAGGAAGATCAGAAAGAACCCAAGTGTGATTCTTTAGAAGACTATGATATTATGTCTACATAGCCTTTTCCCACTCTGGAATTCCTTTGGCCTTTGAATATGTATGAGGCTCATAGATGCTGTGGATGTTGGCCATAAGAGCAAAATTGACGGCGTGTTGCTGCTTGCTCTTGCTACGAGTTGATCTGCCCTCAATTAGTTCATCATCATGAAGATCCCCAATAGTCTTGAGCCACCATTTAGGTCGACGAGTAGAAGTGCCAACATCTGAAATAGGAGTAACAACATCTCCTGGGATTTCTGGAACAAAGTCATCTGGATGTGAGTCCTGAGGAAAATCAGGTGGTGCTAGATCATGACTTGTAGACTCCTCATCTTCAGAGTCAGAATGCTCTGAAGCCCTCCCATCAGGGGAACCTGTTGTGACCTTTTCACACATCGCCCCATTGCAAATGGGGACCCTTCGTTGTTTTTGCTTTTTTGGTTTTGCCTTGGCGTTGCAACTGCTTATCCCTAGTCTTTTTACAATGAGGAGTTTGAGTTCTAAGAGTCGTCCGAGTCAAGTGAAAGAATTTGAGCCTGGATCATCATGCAAGCGTCATCATTGTGCTTACGAAGCCTAGGAGACGAAGATTGATTGTCGTTTCAGTCAATTCTGACACCTCCTACTTTTTAGGGTTTTCACTTTGGCCCCCTATTTTTTTAGGACCTACTTTTTGGCACTTTTGAGCAATTCTGAGATCCCTATTTTTTAGGTGCTATTTTTAGAAAGTTGCTATTTTTGGAAAATTTCTATTTTTAGAAAGTTTCTATTTTTGGAAGGTTCCTGAATTTCGAAAATCCACTAAGAAGTTCCAAAATCTTAACAGAGCTCTCAGAAAATCGATTTGAAAATTTGTGAAATTCATGGTGAAAATCAGAAAAATCTGAATAAATCAGTCAAGAAATCACAGGAAAATGTTAAAAATTTGGAAAAATCTGGAAAAAATCACAGAAAAATGGTGAATAAAATGAAAAATCAGTCAACAAATCAAAGAGAATAGTGAAAAGAATTCATGAGGAAATCTGAAGAATTCATGGAGGAGACTGAAATTCATGATGAATTTGCTTAAGTATGGAGTTCAACCAGCATGGAGAAAGGTTATAATGTCAAAAAGCTTCAGCCAAAGATGAAATGGCAAAGGAAGGTGGCAAGTCCGCCCTTCAATGGCAAGACTAAAGGCAAAGTCCGCCATGAATTGGCATGAAGTCACGCCAAGTCCGCCTTTGGAAGTAGAATGGAGTGGCATGAAAATATGTAAAGTCCGCCCTCAGCCAGTAAAGAATGGCAATCTGGTAAGTCCGCCCAGCTCACAAGGTAATGGCTTGAGATGGTGCCAAGTCCGCCCAACAAAGAAGACAATGGCTTAAGTTGATGACAAGTCCGCCTTGAAAAAAAAGTCTAAATGGCTTGGCAATCTGGTAAGTCTGCCCATGGAATGTCTTGAGGAGGTACCAAGTCCGCCTTGCCATGGCTTGGATGAAAGCCAAGTCTGCCCAGCACAATGGAGGATGGCATGAGAAGAGACAAAGTCCGCCCAGCCAAGCAGGTTTAAATGGCTTCAATACTTGACAAGTCCGCCCTCAACAAGAAAGTCATGGCATGAAATAAGGTGAAGTCCGCCTTTGGATAAATGAGCAATGGCATGAGTTGGTATGAAGTCCACCCTTGGACAAAGGTTTAATGGCCTAACATAAGATGAAGTCCGCCATAAGGAATGGTGAGAATGTCCAGACAAGAGGAAAGTCCTACCTTGGCACTTAGAAAAGAGACAAAACACATGCAAAGTTCGCCATGGAAAAATGTTCACCAAGTTCAACTTATATAGAGAGAGCGTATGGCAAATCAGTGAGAATTCCAATTTCGGGAGATAAAATAGAGAATTAAATATGAAATATGCTCGTGCCAAGATAAAAATTGCAAAGAGAATATGAAATTTGCTTTGAAATGATAAATTCGACACAAAATTCACCGTGACTTCAGGAGAGAGAGTGTTAAAGATTTCAACACGAGGCCAGATTTCAGGAGAGAGAAAATGAAAATCTTCATCCAACATTGGGATTGATGAATAATTTTCCCATGGCTAAGTTTAAAAAAATAATAAAATAAAGATAAAATCAAATAAATTAGCCATTTTGGAGAAAATTAAAAGCTTTCAAATTTTACCCTGAAAAGTTATCTTTAGGAGAGAAAATCTGAAATGAATTTATTTTATTTTACTGCAGGTAGATGACTACACAAGGCGAATCTTCAAAGGAGAAAATGGCAAAGAAAGTGTAAAGTCCGACTTGAAGGGAGATGAAAGAAAACTTGGAAGTCCACCCTTGCACATGGCAAGAGCAAAAGGAAGTCCGCCAAGAATTTGGCATCATGAAGACAACGGCAGGCATCCAACTTACACAAGCCAAATTCAAAATTGAAGACAAATCCACCGGCGAAGTTTATTTGGGCACAAAAATGGCCAGAATCTTGAATGTGTTACAAAATGAAATTGAATAGCCAAAATTTGGCTAAGTGTGGGAAATTCTTCACAGAGAAAGTTCCAATTTCCTCCATTGTGGTGAAGGCACAGGGGAGTTCCTCTCCAAATTCGAGGCACTTGAAGAAATTCCAAAGCAATCCGGAAAGAAAGACTTAATAACTTCAAGTCTAAATAGGTGCTCCAAGTCGAGGAGAGAAGAAGCCAAAGTAATCCAAGATCAAAGTGCAAAGGACAGAATCATTGGCAGGAAAAAAATATTCTAAGGCAAGAACATGGAAAAAGAACGAAGTAACCAAGGAGGACATCCAACCTACTGAAGTGGCGCCTCAACCAATCAGATTGTTCCAAGTCAGCACATCCAGATTCAACAACTTTCTATTTTATTTGTTGGTTCATATTTGGTAAAAAGGACAAGTGTCCTCGAATGTAATTTTCTCATTGGTCGAGGAGTTAGTTAGGACAAACCCTAATTAGGGTTTTATTCTGTAATCTCGGCCGTTGATCCTAAATCAATCTTGGCCATTGAATTGTAATTGGGGAGCCTATAAATTGAGCTCACCCCCTCATTTGTAAAGTATGGGAGCATGTTGCAAAACATGTTGAGATAAGCAATTGTTGTAAGACTGCCAAAGTAATAAGTAATGCATGCATTGTTCTGATGGTGATTACTTCTCTTATTTTGGAGTTGTTATGGTTCTTATCCCTCATCATAGTTTAGATTTTATTTCATGTATGTTAGATGAATGCAAGATTTGATAAGTATTGATTTATGGTGAAACTTTTTGCTCATACTTTCTTTGAATGGATGATTTTCATTCAATGCGTAAAGTTAGCCTGAGCTTATTTTGTGGATGCTTAACTTCTGTCTGGATAATTATTGTTCGATTTGATGGTAGTTATTCATGATGTGAAAATCATAAGCACATTCCCTTGAAGATTGCACCCCCTTTGTGTAGTTGTCGTTGAGCGTGGCAAAGCGAAGCGTGGTTATTGGTTCCACCAAGTCAATACCGTCTCTTGAATTCTTAGGAGTAGATTAGAACTTCTGAACCTTATCTCCTTTTTTAGTTTGTTTGATCCATGACCCAAACAATAGAGCTTCATTGTCTAGACCTTAATTGTGAATTGAACAAAGTCTAGCGTAAGTCCCCTTGTCATAACCAGCAAATCACATCAAACCACAGAGCTCATCCACACCTAACTGAAACATTGGAATTGCCGTATGATCTTTCTTGCAGTCTTAGCATACGAGGTAGTTTTTCAAGAGGGAATGGAGCGTCTTTGACACTTTATTCTAGAATGTTTGTTGTGTCATAAAACACGCATCAACAAAACCAAGAGGAAGACAAACAACCTCATCAGGAACCTTGATAAGCTGTTCCACAGGACTGATAGTAGGAACAAATGGACCTGTAGTCTTATCAATCACAACATCACGACTAAATATGAGACGATCTGTCTCCACATCAATCAACCTGTAGGCCTTGTGATCGTCACTGTAACTAGTAAACATAAGTGTCTGGTTCTTGGAGTCCAACATGGCACGTTTGGCGTCTGGAATCCATACATGAGCTGTAGAATTGAAGACTTTCAGATGGCCCACCTTAGGCTTACGTCCTGACTAGGCTTCTTTATGAGTCATCTTCTTAACGGCCTGTGTAGGTGACTGATTCAGGAGGTAGACTGTAGTGTAGACTGCTTCAGCCCAATATTTCTTAGGTACATTTATGTACTCCATAATAGAACAAGCCATTTTAGTAATGGTGCAATTACTACGTTCAACGACACCATTCTGCTGAGGAGTGTATGGTGTGGTAAGTTGGCGCTTAATGCCGTGTGCAGCACAAAATGTAGAGAAGTCAGCTGAACAAAACTCCCCCCCATTATTTGACTTGAGAGTGATAATCTGAGACCTTGATTCCTTCTCAACATAGGCCTTAAACTGCTGAAATGTGTTGAACACATCTAATTTATGTTTCAAAAAACAAACCCACATTTTTCGACTAAAATCATCAACAACTAATAAAAAGTACCTGGACCCAGTAATAGGAGTATTCATTGGCCCACATACATCAGCGTGAACCTGTTGAAGTACCTTGGAGGCTTGCCAAGAATCACCATTCGAGAATGGTGTTCGATGCTGCTTCCCAGCTTGATAGGCTCCACAAACTCCATGATTTTGAGTTCGGATCTCAGGTAGACCAGCAACCAAACCCTCCCGAGACAATTGAGAGAGGTAGTGCACATTCAAGTGCCCATAACGTTGATGCCAAAGTTTGTTGATGGTTGTACTCCTGGCAGCCAAAGCGTGCTCCTGAGAATCACCGGAATCAACAAGTCTGTACAGACCATGATCCTCAAGTCCCATAGCGATTGTAGTACGAGTCTCCCTATCAACGATGCTACAGGTGGACGAACTAAAGACAACATCCAACTGGGGAGAATGCCGTATGATCTGACTGACTGAGAGAAGGTTGTGTTCCATGCCGGGAACATAGTAAACATCAAGAAAGAGTAAATTTCTTCCTCCTGAGTGAATCTGGACAGTGCCCTTACCAGCGACTATGTACTCTTTACCTCCTCCAAAAATGACAGAATCAGAGAATGGTTTGAATTTGGTGAACCAATCCCGACAATGAGTAAAATGCCGCGAAGCCTTGGAATCAATATACCAAGCAGAAGAGTGTACTAGATCTACTGTTCTCTTTGCCATAAACGCATAGAATGCAAATTCTTTTTGCTCAATGTGCTCTGCAACATTGGCCTTTGGTTGAGACCCTCCCTGCTTCTTTTGTTCAGAAGCCAACTGAATTCAACAGTCAGCCTTCATGTGACCGTATTTATGGCAATAATTGCATTGAATGTTCTTTTTCTTCTTGCTGTCCTGAGAAGAACCAGAGCCTTTCAGCTGAGAAGATTGAGCCTTCCCTTTGTTCTTAGCAGAAGATTTGGCAGAGAATGCTTGCTCTGTGGAGGTGGAACTGGTATTGCTTCCAAACTACTGTCTCCAACGATCCTGTTGTAGAAGCTTGTTACACAAGTCTGGAAACTTTAAGTCAACATTTGTTGAAGTAATATTAAGCGTCTCAATGAAATGCTCGTAAGACTTTGGCAAACTCTTCAAAGTAATGACGACCATGTCCTCTTCCTCCATTGTGCGACCAATCGCCTCCAATTGATCACAAATGTCCTTAATCTTCGTTAGATGTTCCTGTAAGGACATTTTCTCATCCATCATGATGGAAAAGAGCATGTTCTTGAGAAAGAATGCCCTACTCTTGTCGGAGGTTTCATGAAGGGCCTTCAAATGATTCCAAATTTCTGTAGCAGTTTTTCCAACCGGTACCTGAGGTAGCTGCTCATCTGTGACTGAGAGTTTGATGAGCATGACAGCTTCCCGGTTGCATTCATCCCATTTGTCCTGGTCCTTTCCGGCTACAATGGGACGAGTTGAGTTCCCCAAAACGACCTGATCGAGACCGATATTCAAATATCGTAATCATGCGCTGCTTCCAGGTGTTGTAATTCTTCCCGTTGAACTTCTGGCTGCTTTTGAGCATTATATTTGTCAGAGATGCCATCAAACTAGTGAGGACAAAATAATGCACAAAAAACAAAAATAGGTTCTGCAAAACAAATTCCAAGGCAGAAACCGAAACCCTAGCTCGAATTTCGAGGTTTTACTGAAAACCTATGTTACCGGAATCGGCCATTTGCCCTGCCGATTCCGGGTACGGGACGTATCGGTACGGATACGTGGTGGAATCCCTGCGGAAGCGGACAGGAATCGAATTTTTCGACCAAAAAACGTTTTCCTGATTTTCTCCTCGTTTTTCAGTGACGTGGCATTTTTTCGAAGCGTTCGAGGCGTTTGGCGGGGAAATCGAAACCTTTTTCTGCTTTTTCGCATGAAGAGGAAACGCAAAAACCCTAAATCTTCCATACTTTCACTTGTCTCCGGTTTTATTTGGAAAAACGACGTCTTCTTTGCTCGCGGGCTGTGCGACCAGTTGCAGACAAATTCTCGGCAGCCATTGAAGACGAATTCGGCGGCGACCATTCCAAACGATTTGCAGCGAACATTCCAGACGATTTGCAGCGACGGTTGCAAGGAAAAATCCGCGGGTTGTTGCAGGGAGTCGACAAACGTAGCCGCGAAGTTCAGGTAGGGTTTTTTTTTTTTCATTCTTTCCTTTCCACAAACATTAAATTTCGAATTTTACTCAAAGATTAGGATTCAAATATGTAAATTTTTTAATATGTATTACACTATTATGATATTATCATTTATAAATTATAATTCATAATATAATAATTATATAATATTTAAAATTATGCATTTTATAGTTTCAATATATAATATATAATATTTTATTATTTTCTGTTTTAAATTTTTAATATTGTCTATTTTAATGTTTAAAAATTAAATATATAATATTTTATTATTTATTATTTTAATTTTTTTAATATTGTGTATTTTATAGTTTAAAACTTTAAACTTCAATTTTTAAATTTTTAAATTTATTAATTCTTAATTTGTTATAAATTTATAATATAATAATAGACTAACACTAAATGTTAAATTATTTATTATTAATATATTATATTTAATTTTAATTTTATTATTATAATAGTCTATAATATATTATTTTATTGTAAAATATAACTATATCAATTTGTTATTTTAGTTTTAATTTTTTTAAATAATAAATTAATAATTTAATGAATAATATATTAAATGTTCATTTAAATAATTTTAATTTTTTCCAAAATGGTATATCAATTTATTATTTTTATTTATTTAAATATTTGAACATTTATTGTCTAATAATTGATTAATTGTTTTTGAACTTGCAGCACCATAATGGCAACCAGTTCTAATTCTGTTGGTGGACCTACCTTTAAAACTGACCCAAATTCACCTCTATGGAAATATGTACAAATGATACGACAAGTTAAAGGGGGAGGAACATTTGTTTGGATATGCAATCATTGTAAAGTTCAGTATACTAGCTCATACAGTCGTGTGAGATTACATTTATGTGCCATTTCTCGACAAGGAATCTCAGTATGTCCAGGAGAAACTGGTAAAGGGTTACATCCTCACAAAGTAGCAGCATATATTAAAGAGCAAGATGAAGCAGATGCAAGAGCTGGTCGTGAGACAAACCATCCTTTGTTGAGAGGAGAAGGAAGTGGAAGGGGATCAAAGAGGCCTCCTGCTTCTCCAACAACTAGTGACTTTGATGATGTTGTTGTAGAGAGCCACCCTTTTTTGGGTAGAAGTGAAGATAATCCTGTTGGTGTGAAGAGAAGCAAGGGACCATTAGAAAATGCATTTAAGCTTGAAGCTAGAGAGCTTGCAGATCAAGCTGTTGCAAGATGTCTATATGCAAACGGTTTGGCATTTAATGTTGTAAGATCACCATATTGGCAGGATATGTTGAGAAAGGCAAGTGACTGTCCACAAGGGTACACAGGGCCAGGTTATGAGAAGGTGCGTACCACCTTACTAGCAAAGGAGGTAAAAGGCATAAACAATGCATTGATTCCCATTAGAAATTCATGGAAAAAAACAGGGGTGTCAATTATTTCTGATGGATGGAAGGATGCCAAAAACCGGCCATTAATCAATGTGATTGCAGTGTGCCCTAAAGGGGCAATGTTTTTGAAAGCCGTGGATTGTGAAGGACAAGTGAAGGATGCACAATTTATTGCTAACATCCTTATACAGTGCATTCAGGATGTGGGTCCTGAAAATGTTATCCAGGTAATAACAGACAACGCAAAGAATTGTAGAGCTGCAGGTATGTTGATTGAGACACGATTTGAGCACATATTTTGGACACCTTGTGCTGTTCACTCTCTCAACCTCATGCTACAAAAGTTGGGTGCGAAAATAAATTGGATCAAACAAATGTATGCTGAAGCTGAAGAGATCCAAATGTTCATCACAAACCATCAAATGTCACAAGCCATTTTTAGATCATTTTCAGCATTGGAGTTGTTGAAGGTAATTGAAACACTTCAACTTTTAAATTTTACATTTCACTTTAGTAATTACTAATTTATTTTTTAAACTCAAGCATGTCTTTATATTTTAATTTTAATTTTAAATTTTTGAATAGGTTGCAGAAACTAGATTTGCATTGAACACGATTGTCTTGAGGCGACTTGTGAAGGTGCGGGGGGCACTTTCTAGCATGGTTATCAGTCAAAGTTGGTCCCTATGGAGGCAATCCAATACTGAAAGGGCAACAAATGTGAAACATATGATCCTAGATGACACTTGGTGGGAACGAGCAGAATATCTTCTTAGATTCACTGAGCCCATCATGAGTATGATCCGTTTTACTGACATGGATAAGCCATGTTTGGGAGAGGTATATGATGGCATTGATACAATGATCGAGCAAATGAAAATCATCATCAACGAAAAAGAGCAAGATCCTGAAGAAGCTTTCTTCAAAGAGGTGCAAACAATTTGTGTTGAGCGGTGGAACAAAATGACCACCCCACTACATCTTCTTGCATTTGCATTGACTCCCAAGTATTATAGTGATGAGATTCTTGCTTTGCCATCAAGAGTGCAACCATATTCAGATCTAGAAGTTGGTGTGGGGTGTAGGAAAGCAATTAGTAGACTCTTCTCCGATCAAGAAATAGAGTATTTAGTTAGAGCTGAGTTTGCTGATTTTGTATCTGACGAAAATCAAAGTATTGGTGCTTCAATTGACAAGTATAGGATGGATGCTCATTCTTGGTGGTATGTCAATGGCTTTACAACACCACATCTCCAAGCTATTGCGATCAAAATTTTATCGCAAGTAAGTTACTTAGTTTTTATTGCACTCTCTAAATTTATATTGTTTACTATTTTAAAAATAATAAAATGGTTAACTTCAAATTTAAAGTTTGATTTACAACTTTATAATTACAAGTTCCTCCCACTTTGTTTCAATAGGTTGCTAGTTCCTCTTCAGCTGAGCGAAATT
This sequence comes from Sequoia sempervirens, assembly GCA_007258455.2. Taxonomy (NCBI): domain Eukaryota; kingdom Viridiplantae; phylum Streptophyta; class Pinopsida; order Cupressales; family Cupressaceae; genus Sequoia; species Sequoia sempervirens. The sequence goes on from VDFB02000008.1 coordinate 338,748,573, forward strand.
GGAGTACATACTCCTTTATCCACTCAGTGAAACGCAACCGACTGGCAGCAAGTAAGGCGGAAGAGCTTGTTTATGTGCATTCCAACTTGCGCCTTCTTACTCATAAAAAGAATGAGTATAAGGAAGGAGGCACGAGGTTGTGGGATGTAGATCCAGAGCGAACTGATTTGGATTTTTCAGCTGCCACACAATCTTTACTTTCTGTGGACTTGGATACCCAGCATGCTTCCAATGAGAGTGCTAGTGGGGCTGCATGTGGTCCTATTAATTTACCTAGATCATCTAATGTCAATGATGATGCTGCTACTCTTAATCTTCCTAATGATCCATATGATGCCCATCGTTAATTGTATTGCTTTGTTTTAAATGTTGAACCAATGAACAATGAGTTCAATATAATTATATACCTATCGTAACATTCAAGTTTTGAAAAACTGATATCAAATTAATTTAGTATAATGGTATTTCAGATTTGTTATATTTATGATAGTTCTAAGTTTTGTTTAGCATATGCATGATATGTGGTATTCCAACTTTACTTCTTGTTTTTACTTTATAGGCTGCAAATATGTCTATATCTATGATTTTTATATGTTTTATGTACGGACGTACCCATACGTACCCACACCAAAAAAAAAAATTTGCCGTACCGGCGTACCGTACCCGTACTCGTACCCACGTACCCGTACCCGATTCGGCAACTTAGCTGAAAACCCAAAGAATATTAATGAAAACCCAAAAGGATTGAGGAATACCCATACAATTTTAATAGCACAAATTTTGAGGCACAAAAAACGAGGTACCCAGAAAAAAATAACGACCCAGTTGAGATCTCGCAAAACCTACCAAGAATCTGTAATTAAAATAAAATTTTGACTTCAAACTGAGGGTCAAAACCCTAGTCAACCTTTTTGGAACCCTAGGCCGCCATTAATAGACTAGAAAATTGCAGAAAAAATTGAAACCCTAGCCACGAAGGCCAACGCTCAGAAATGTTGCCAAGAAGCCAACAAAAATGAAGATTTTCGAGAGCAGAAACACGTCTAAAAAAACGCATTCCAAGATCTTCAAATCACAGGCAAAAAATTTCAGAAAAACGCGTCTTCAGTGAAAACATCCTTCGAGCTATGACCAAAGATGACGAGATCGCATCACCAGAGCAGGAAGAGATGCGGGCAGACTAGGGCAGCTGAGAAAAACGCTGGCAAAATCCTCCAAAAATTGCGGCTTGAAGGAGAACGAATTGCGTTTAGAATACACTAAAAAAACGTAGCCAGGGAGTGTTGAAATCGCGTGCAAAAGAGGGTCCGCGAGCTAGGGCAAGGTTCTGACGTCGTGGTCACAAAATCGCGTGCCCAAAACACTCAAAATATCGTGTATACAAGAGCGATTTTTCTGAGAAAAAACAAGCATGACTTTTATAGAAAATGAAACCATGAATTTACCCAGAAACCCTAAATGCTCTGATACCATGTGAATGGTAAGGCATTCATTCATTAACATGGAAAAGGTTACAAAATATAAAGTAGAAAATACTACTGTAGACATTAAATGTCTAACCACCTATACCTACTGGGTACTGTATCTACTGTTTATAATTGACCATTAAATAAAAGATATAACAATATTCTAACAATGAAGCTCGACATGCTTGGTACGTTCATGGAAGACTGGATTTTTGGCCAGTTTGAGCACCCCTTGATTATCAGTGTATAAGGGAGAAGGTCCTGCTTGTGACATGTGCATGTTAGAAAGCATCTTACGGAGCCAAACTGCCTCATATGCTGCTTTAACGGTTCCTCGATATTCAACTTTAGTCGAGGAAAGAGCCACTGCTTGTTGCTTCTTGCCGGTCCATGTTACAGCACCTGTACCCAAACTAAATACATACCTAGAAGTAGATTTTCTGTCATCCATGGAACCTGCCCAATTATAAACCTGTCACAGGAGGTCGCGCAATCAAAATGCGACTTAGGGTTTTCAATCAATGACGCCCAACAGAAAAAAAACATGACTCAGTTTGGCGGCTAGGGTTTTTTTTTCTTTTCTATGGCTTTGATACCATGTTCGGTAGAAAACATTCTATTCTATTAACCAGAAAAAAGATTACAATATAAAGTAAAAGGAGGTTAACAGTAGATATTAAATATCTACATACCAGATATTGTAGAAACAATATATCAAGCAAAACTAAACTAAATAAATACATATATATATTGACCATTAACATAAGAATATAATATTCTAACACATGAAGCCTAAAATGTTAGTTTTTTTTAGATCAAAAATGTCAACAAGCAGAAAAACACAACTCAGAGACAATGAACACAACATTTTACCCTGGGAAAACCCTCCTACTCGAGGGAGAAAAACCTAGCAAATAATATCTTCTTATAAATTGAAAGAATAAGAGCAGAAATCTGCATACAAATCAGGCCCTCGAATTTGGCCAAGACTTATACAATAATAAACGCTACTTCTCCTTGAGCAAATAAAAAAACTTCTTCAAAGAATCGGATCTGCTGCTAAAAGAGGTGAACTGCTGCTAGGAATGCGAATTGGAGTGAGTGATATGATGATAGAATGAGATGTCTTCACCTTCCTTATATACAAGGTTAGGCGACTTGTTCTCTAGGTCGGCCCCTAGAAAATATAAAATATTATTTGTAAATCAAGGCCGACCTGCCTTGGAGATCATTATGTTTAGGAGAAAATATCTCCCACAGCTACAACTTTAACACTCCCTCTTAGCTAGGGAGGTATTTTCCAGATATCCTCGTCATGGAGTCTCTCAACATGACGCCCACAATGGCTACACCCATTTGTGGAAAACCACATCTCAGTCTCAGAGATGTCCAAGAGTTCATCACGTAGTCTCTCAACGTGATGTCCACAATGGCTACTCCCATTTGTGGAAAGAAACACATTGTCATGGAGTCTCTCAACACAACGTCCACACTGTCTACTCCCATGTGTGGAAAGAAACACATCTCAGTCTTAGAGATATACACGGATTCATCACAGAGTCTCTCAATGTGATGTCATCATGGAGTCTCTCAACATGACGTCCACAATGGCTACTCCCATGTGTGGAAAGAAACACATCTCAATCTTAGAGATGTACAAAGGTTCATCACGAAGTCTCTCAACGTGATGTCGTCATGGAGTCTCTCAACATGACGTCCACAATGGCTACTCTCATGTGTGAAAAGAAACACATCTTAGTCTCATAGATGTACAAGGGTTCATCACGGAGTCTCTGAACGTGATGTCGTCATGGAGTCTCTCAACATGACATCTCATCTCAGTCTGAGAGATGAACAAGGGCTTGCACCTTATATTTCTTCGTCTCAGAGAAATATACACTACAAGGGCTTTCAACTCATATTTCTCCGTCTCAAAGAAATATATATTACAACAAATCTTCATGATGATGTGACTCCCTCTGAAGCTCCAAGTACTTGCATCAACCTCCTGACCTCCTCGTCCAAGATTGCCTACAATGCTTGCCATAGAGAACGATTTCCAATGCACACCTCCAGCACAACTAACTTGCGAGAGTTCAGGACTGTCCTTCTCGACCTCATCCCAGATTGCCCTATTCTAAATAGGTTTGTGGAGCTACCAATGTGAAATCCAAATTGACTGTCTTGTGCAATTCTATTCTCTGTAGCTAAAGAGGTCTTCCAAGGACTTGCAACACTAGCCTTGCAACACTGCAACCCACTTAGTGACACCTTCTCTTCTTCTCAGTGAGTCACAGAACTCCCTCTTGATCCTTGCCTCAAAGATGCAAAGAAATCCTCTGGAAGTGAACTCCCCTCTATTGACTAATCTTAGAACCTTAATCCTTTTCCCGGACATGCTCTCAACTCGTGCCTTAAATTCTCGGAATTTAACTCCCTCTGAATGTCATTTCCTTCTCTTCAAAGTAGCTGATCGCAATGACAATTTGTATAGGTTCTCCATTGTTTAGTGTCTTCATCTTCCTCAATCTTCTTTGATGCAAACTCTCCATCCAAGGCTGACCCAACCTTGTTCCCTCGAGAGATGTCTCTAGTGAAGAATCATGAGAGTTATGCGTCACCAACTCAGTCCCAAGGCTACAAGCTATGATTCCATATTTGTTCATTTCTTCAGCCGGCATGACTTCCTCAGAGGATGCATCAAGCTCTTCCTCCCTTGAATTCCTTATGCAATCTCTCATCATCCTTTTGCTCCTCGATCCGTCCTGGAAGCATCTTAGAGAGATTAATAATAGTTCATAGAATCAAACTACCCCGAAGAGAAATATACAGACCAATGATAGAAGCATACATGATTCACTATTCCCAATGTTATTGCATGAATTATTATTAACTACATAAAATTCATGATCATTATTCAAGGTACAAACATAAAATACTTATCTCTTTATGTTGGTCAATTCTACAGATGCAGTCAAACACTTGTCTTGCAGTCTCTTCCCAGCTGTTAAATGTTTTCTCTTCTGTTTGTTTTGGATTTGTATGAAGTTGGTGATGCATAAGACCTCCAAATACTTCTAACTAAATGTGCAAGCCTGGCTGGAAATGAAAAAAAAAATAGATGTGCAAGTGCAATATCTCCTGAATATATGATTTCTAATGACCAGCTACAGCCATGGTCATTTTAATGAACATTTTGTATGTAAGCCTTAACTTCATAACATTGCAAATACAGCTACGGGTTCTAATGACAGTGGTTCCCTTTATTTTCAAGAGATAGCAATTACTAAAGGCTGCTCTAGTCAGCAAACTACTGTACATTATCACTGATGCTGATTACAAGGAGCTGGCAATGAAAATACAGTATATATCCAAATGCATAAAGAACCTGGAAACATCGACCCTTCATTGTCCATGCTCGAATAGCAGCAGAATAAGGCTGCGCCTCAAGTGACGTCTTTTATTTATTGATTATTGGCATTTCTTTGTCTTTTCTTGCCTTTGTACAACCCACACAGCCAATGCTCGGTGGCTGGGTATACCCTATGTCTGCCGCAATACAACTTTTAGGTCTGTAAAAATTCACCTCAAAGTCTGCACTTAAATCTGCTAGAAATTGTCCTTTAGGTCTTTAAAAATTCGCCTTAAAAACTGCTCTTAAAAACACCTTAGATCTACTTCTAAGGTATGCTCAATCGATGGAATGATATTTAATGCAGAATTGCTTGGACAAATTTGATCGGATCTAAACCCGCTCTGATACCATGTTAGTTTTTTTTAGATCAGAAATGTCAACAAGCAGAAAAACACAACCCAGAGACAATGAACACAACATTTTACCCTGGGAAAACCCTCCTACTCGAGGGAGAAAAACCCAGCAAATAATATCTTCTTATAAATTGAAAGAATAAGAGCAGAAATCTGCATACAAATCAGGCCCTCGAATTTGGCCAAGACTTATACAATAATAAATGCTTCTTCTTCTTGAGCAAATGAAAAATACTTCTTCAAAGAATCAGATCTGCTGTTAAAAGAGGCGAACTGCTGCTAGGAATGCGAATTGGAGTGAATGATTTGATGATAAAATGAGATGTCTTCACCTTCCTTATATACAAGGTTAGGCAACCTCTTCTCTAGGTCAGCCCCTAGAAAATATAAAATATTATTTGTAAATCAAGGCTGACCTGCCTTGAAGATCATTATGTTTAGGAGAAAATATCTCCCGCAGCTACAACACTAACATAAAAAACCATTATGGAAGTTAAGATGGTTGAGCTTCCACATGAATCTTCACCTTCTAATAGTTACAATGCATGACATTAGCTGTAAAGGTCTAATCTAAATTGTGGGGTTTTACCCTACACCCCAAAGGACACTGCTCCTAGATATCACAAGAGGAACCCTTTGAGTGATATGGGAGGGTCCATCCTGATAAGGATGAAAATGGTAACATTGTCAACACTTGGCAAAACTGCGTGTTGTGAGTGAACCTTAATGGTGTGATCTATAGGTATTTGGAATCCTGGCAACGTTGATGACGAATACTGCATAAGGTGTTGTGCATGCTTGGATGGTGCCACATCCAACCTGCCTAGATTTCCTTGCACCATTGGAAATGTGTGTGTGGAATCTAGTGCAGATGGATTGATTTTCTTGGAAGCAGTGGTGACCTCTGGAGAGTGTTTGGCAGTACCGCATAATAAAACTGGAGCTGGCCTTACCCAGGCCATGAGAATGGGCTTGGCAGTATTGCTGGACTTGTACTTGGAGAATCCACTTGAACAATGCAACGGTTATCAAGGAATCAAGATCAGTATTAGGATTCTGCATTGTGACAGTATTACTTGTTGAAAAGCCTTTTTGCATTGTTTTCTGTTTTTCACAGATCATTAGCTACATCTATATCAGATATATGATCTCTTTCTAGTATTTCTTGGTGAAGACAGGTTTCATTCATATCTAAATATTATAAATTTCATCAGGCCTCAATCCCTGTCTATTTCAACAGTATACAGCTTCAGTGTGCTTTGTTATTATACTCTTTTAAGGATTTATATTACGTCTCTGTGAGTCTGAATATGCTTATAAGCTTTGGTAGTTAGAAATTGAAATGACTACAAATTTAGTATTCAGAAACATTGTTGTTATAGCTTGTATTTGAAAGACACGAATTGAAACTAGAACCCTATAAAACCCTTTTTTGTTCAAAATGTTTATTTTATTTATGATTTTTGATTGGACATTCTTAGCAGTCATGATCCTTGTACAGGAGAAATACACTTGATGTTGCTTCGCTACTTTCATGTTGAGATTTGTCTATAATTGCCAGTCGTCTAATATTTCTCTTTTGATTGAATTTGCAGATGAATTCGATGTCACCAAAGGCTTTTGCCTCAGCTGTCAATGACATAAGATCAGTAGTGAGCTTGAATGACAGGATGGCAGGATCTGCACCAGGTAATGGTTCCAGAGCGGCTGTTGGGGAGGATTTGGTTGCAATGACAAAGTGTCGACAGCAAGCAAGGAATCTGATGTCACAAGATGACAGTGGTACTTCAAAGAAAACTGTCCGTTGTATGAGTTCCATGCCTGTCAGTACCGTATCTTCAGGGGGGAGCGTAATCAATAGTCTCCAGCAGCATAATAATCAAGAGTCTCCAGAGATGGAGTCAACTGCAACTTCTAGAATCAAGAGGCCCAGAATGGAGGTAAGTTATATATATATTTATATAATTAAGAGACACAAGTAAACATTTTTTTCTAATTATTTTCATATCCTAAAAGTAGCTTGAAGCTGTACTCTACCCATGTAGGTTTGGTGTTAATTCTTTATTATGTAATTTTCCCCTTCTATTTCCCGTAAATTTCCTTTTCAGTTTCTGGAAATGGTCTCTTAAATTCCAAGAGTATTCATCAAGTTTTCAGTCCATGAGAATTATTTGGACAGCTTCTGGAAAAAACTGTTTTATTTTTTCCATGCATCAACATTTCAGATCATCCCCCATGAATCCATGACTCATCATCAGGATGATAAACAATGACAAATGTTTCATACTCCATGATTCATTTCTCATCCTGATATTGGTTCATGGAGTATGATCTGAAGCATTACCAAAAAAAAGTCGAATGTAGTTTTTCCCAGAAACTCTCCAAATAAATGTCTCCATGTTATCGAAGTAGATGTGTTGTGTGCTTCATCATGTTTTCCGTGTTACGTTTTCCTGTCCCATGAGCCCTTCTGGACTTTTGCAATCACCAAAACAATTAGAGACTGAAACTTGTTACTAGTGCATGCTTACAACAGATGTCCAAGTGTATGCTTGAAGCTTCGTTTTAATCAGCACATTATTTTACCATTGTTGCCTCCATCTTCTTTTAGTATATTCATGTTTAATTATCATTTTGTTTCATGCTCCATGCTTAACTGAGTTATGCTTATACAATGCATGACCTACTCTAGTCTCTAATAGAGGTGCCATATTTTGGGAAAATTCACAAATATGCACACACGTGAAATACCTTTGCCTCAAGAATATTTCTTGAATTTTCTATGTATTTTCCTAAGAATAATGGTAACGATGGAGAAAATATTTTCATGCTAGGTTGGGCTTTAACTTTAGAAACTATATATGCTAAGTTGAGAAACTAGAAAACACCATATTTAATATGCATGAACAAGTAATGCATGCACTGGTTCTGCCTCATATGGCTTTTCTTTTCATTCTTATTTTTGCAGATGAGCCATGCCCTGCAAGATGAATTACGAGAAATAAATCAAGAGTTGATAGATACTGTAGCCAATGTCAGTGAAGATGACAATGATGCAGCTGCAGCTGCGGCTGCTGCTGAAGGGAGAGATGGGATCGTTGTAAAGTGTTCCTATAATGCAATAGCATTGAGTCCAAACATGAAGTCGCGCTATAGATCATCTTTAATGGTGTGTCCAGCTTCCTGTAATTGAAAGTTTTTATTAGTGCGCTTTGGAAGCACAGAATTACTTTATTATAATTCTGTTGCCTTGGAAATCAGTTTTTACTGCCAGATATTCTTTGGAAATTGAATGTCCATAGAAAAATTTATATACAGAATTGGCCATGCCATCTGTTGTGGCTTAAATTCTTATTTTGTGTTATAAATGAAATCATAGTTTTCAACAAGCTATATATCTTGACATTTTTTTATATTTTATGTTTTGTGTGATTACAGACACCCATTTCACCATTACGCCTGCTTATTCCAGCAAATTATCCAAATTGTTCTCCTGTGCTTTTAGATAAGGCTCCAATTGAATCATTGTGAGTGGGTACTAATTGAAAGGCTATTCAAGATTTAGCTATGTACCTCCTCATTTGTTCAGTTGTGTATTCTTATGGTTGACTATACATATCTAATCATGTTTATTTCCTGACAGTAATGAGTACGAGGACCTGTCTTCTCGAGCAAAAGCAAAGTTCCATGCAGCTGTACGAACCCTCCCACAACCAATGTCATTAAAGTTATTGGCAAAAACCTGGGATATCTGTGCTCGGAATACAGTAGCCGAATATGCACATCAGAGTGGTGGTGGAAGTTTCAGCTCAAGGTTTGGTACATGGGAGAGTTGTGCAAGTGCTTAAATATATTGTATTCTGGTGATGGAGGCTTTGTATATTTGTTATCTTAAATGTCTATACGTAACACACATTGTATGCCTTACGTATTGTTCGGTTTCCAGAAATACCTTCTTTGATGTTATGTGTAGTGTATAAAGAGCATGGAAGAAATGAATCATTGTGATAATAATGGCTTTTATGTTGAGTGTGAAAAAAATACAGCAAACTTGTGTTTCCTGGGTCAATCCTATTTACATATGGTGTCCTGTAAAAGCAGTTAGTTGGCTGGCAGGTGAAAATGATCTCAGTAACTGGCATTTTAGTTATTGCCAACCCACTTTATTTTTGAGGAAACAGATTTACATTATAGGCAATCATGGCAGAACTCAGATATCAAGCGTAATTTTAACAGGTCAACACAACAAAGAATTCAAGACAACAAATTCACATGTGGAAAAGGGTTTAGATCTTGGATATATTAAAGACTTGACCATTATAAGCTTCCATGCAAATCTATTTTGCATCTAAGAAGGTTTCTGATTTCCACAATGTGCATTTTATATCACCATGCATTACAGATCATCATGGTGCTGATGTGCCTACAAGTCAATTCTACAGTATAAAGTTATAAACATAATATGGCACGTCAGAATTTGCAATAGGAGCAAAGGACAAATCTTTACCTCTTAATTTTCCATTTTTTTGGGTCCATACACTTAGGAGTGTCATATTGTTTATAATCCTTAATGGATGGGTACTGCTTTGAATTACTTGGGAAGCATTTCGGTTGTTTTTTATGCATCACTTATTTGCACTATTTATGGGATGCTATGGGAGTGTCATATTGTTTATAATCGTTAATAGATGGGTACTGCTTTGAATTACTCAGGAAACATTTTCGGTTGTTTTTACACATCACTTATTTGCACTATTTATGGGCATACTATGTTATGTTTATGTATTTGAGATTATTGTCCATCTTTACATTTATATAATATTATTATTATCCAAATGTCACTGTTCTCATTGATGGATATCTATCTTGTTTCATTGACTGAAACATGGCATTGCATTTAATTCATAGCAATGGTCTATGGCTTTCCATGTGTTGGATAACTTATGATAGATCAATGGCTTGATTTCACTCTTTCCTGCCTTTGAGGTGGCTGTTGAGGAATTTTAACTTTGTATTGGTTATTCTTGATGCCACTGTCAAACATATTTCACTGAATGATTCATTGTTAGCGGTGCTAATAATATTGTTGATTTGGTATCTGGGTTGTTGGTTAGTGTGCTTTGCAGCATGATGCAATTTTAATGTCATGCTTTAATAATAACTCAGGTTTATGCAACTAAAAAGCATGATATATTGCCCACATGGTTAGCAGTTACATATCAATACGAGTATTTTGCTGGATAATTTAATTTTCTAACAATCTTGGCAATAAGCATTTACAAAGCAAAGCATGGTGATGATGAGTATCTTCGTAGTTTTTATTTCATGTTGATTGGAAAAAAATGCAAGATTTAGCTTGCTGTGTTTATGATTAAGTCCTGATGGGATGGGATAGTTAATTTATATGAACCTTTTTTTTGTAATTTCTTTTGGATTTTGAAGGAATAATTAGTTTTGTTTCTTCCACCTCATTGAGTTTCTTCATACTGATTGCATTTCTCTCTACCAGTAGTTCAGCTTTGTTTATTCAATGTTAAATATTGTAATGGTAAAATTTGCATACCCATGCCATTTCATATTTAGTTGTGCCTATTTTGAGATAATATCTTGGTACATGTACATTATGACAAATGACACGATCATGTGTGAAGTTGCACTCATTCCCCTAGCCTTTTTATCCATTTACATACACATATCCCATATACCAAGCCCTACTCTATCCATTCACACATTCTTAAAATATTCATCAAATTCACCTACTTTTCACACCTAACTATGCATCTACCTTCATTTAGTGATTTGCAATTTGGATTTGACCATTATCCCATTCTAGGATAAGTCCATAGTTATGAACTTGCCCCTTCTCAATTTAAAATTCAAATTCAAATTTTGCTGACCCCATTCACCCTTCTACCTTGAGCCAATTAAACACATGTTGGTGTGATATAATGTTATGTACTAGTATCTAAAGACATTTAATTCATTCATTTTAGTTGTCATGTACAATTAGTTCATCTTGTAATCAAGTATTCTATAGCATTGCAACAATCAATTATGACAGCCTAATTTGGTGCAAAAAGAGTAAAGAATTTGCATGTTCAGGCACATGCCTGTTGTTTTTCATATTGTTTAGTTATGGGGGGGTTGATATGGGAGAACTTATCTCCTTGTGACCAATTGAAAGCCCTTTAAAGTATTTTAAAATATCGCCAAGTCCTTATATATTTAGGAAGAACAAAGTAGAAAGTCACACATAAGGGGAAATCACAAAGTAGAATGGTATTGATTACCAAGACTAGTTTGGAGCTCAAATGTAGATCTACAAAAGTGAATTTATCTTGGACTTTGGAAGTTGTCCTTTGACAAAGAAGAAATCCATTGTAGACTTCTTGGTAGTTCATTGATAGAGAGGCATTGTTTCCAAGTTTGATATAAGACATTCTAGATTCTCATCCATTTGGTCTTCATTTTTTGGTTATCGATCAAAATACCTTCTATCTCATTTATTTTTCCAAAATAGAAAATATTAATCTACCAAATTTTTAATATATTAGTTAACCTAAGTTGATTATACTTATTTGATTGCATTTATTTAATTAGCTCAAGGCATGTTTTAAGGAAACATTATTTTCCTTTTCATTTTGGCGAACTTGTCCTAGCCCACACATCCAAACCTTCCCTTTAGGGATTTACAATTATCTTAGAGTTTTCAAATCTACATTTTAAAGATCAACCTCCATTTCACATACGATGCTCCTTTTTCATCCTTGTGCTTCATTAAAATATGTTTTTCACATCTGACACAACCTTAGCTACCACATTTGGGCTTCATTTTCAACTCTAATATACCAATGATATCTCTACTTTTTCAATATGAAAGTGGGCATTTGAGTTGTATTTTCCTATCTTTTGTTTATGCTACCTAGGAATGCTTACCTAAACCATAGCATTGTCCAAACCAATGAGAATGAAGTCTATTTTGATGCCTATAATGAGAACAATGAGTATGATCATATGCTCGAGGATAATCAAGATTTTGCAAATGAGTTGGCTAGTTTGGCTAATGTAAAGTATTCCACACAACTAAGAAACATGTATGCATGTGAACCATATGGACTTGAGACTTTGTAAGTAGTATTTCCCAAAGTTTATTTTTATAGTGACTAGTGCATCTAACCCTACTTCCATTTCATTGTAGATTTGTCTTCTAACATTACCTTTTCCACTAGCACTACTCATCCTCCTAGTACCATGGCCACTAGTGTCCCACCATATAGTACATATCTCTTTTCCGCTTATCCTCCATCTTATGGCCTAGCTCTTGAATATATTCATCCTATCAAATCTACCAACCATATGATGTACCACACTTCCACACCTCTTTCATCCATTATTACTAGACCTATTGTTACCCCACTTAGCCAATTCACTTCTATACCCCATATTACATCCCATTCTCCATGAAACTTAAGTGCCTTTCCTCTTCCATGCCTTTATCTAAGCCATTACTTCATCCACTCCTCTTAATTCACATACATACACCATACCCCTCTTAGTGGGCCCCATTAAGTCACCATACCTACTTCTACCCTAGACACATTATTTCACATAATAGATCAAGTAGAAAAGAGAGTGGATCATAGCCTAATGATAGTGATGAATTTAAAGATGCTAAATATATATCACTATCTTATGACATTGTGACATGCCCATTGCATATAGGATTTGTGGCACCTCGGTTTTTAATGTAGGATGGAAAAGGTAACCTTAATATACGTCTTAGATCTTATACAACTATACATGTAGACTTTCTTTATGAGGATAAGTTGTTAATGACTTTTTTGCATGCTTCAAAACATTTTACAATTGAGGGGTTCTTCACTTTCTCAAGGGTCCATTCATTCATTTAATGCTCTAACTAAAGTGTTCCTAAAGCAATTTAAAGTTAATATGGGCCTTAGAGTAATAGTTGACAATTTATTGGAGTGTGCCAAAAAATCTAATGAACATATTGGTGATGTTCAATCTTTGTGTTGTAAGCTGATTATCCCTTCACATGATTTTGAGTAAAAAACATCTTTATTAAGAGTTTAAATAAGCATCCAAGATGATGAGTATTTGAATTGTTTTGCTTATTTTGTCGATTTGTGTGCACATGTTAAAAACATTGAATCTAAGTTACTTACATGAAATGCCTTTAATATGGGGCTTCAAGTAAAAATGCTTCCTGACCATTTAAGAATTGAAAGCCAAACACTTTTTCAAAGGATGGTGATATAAAGGAAAATGTGAATCAAATTGCTAGTACTTCATTTCCTTAATTTAAACTAAATGCTAAGCTTCAAGAATCCATGGACGATGTGCTTTAAATTTTGTTGAGTGCTAATCTCAATACACACCCTCACATTCATCCATTAGATACCACTAAACCACTTCCTAAGTCATTTGATTATCAACATTTTGCAATTATCGAAGTTAAGGGGTGTTACACACAATATTGCTTTACTTTTAAATATAAACTACAAGATCTCATTGACAACAATACAATTCAAATTGAAGGGGTCAATGATAATAGATAAGATTTTCATAAAACATATTAAAATAATGGTTCAAGAGCAACAAGAACAACAAAAAAAGAAATAATCATCAACACCAAAATATCATCAAGTTAAACATCTTGTATCAAACCAACAAAAGGAATAAAAGAAAGAAAATATCAAACAAGAATCAAAGAAAAAATGAAAGAGACTAAGTGGAAGCCAAAGCAAGAGGTATGGTGTATCAAAAGAATATCATTCTAAGAATTGAGTAAGAAAAGAAGTACCTAATGTTACACCATTGAGCACATGTTTTCACCAAACACAAAAGACTATCAAGACGAAACACATTATTGAGAAAGCTAGTAAAGAACAAGCAACAAAACAAAAAGAAGATAAATTGGATGATGACTTTTGGGATGTTAATGATTTACTGTTTGATAAGACTAAGAGGCACCCAATGTGGTAGATAAGAAGAAGTTTGTCCAATGATTTATGAGCACCACCATAGCGTATATTCATATATACCTATAGGTTAGATTTTATTAGTTTTTTCCCTTTTCAATTTCATGTCCTACCTTCTCTTTGATTTTCTATTGTATGCCTTATGCCTTAATCTTTTGATTATGCCTATATATTTGTGCCCTTTTATGCCGATTTCACCATCTATATTTGTTTCTTGAGGGGAATTGTTGGTTTTTCACTTTACCTTTCCCTATTTTATCATGCCTTTGTTTCCATTCCCCACTTGGGTTACCTGCATGCTTTTATCCATCCTTTATCCACATGTTCATTGTTTTTTCCTTCTTATAGGTATGCTCATGATCCATAGTTATTACAACATTATTCCTATTTTGATACATCATGCTATACATTGATAGATCATGCTTATTATAACTTGTACTTTTGTCTTACATTGATAAATCTTTCTTTGTAGAACTTCATTCATTGAGCCTATATTGACTTATTTTACTCTCTAGAGTTATTTGTTGTATTTACCTTGCTCTATTATGCTTCTAGAGCTTTACATCTTGATCCTACATTGCAATGTTTCAAATTTGGAATCACACTTACTTTGGGGGAGCATCGTGCCTTCCACCTTGACACATTGAGCTTACTTTGTCATATCTTTACATTGTGTAGCATTATGCTTTTCTCTTGCATATTATGCTTTCATTGTTAGATCCTTACACTTGGAAAGAATCATGCCCACCCCTTCATAACTTTTGTGATCCTATTGCCAAAACTTTAGCATTTACATTTTGGGGCATCATGCCTTCCCCTTTTCTCTATGTCACACTTTTTGCTTATACATTTTTGGGATAATTGCACTAAGTGCTCCTCTTTTTATTAGATTGGGAGCATCATGGTTCCCTTCTTTACACATTGTGCCTATTATTGCTATATCTTGGGTACTTAATCCATCATTTCAACTTTATATAGTTGTGGGTCCTTGAACCTTATCATTGCTTCATGCCTTGTTTAGGCTTGGGCCACTTGGCTCTAGTTTCAATTCCATACCATCAACTCCATTACCATGATGAATCTATTTCCTTACCTACATTTGTGTGTGTCCTTGGATGTCACATTGGGGGCATAAACCTATCCCAATACCTTTTATACTTCCATGGGTGTTTTTGGCTATTAAAGACCATATCACCAATCCATTGTTCATACTAGAGGCAACCTTACCTTCCCTTGATGTTATTTCCAACCCATGTGCTTACACCATGCATTCTTTAACACTTATGGCTTTAGATTCCTCTATGATTACACAATTGGATGCTTATATGCTTACATAATTACATAATTATTTATATACATGTTTAGATTACATTTTAATTTTCATATACTTATCCCCTCATTTGGTGATTTCCTGTATGGATGCAACCAATTGTTAAAGGGTAGGGAGAGAAGTGAGGATGGAGAATCTTGTCACTACCATTTTAGTGTCTAGACATATAGATAGATACAAACACTTATAGAGATTCATCTTATGGAAAACACATGACAAAATGTTCAGAAGCCCTTTGTTGAGATCAACTTAAATTTACAAATGCCATGTTGAATGCACATTTCTGTGAATTTTTTATCTTTACTTTTACCTGTGTATTAACAAGAAGCCTTGTAGCACCAACCACTCATAGATATCTCAAAAGGAAGTTGTACAACATGACTGAATACGTTCTTTATTGCAACCCAGTTATGATATTCTAGGGACAGGTGTTTGAAACTTCTTTAACCAAAGAAACATCTAACATGCAAATGGAAAATCCTCATGGATGCAACTGTTTTGAATTTTTTTTTTCCACTCTAGCTAAAGGGGAACATAATTCAAGGTTCATTCACATCTGAAGTTCAACAAAAAGGAAGGCTTGTGCAAACTAATTTTAATGTTGTATATGTATTCATTGCTAAAATTTGGCAAGATTTGTCAATGCTTGTTGTTGTGTGCTTTGGTTCCATTTTATTGTTAGTGAAAGTGATTACAACAAGATTTCTTGTATGGCTGATCTATTATAGAGTTATCTTTATTTGTTTATTATTTTGAAGGTTAAAAGAAATTTGATCTCTGAAATGTTGACTGTGTAAGCTTTACCTATTTTAAAGGACATTCAACTTGTATAAACAAAGTTTTAAGTCTTACTTTTAATAAATTTATTTTTTTCTTCAAATATAAACAATGCCATCCTTTTTCAATAGAAGTGTTGGAGGCATTCATTTTGACCCTAACACAAATTAAATAATAAATTAGTTGTCCAACATGCTTTAAAATATATTTAAGGCATCTTAATTATTCAAGGAATGGCCACATGAAAATAAAGAAAATTTATCAACCAACCAAACTGTTCAAATAAGTTGGCATATTAAATTACATGCAATTTCGTGATATTAAGATTTCCGTTCAAAAGATAAGAGGTAGAAATAGAGGCAATATGCAAGTTAACCATAAGAAGAAAAGTGGGATTGATAGAAATGAAACTTGGCACCCTCTTGCAAAAGGATTTGTTAAAAATGAACTTTGATGGTGCATCAAAGGGGTACCCAAGCATTCAAACGGTAAATTTGCATATGGATGTTCACTCTTTATTTGGGAATAAAACTATTAATGAAGCCAAATGGGAGGTATTGCTAACATTATTAGTAGTGAAAGATCAAAATATTAAAAAGTTGGTTGTAGGAGATTCATTAATAGTACTTAGTGTATTGGAGAAAGGATCTACCCTTAATTGATGTCTTGATTTTTATGTAGAGGAAGGGAAATGATCTATCCCTTATCGGCATCATTGTTGTTATGTAGAGGAAGTTCAAGGTTTGAAAATGCATTTTATAGATATTAGGTTCTCCCATTTTCAAAGACATCTAAATTTAGTTATTGGCCATTTAACAAATCTAGGTGTTTTACAACAGCCCTAACAATTGTATGTAGTCACAACTTTGGCTCTTGGAAGCACATTATCGGTCATTTAAGTTTTAAGTTGCCTTCAAATGATTGAATATCATGAATACATTTTGTTCTTTTAATGAAGAAATGCATCTTAAGCATAGGAGTTTTAAGTGTAGTAAAGGTGACAACAATTAATGCAATGCGTATCCTTTCTAGCTTTAGGAGTGATTATTATTTATTATGGAGTGATATATATTAATGAAGAGATCTTATAATATGTAGTAGATTATTTCCTTTCTAGGCTCTTGTAGGATTTCAATGTGTTACATGTTGGGATTTAGGTGATATTGACCTAGGAGAATCCTTGTGGTCAAAATTTAGTTATAGTCTTCTTTGTGGTGGGATGTAATGGAATGCATTAAGTTTCTTGTATTGTGGTACAATATTTTATATTGATTAACATGTGGTAATTATGTGATAGTGCTTGTGGTGCATCATACATGACTTGTCTATATATGGTGATGTTGCGATAACTATCACAAGGTATGTAGAAGAACTCACCATCACATAGATATTTAGTACTTGTTGGAAGTACGATCAATGATGCAAGTGCACTTGTGAGGGATTTGATGAAGATGTGAGCATGATTTGAGGGCCAAATAATGTCTTGGAAGATGATACAAGGTATCACAAGCAATTTGGAGTGAAGTTGTGTTTATATGTGCTAACACAAGTGATAAGTTGGTAGTGGTGCTTATATAAGAAACATATTGACACTAACAATGGAAGGTTGTAACTATTGTTTTAAAGTGTGTGGTAGTGATAAAGTTTACAAAGAGCTTATCCACATGGAGCCATATTTGGTGACAAGTGTAATATTTTGATATCACATATGTATGAAATATGGTTAAATGACTCTTGGTATCCCACAAGTTATTTATATAGTTAGGCAATTGGTATTCCCATGAATATGTCTATATATAACAATTTTTATGAATGCACAATGAGTAACACTTTTTGGCATCACATTATCTTCCTAAAAAAATCACGATGAGAGCAAAGGCGTAGGCGTCCTGTGGAAACCCTATGCTAGGTGTTGTTGGCGCGGGCGTCAGTGACAAAGATGGATCCTAGAACAGGCGCAGTGGTGTTTCCGCTACGAAGGATACTAGTTCGAGGTTTGGCGAAGGTCATTGTAGGGGCAGCGACCAGGCTAAGGTCAAATCTATTGCGCGGCTCTGGACTGGGAGGACGACTGGTGGAGGGTTTATCCTTGTTTCAAACGCCATTTTAGTGGCTCTGAAAGCGGAGATAGAAGAGGAAATAGATGAGAACATTTTTGAGCTCTCTGTTACGGGGTGATTTGTTGATTTAAGGGATTTTGGCCTAGCCTCCCTTAGCTGCACTCTTGGATCTCCAACGAATGACAACATCTAATCTTTGGTAAAGTTCTCATTTTCCCCATGGCTAAGGGGTTTTTTGTGGCAAAGTTTGACAATGTTCAAGACATAAACATAATTTTATGTTATGATATTGCTATCAGGATTCAACCGTGTAGTTTCGAGTCAAACTCATTGACCCATGTTTCATGAGTAGGATAAATTTTTGACACGCTGTGGAAAAATACCTCCTACTTATAATTTTATGTGACAATTTTTTTAGCTGGGAGGATAAATTTTTGTTGATGATTAAGCCTTGGCATGCTGATTTCAACCCTACTTCTGAAACTTTTAGCAAGATCCCAATTTGGGTTCGGATTCCTTACCTTCCCCTTCACTTGTGGTTTGACCCCCTTTTGGAGGAAGTGGGAGATGCCCTAGGTGATTTTTTTGTTGGTAGATGATGCTACTTTTGACATACTTTACTCCACCTTTGCTCGTATTTTGGTTGAAATGGATGTTTCTAAAGGACTGCCGGCTGAGATTTTAATCAAAACTTCTAAGGGCTCTTGGGTCCAATCTTTGGACTATGAAGGGATCCCCTTCCGTTGTAGAAGATGTTTAAAAAAAGTCACGCTGCTACACAATATGGATTTGAGAAAAAAGCATCAATTTCATGGTGGAAAGGTGCTTCTCAACAACATTATACAGTTGAGAAGAAAGCTGGTCAACATAGGAACTTTTCCGAGGTGGTTGCACCGGAATCACAGGCTTGTGAGACATCCCCTCTGGATGTCTCAATTGGTGAGGTTGCTGAAGTTGAACATCATGTTGCAACCCCTAAAGATCATGAGAGAGGGTCTCTGAATGCCATTTCTTCTAGTGGCCTCTCTGATTCGTCATTGCCTGCACTAAAGAATAATGATGAAATTTCTGAGACTGTGGTAGCAGGCACTCATCTTCAGGAAAATAGTGTGCTAGCTTGGTAGCACAAGTGGAAGAAGGTTGGATTACTGTTAAGGGAAAGAAAGCTAAATTCTCTAGGCCTTCTTTTGACATGACTCTTCGCTCCCACAAGAGTAGCTCTAAATGTAAATCTTGACGGGTTTTGTTTGGGGGTTGGTGTTTGGTTGGTTGCAGGTTGTTTTTTTGCAGTCTTGTTTTTATTGTAAAGGGTTTCGGGTCCCTTCAAAACCTATTTTTTCCTCTATCAAAAACAATTTTTATGAATGCACCAAGGTTACTTGAGATCATGAATTCATTGTAATAGTCATTGAAGACATTTATACATAGTTTATGTGTAAACACTTGAAAAATTGTAGACGAAGGATATGTTGTAGATTGAGATTTTGTGAAAGGTTTTCCAAAGACCTCATTATACTGAATTAATGTTGATTTTGAATAATACAATCATGAATGTCTTTTAGTGGCGTATTTTCTCTCATAAGAGTTTCCCAGGCCTTGAAGGTGAGAAGAGTTATAGGATTATGGAGAAGTGGTTTTGGGACCCAACAAAATGGTGTCATTATCAGGGATGTAAAAACTTGATAATTATTTTGAAAACCTTGAGAAGGTTTGCACTCATTACCAAGTGTACTATGTTGTGTGTGGTGTTAGTGGTCTATCAACTTGGGCTAACATAATGGTGTCGAGGATATAATTCACTAGGTTGAAATTGACTTGAAGACTCTATTGGTGAGAAGACCCAAAAATAAATATCCTTGGTGGTTTCGTCTGCTCCAAATATTTCTTAATTTTATGAGGTGACGACTCTACTATTATAATTTCAAAGTTTTTTTATACTAACATTCGTTTGCTAGTGATTCTACAAGTCTCGTTCCATTTTGGTACAATAGTTGATGAAGGTGCACAAAGGTATTTTCTTTCTTCATTTTTTGAGGTATGGTCTTTTATATGAAGATATATCTTTATGGAAAGAGTATAGATTATTTTCGGCAGTTATCTTTTTTAATCATGGATCATTTTGATTACTATGATGATTCCCCATTCGAGTAAAAAGGTGGTTGTGCACCTAAACTTCAAAAAGTTAAGATTGTTACATGTTCTTTTGACCCCTCCACACAAGAGATTCCTAATCTAGTGAGTCATATATGCATGCTTAACTTTGATAGTGAGCTTCCACATAATCAATTTGCATTTACAAGTGCCCAACATGTAACAATAATAATTTTTGATGATGAACATAATGAATTTATTACCAATTTCAATGAGCTAGATGAACATGTCTATGACCCTACCCCTTCTTACCAAGATATTGAATACCTCAAAAGGAAATATAGTGAATTATTTTTTATACTTTCATAGGAGGTTTTTTGATACTATTAATGGTCTCCCTCATGAGTAGAGACTTGTTGAAAATGTATGCATCCAGACATGTATTATGAAGCTTTCTATCCTAGTGCATTCTTTCTTCCCCATAAGTAGAAGTTGAATGATTTGAGCATGATATTTGAGTGGGTTAGTGCTATTCAATCAACACTTGCAATTCATGTTTTATCTCTTAATGTTAGGGATGCAACTATTTTTATGGTTAGTTTGGTGGGTCAATTCGTGGAGGCGGATATTTTTTTAATAAGAATACAAGTAAGGAATTTGAAGTGTAACAAATTTTTATTTGTTTAGGAAAGCAAGTTGAGTTTTCTCTTGATTAAGAGGTGAGTCATGAGTTGCACAATGATTCTACATT
Organism: Sequoia sempervirens; assembly: GCA_007258455.2. NCBI lineage: Eukaryota > Viridiplantae > Streptophyta > Pinopsida > Cupressales > Cupressaceae > Sequoia > Sequoia sempervirens. Next base: position 338,769,818 of record VDFB02000008.1, read on the forward strand.
TGTAGTTGGGAGAGCAGATCACCAGTCTCGACTTTATTTTTTCTTACTTTGTTCCTAATCCACCTTCATCTATTCTACTTACTCATTTTGATGAAGTGAGCAATTTGTGGCATCAATGGTTTTGCCACTTGAACTAGCGCTACTTGTAGCAGCTCAATAAATAAGACATGATTACAAGATTTCCTACAAGTTAGTTTTTTGATGGTGTTTGTCTAGGATGCATTCTCGGTAAGCATCCATAAGAGAAATTTGATAAAATAAAAGCATGTAGAGCCTCACAGCTTTTGGAATTGGTACATAATGATTTGGCTAGTCCATTTCCATAACCATCTTTTAGTAGAGCTTGATATGTTTTGAACTTCATTGATGATTTTTATAGGTACACCTTCTTGTACTTTCTCAAACAAAAGTTTGGAATATTTGATTCATTCTTGGAATTCAAAGATTTTGTAGAGAAAAAAAATTAGGAAATCCATCAAAGTTGTGTATAGATAATGGGGGGAATATGTCAACCATATGTTTGAGCAGTATCGTGTTTCAAAAGGCATTGATTTGCAACATACAGTTCCCTTCAATCCTCAACAAAATGGAGTTGTAGAACACAAAAAATAGTCCTTGAAAGAGATGGCCAATTGAATGATTCACTCCAAGTATTTGGCGCCACCTTTTTCAGAAAAAAACCATCAACTATGTGTGTTATATTCAAAATTGAGTTCCTCACAAATATGTGAAGGGGGTAACCCATTTTCAACCTTGGTAGAGTAAAAAATCCCTAGTTAAGCACTTTCAAGTGTTTGGCTCTTATGCATGGGCCCATATTCTAGTAGAGAAATGCAAGGCAATGGATCCGTAGAGAAAGCCTTGCATATTTGTTGGATAGCCATATGATGTCAAAGGTTACAAGCTTCTACATCCTACCACTCATGATATGTTCATTAAGATGAGTGTTTGTTTTGAGATCCCTTTCGTTTCTTCTTTTACCACTTCTCCATCCACCATTATATTGGAGACCTTACATCATGAAGATAGTTATTCAAAGGATCATAATCCTTTTGGTCTTGATGAGGAGTCTTCTTCCTCCACTTCATATGATGACAGTGATAATGAGGGTTCATATTGCCCTCCTTTAGAGGTTGATGATTCTCCTCCTGATTCTCCACCTTCTCTAGCCACATGGCCTCTTTGGGCTCGTTGGATTTTGCAGTTAGCAAGGGATTAGGTAGGGGATATTTTAGATCACAAAAGAAAAATATCACAATTTCAGGAGACTCCACATCTCTTCCTTGATACAACTTCTGATCCACAATCCTTTAGGGAAGCTTCTGGTGTCCCCGAGTGGGATGAAGTTATGTAGGAAGATTCCAGTTCCTTCAAGAGGAACCAAACTTGGGATTTTGTCCCTCTTCCTATGGGAAGGAAACTTGTTCTATGCAAGTGGATCTATCAAAAAAAATTTAGCAGATGGGTCAGTTAATCATAAGGCTCACTTGGTTGCCAAAGGATTCTCCTTGATTCCCAGGATTGATTACTCTAAGACTTTTGCACCTATCACCATAATGATTCCATTTGACTTGTCCTTGTTATTGATGCAACTCATAGATGGGAAGTTCATCAAATGGATGTGAAGAGTGATTTTATTCACAGTGACCTTCAAGAGGAAATATACATGGAGTAGCCGTAGGGGTTCATATAGGATCCCTCACTTGTTTATCATCTTCAAAAGTCTCTCTATGACCCCAAACAGGCCCCTCAAGTTTAGTATGCCAAGATGGACTCCTTCCTTCTAAAATTTAGGTTCACTCATTGCCATTGTAATCCTAATATCTATATTCTATACCAAGATGATACTCACACATTGCTTGTTCTCTATGTAGATGACTTGTTGATCACAAGAAGTCACTCATCCACCTTTTGAGTAGTAAAAATTTCCCTTCATGATCAGTTTTTGATGTCAGACTTGGGATTATTGCATTACTTCTTGGGGATTGAGATCACTCAATCTTCTTTTGGTATCTCTCTTGCACAACCTAAGTACACACTTGATATGCTCCACATGTTTCACATGGTTGATTGTAAGTATGTGTCGACTCCATTTTTGTCAAGGGTCAAACTTGAGTCTAAGTGTTCTTCACCTTTGGTGGATGGCACTTTGTATCAAAAACTTGTTGGTAGTCTCATCTATCTAACTCAAACGAGACTTGACATTTCATATGTTGTAGGCTTGGTCTCTCGATTCATGCAGGAGCCACATGAGTTGCACTAGAAAGCAGCTAAATAGATTCTTCACTACATTAAGGGCACTCATAGTTATGGGATTCACTATGCAGTAGGCATGGATTTTGACTTGGTGGGACACAAATTCAGATCGGGTAGGTGATTCTCAAGATCACAAGTCTAATTCAAGGTGTTGCTTCTCACTTGGTTTTGGTCCAATTTGTCGGTCGAGAAAGAAGCAGATTGCTATTGCTCTTTCATCTATAGAGGTTGAGTATCAAGGAGTAGTTAATGCTACTACTAAGGCCATATGGCTTCAAAACATTCTCGTTGAGTTTGGCTTTCCCTTCCAAAAGCCCACGGTCATATTTTGTGATAACCAGAGTGCAATACAGATCTCTCACAATCCCCCACTTTAATTAAATAAATATTATTTATTTATTTAATTAATTTATCCTTCCACATCACCCTTCTCCAATACTAATTAAATAATTTTATTATTTAATTAAATATTGAGTCACATGACTAATGAAGACCTTGTCTAGGCCCCCATGGGTTAGAGGAGTTGGTTTGAGTCTTGGGTTTGCTCCCCTAGGTCTTGGGTTCGACTCTCTCTGGCCCGAAAATCACCCCATCATGGACGCTGGGGGGCTATGTTGGCTACCCCATAGCCGCAGGGACTAGTCTCGCCTCAAGCTCGCCCCGTAAAGGGAACCTACTAGGCTTGAGTCGCAAGGATACCCTGATGACACCAAAAAAAATAAAGACCTTGTCTAGATTCATTGAACCTAGACACTTACCACAAAAGTCAAACTAAATTTTCATCTTATCCATCTATTTCATACTATATCTCCAAATCCAAACCATTCATATAAGGATATGCCCTAGTGTTTCCCTAATGAACATCCTAAACCTAGCCCTTATCCCTCATGTGACACTTCTCACATGACTACAACTTTGATCCAATCCCTAATCCTTAATCAATCCTATCCATCCATTAACCAATGCACTTTGGCCCTTGATTTCCCTCATGGAAATTTTATAAATTAGAAGCCTCTCATCCCATTTGAGCATCTAGTCTTATCATACCCTTATGTTGCTACATTTCTTAGCCCCTTCTTCTATAGCCTAACTAATATTTTATTATCTTAGCCTTATGTTATCCATTTGATCTCACATCATATTGATCCTACTATCATGTTGTTGATTTTATATGCAACCACATCCCAATTAGTACACCAAAGGAGCACATCAAGAGAGTGTTAGGTGCAACTCTTCTTCTAGCTTAATCTAAGAAGAAAAGAGTGAACAAGGTAAAAGATTCTATTTGCATGTTTTGAATCTTTATGTCATTTTCTTTGTTCATTTTTATTTTCATCAATAACAAATACTTGTAATTTTTATTTTTTTTAATATATTTCATTTTCTTAAGTAATATAATAATCTAATTGATTACTTTTTATGAATGTCATATAAAAATTAACTACCAATTTTGCAATGTACAGGAATACGCTATAAAATATTGTTTGTTTTTAAAAGGCCAATTTTTCTTCTAGAATGTAGCCAAATCTCCTTCCAAAACTTGCATCATTAACCCAAGCCACAAGTACACATAAACAAGAAAATTGTTCTACACAAGAAAAATAGTGAAACATTAAACAAATGCAACTAAACATGAACAAAATTAAATCAATTGTCTACATAAATAAACATAAAGTCTTAGTATTCATAAATAAGCAAACCCAAACTTTGTGTGTATTTTGATATTAATCTTTATTTCTTATTGTCAATTCCTAAAACTAGCATTTATGAAGTCATTGTACTTTGTTTATGTTTAGCTACATTTAAATTTATTTCATGATTTTATTTATCTAGGAGGGTATATCTTTTTGTGTGTGCACTTAGTGTTTTTGGAAATGTAGACAAGTTGTGGATGGGGAGAATTAATTCTTGGGTTGGTAATCACTAATTTTTCCAAACTATAATAACCTAATATATAGATTGCATGTATATAATTGATTGTACAACAACTAGATAATAGACTCAAAGTCTTATTTCATCTCTTTATATGTGTCCAAGGTATAAATTTGACGCATAAGGGTAAATTTGTCATGATAGCTATATAGCATAACCCAACCATGACATGAGCCTCACATTGATATGATATTAAATTTAATAATACATGATGTGATGGATGGGTATTTCATCTTTAAAGTGATGGATTGTCCATCCATCACATCATGCCACATTAATTTAAATATTATATCAATATGAAATAGATATGAGTTTTCCACAGTCCATGAAGTTAATTGGAGTAAGCTTTTGGATTAAATTGTGTATGAGTTTCAATTGACGTTTCAGATCACACTCAGTGATCCATCATCATGAAGAGGAAAGAGTGGAATTGGATTATAGATAAGGCCTTAAAAGCAGGGGAGAGAGAGATGAAGAATAAAACAATTAAAAATTAAATTAAATTAAATTTAAAATATGAAGAGGAGTGATTAATATAAAAAAATTAAGATGCCCAAACTTGCAAATAAATGCACGAAACAAGAATATATATATATATATATATATATATATATATACATTAGTTTACACTAATTAGATGTTTTTTCTTACATTTTTTTACATATTAATTACACTTATTAGATTTTTACTTTTACATATAATTATATTTTTCCACCTTTTTACTTTTATTTATGCTTTTAATTATATATATATTCACATTATATACTATCACATTTATATCCTTACACATTAAATATTAGCATATATACATAATTATTTTCATATATACTATATATATACATATTATTACATATACACACATTATGTAAATGCATTTATTTTCTTTTTTACATGTTTTTGAATATTTTCTTGTTTCACGCATATATATTTATTTGCATTGGTGTCATTATGAATATATGTAACTATATATTTATTTATATTCACATTTAAACTCTTGTGTACTTATTTATATATAAGTATAAGTATAGAAAAGTGAAAGTAAATTATATTATAAGTATATAAGAGTATAAATGTGAAAGTATAAGTCATAATTTTCTTGTTTCATGCTTATATATTTATTTGTACCTATGTCTTTATGAATATATATATCTATAGATTTATTTACTTTCATCCATATATATATATATATATATTTGTGTTTCACCACCACCAATTCACCAAAGGAAAATTCACCATCAACAACTCACCACGAGAAAATTCAACGTCATGACAATTCACTGCGCGAAAAATTAATTGCATGAATTTTTGGCGGTTAATTTTCCATGACAGTGAATTTTCCCGCGGTGAATTGTTGACGGTGAATCAGTGAATTTTCCTAGAGCCATATTTTATATATGCTTTAATTACATATATTCACATTATATGCATATCCTTATACATTTAATGTTAAATATTAATATATATACATAATTATTTTTATATATACTTATATACCTTATGCTTATTAATTATATACACCATTATGTGAATGCTTCTATTATGCATTTATTCCCTTCTTTACATATTTTTATGTTATTTTATGCCTTCATATACTTATATTCTTACTTTTATATTTCATCTAGATATTTTTGTTGTTTCATCCCCATATATATATACATTTTCTTATTTCATGCATTTATTTGCATCGGTGTCTTTATGAATATATAGCTATAGATTTATTTTCATTCACATTTATACTCTTATATATATTCTTATATATGCATTTATATAATTTAGTTATATACCTTATATATATATATATCCTCTTCATATTTATATTTTAGTTTAAATTTGTTTTATTTTTAATAGTGTTATTCTTCCTCTCCCTCTTTCCCCCTCTTTTTAAGCGTTATTTGCAATCCAATTCCACTCTTTCCTCTTCTTGATGATGGATCATTGAATGAGATTTGAAATGTCAATTGAAACTCACACAATTTAATCCAAAAGCTTATTCCAATCAATATACAAGACATGTGGACTTGGATATCTAGGAACATATACACAAGTTATGTTGGGAAAAATTTGTAAGGGGGTGAATGACATATACTCACCTTGGCTAAGCTTAACTAGAATATAAATTCATTGTACTTGTGTTAGCCATGTGACATCATGATCAAGAGTCCCACTAATATTTTCAATATCTCTACCATTTCATCACCCAACATTGTTTCTTATACACAATCTAGTGGTTATTAATATTCCTTTAACATAGATAAAATGTTACCTAAATCCAAGGCTATAATATGTACTACATAGATAGACTACAACTTATATTGTGACAATCTTGTAAAGGGGTGCAATACATAATATGCCCTTAACAAAGATATGATTTCTTCTATCATGAGTTTGAATTGTATAGCCTATCTAATGGTCTCTAACCAAGGATATAGAAGAGATAATATTGGCAATTATTTATCAAAGTAATAGTTGTCATAGTATTTTGAAATACCTTCCTACTCTAAGAGTTATTGATTTGAGGAATAGCCACCAATTAATTTTCTATTGTGTCCTTAATTAGAGGCCATTAGTAAGCTATTCAAGTACACCTCAAGTTAGAAAAAATCATTCTCTACAAAGGAAAAGGCAAGAATATGTAATACACCCCTTTAAAATCTCATTGAATACATGTACAAGAAGGTTGAGCTTAAGTAGCACATGAATTCACTATACTTGTGTCAACCACATGGCATGGTACCCATGGGTCACGCTAAAGATATATACTTACTTGCAAGTACTTGTGTCATGTTAGACCAAGTTGTAGAGTTGTAGTAAATTCACATTGTTCTTATTTTTTTAGATTACAAACATTGTTTAGATTACAAAATAAGTTAATCTATGATATGAATCCTACATTTTTAAATAATATATTTATTGGGCGAGTAGGAGATATACTCACAAGGTGAAGTTGTGTTGGTCCTAGAAATAAAGCAACAACAAACTCAACTTGTTCTTGTGTATGATGAGTTGAGCTAAGTTGTAGTAAACTTAAGCTCACAATTACAATAATGTGAACTACTTGAGCTCAACTCATTATACTTTCACAAGACTATTTCTTAACAATACTAAAAGGAAATAATTTAACTACAAAAACATTAATCAATATTCCCACCACATGAAGGGAACATTAACTACATTAGGATTTAGTATAAAAAGTGAGTTGGGTGTTGAAATAATAATGAAATTAAGAAATTTAATGGGACCCACTACCACCATGTTGTGTGGCTAACACAAGTATAGTGGGTCCATGTGCTAGTTAATATCAATTGTACAATACCTTCACGTGTTTCCCAATAGTTTATAGTTGTTGCAAATCACTTACTACACAATGTTCTTTCCTTGATACACAAGTCTTTAGTTTTTATGCAAATGAAAACATATTTATAAGACCTATTTATAAGTCTATTAGGCTATTCTTCATCTCTTTAAAAGATATGGCTCTTCATATATTAGCAAGGTAGGGATGTTCACTTTTTATGTAACTATTTCAATGTATCAAATATTTAGTTGCACAACAAAAAGAGATACTTACACAATAAGAGAAAATTGTTCCACAATAAAGGAATTGTTTGGTTGGTGAGAAAAATTCCTACTATAGTATAATGACCATAAATATACTGCATGCATCTAAATAGTTATATAGCAACTAAAGAAAGGGCTTGAAGTATCTAATAATTTTTCATAGTAATGTTTTGTATCATTACGATAAATTTTGTTATGCATTGCACACACACACACACCATTTTTCTTAATGAAAAATAGGGACTCTTTATTTTATGTTTGTCTAACTCCATCTATATCCAATAAATTGATGTAAAGGGAATGCATTGAACTCAATGGACCAACACATCCCTTATTAAGAAACTCATTAACTTAGACATTACATTTAATTTATCAACAATGGAATCATAATTTATTGGATGGTGTTGACACTCTATGTGTAGTTAAGGATTAATTTCTCCTAGAAATTGTGTATAGAAGACTTAACCAAAATCAAACTTATCTGGAAATAAACTTAACTGAAAACATGCTCATTTGGAAATAAATTAACTGTATAACAATTGCTATAGGTAGATACTCTTGTAAGAACAGTGACTAACAACTCAACTATATTGTAACTACTTGTATGCATTAAAGATAGCAAGTTTCGACAATACATCTTGTTATTTGAGTAAAAAAATTGGATTTGATTGTGTCATTTTTTTATATAAAAAAAAATGACAAAATCAAATCCAATTTTTTTTACTCAAACTACTTGTATGCAACTTATTTTTAAACAACTACCAATAAAAAATGATTACTACATCAAATAAAATTAACTCAAATCAAGATATATAATTTAACAATTTGTTCTAATATTAACGAAAATCTAAACTATGAGAATTATTACAGTTACCTCAAGTGTCCCTTCCTTGAGTAGTTGCAATCCCATGATATCTCTATTAGATCTTAACTTAGAATTACATATGATTAATTGAATCCATTTTTATAGCATTTTGAAAAGATAACATAAATTGATAATAGAGTATTGATTGATAAAAGTGATGATAACCAAATCTACTAACACTAGATCCTCAACTCACACAAGATCTACTATATATACATGATCCTGAAAGTCTAATTGTTCTGGACTCAAAAAAACTTGTAAATAAATATTAACTCACCCAAAAACATAGGGAGAGGACTTATTCCTATCCTAAACAAAATGGTAAACTAATCATGCAGACGTGCAAGTTTCATAATAGCATCAAGACTTTGCATGATAAACAAGGTAATTATAATTGGAAACGTGCAGAATAGGGAACTATTTATGAATCGTGATCTACTATTATTACAAATATCTTCTTATCTCCATGATTATCTTTATTTCTAGTGATAGCATCAGTAAAATTATAATGTTTTATAAATGAAAGGAAATAATTAAATGAAAGAAAAGGAAAGTACTAATCTAAGAGCAATTTTTTGAAGGAAAAGATTATCATCAGGATGAAAACCAAGAGCAAGCACACCAACATCCAAGAGGAGACACAAGAATGTGTAAGGGGGAAAAAACAAAGAAAAAATCCTCAATATTAAATGAAGATGGCATAAATCCTAAGAAGATTACAAAGAGAGAGATTGAGAGAGCTTAAGCATGAAGTAATTCTTAAGAAGGAGAGAAGCGCCTCAATAAATAGAGGTGAAAAAGTAGTTGCATAAATAACTCTCATTTATATGAATGCCACCTTTCATCCTATGTGTGTGCAAGGTGTCAAAATCCTCTTAAGGAGGAGGCTATATCTAAGCCTTAATATTCCTCCAAAGAGGAGCTATAAAAATGAGTCATCCTCTCACATGTATGAGGATACTCAAATAAGACAAAAGAATTGAAGGGATTCCTTTGGAATATTCAGGTATAAGTATTAAATAACACAAATAATAAATAATCTTCACCTAAGTAAAGATTAACTTCTAACACCCCCTTAAACTTTACTTGGGGAGTTTAAATCAAGCCCTTCAATGGGTTGTAATCCTATATTTTTACAATGATGGAGAATTTTATCTTTACAAAGTGTTTTGGTGAGAATATCTACAACTTGGTCTTCACCTTTATAATACAAAAGGGAAATTTTTTTGTCTTCAATTTTCTCTCTAATGAAGTGATGTTGAAGAGCAATGTGCTTGGTCCTTGCATGTAAAATTGGATTCTTTTCCAAATAAATAGCACTTTGATTATCATAATATAAGGGTGTAAGATCCTTTATCATAATATAAGGCTATAAGATCCTTTTGAGGTAGACCCCAAGTCTTCAAGTAGTCTTCTCAACCATAGTGCTTCTTTGGATGTATGGCACAACCTTTATATTCTACTTTTATAGAGAAAAGTGAAGTAGATTGTTGCTTTTTACTATTCCATGAGATTGCATCTGATCCAACAAAGAAACAATAAGCACAAGTGGATCTCCCATAATTGGGATCACCTCCTAAATCTGAATCAATATAACCTTTTAAAGAAAATTCACTATTTGCATCATAAAAGTGACCAACATTAAGAGTGCCTTTAACATATCTTAAAATTCTATTTTTCAACTTTAAAATGAGTTTTTTGTGGTTTAGACATGTATCTAGAAACTAAACCAACACTATAGGAGATATCAAATCTAGTAAGAGTTAAGTAATTTAAACTTCCAACTAATTGCCTATATAAAGTAGGATCAACAAATGGAGTTTCCATATCAACCATTAATTTAGTTCCTAGTTCACAAGGTGTAGAAACACAATTTGCATCACTCATTTTAAATTTATCTAAGAGATGTTGAGCATATTTATGTTAAAAAAGGAAAATACCTTTAAGTGTTTGCCGAATTTACATACCCAAAATTTAATGTAATAAGCTATATAGGAGGAGATTCGACACCCTCAAGATGACAAGGTCCAAAGGGGGAAATGATCAAAACTCAGGTGATGGGATAAAATGATAAAGGGTGGTTGATTATATTCTATGTAGAAATAAAATGAGAGTGTTGATGAGTGTTTTCACACTATACAACACAGATAAAACACAAGTGTTCTATCTCTCTTGAAATTTGACCCCCTGTAGAAAATATTTAGAAAATGACCCCAAGGTTCTAGATTTCAAGTCTTGTGATGCAAAAATAGCTCAGTGGTTGATGTGATTTGTTGGTATCACAAGGGGCCTTTATGGTTTGCGAAGACTAGAAGCCTATGAGACTATGATGAGGGTCCAATAAGTTAAAAGACTGATTAAAACCCTAGTTGTAACATTAGAACAACAACCTGACAACAACCTTCTATCATCAAATATAACAGTTTGAGTGGTGCTCTAATCCTATACTAATACAAATTTATAAAGAAATAGAAAAAGATCAAGGGTTTAAAGGAATCCTAATTCTGAGGACCTAAGGATAGTTGCAACAACAACAAATGCTTCAAATATACAAACCCCCTAAAAATTAGCTCTACATAACCAAGAGTAAACCTACAGTGTTGAACAAGTGCAATATTATGAGGCAACCTTCAGATTTTTAGACTATAACATCCATACATAAATGCATAAACATTCACAGTTGAAATTAAGTACATTATATCAGCTCAAACTAACCTTTCAAAGCAATTTACCATCAACAAATTACAAAAGGTATGAGCAAGAAGTTCATCAAAATATCCTAACACTTTTCCATTATTAAAACTAAACATAAACTAACAATGGTGAAATAAAGCTGAAATATAGGATCACGAATACATTCAAAGAACACAAGGAATTCAACAACACTTCAAAGCCTTCTCTTGTATTACTCCAAAATGTTTACTACAACAATCTTTCTCAACCCATTTCAAATAAGAGGAGGTTTCCTTTTATAAAAGAGTTGAAAAAAATCAATGGTGGAGATCATCTCAACACCAATGACCCAGATTTAATATACCCTTAGGGTTTAGGGTACATTAAATGCATTTACAATTATCCCTAATATAAAATTAGAGTCACATGTGAACCTAGGAGAATGTAAAATATCCTAACATATTTTATATTAAGAAATATTCTACAAAATCCCCCAAAACTAGGTGCACACACTCTAAGATAACTAATTGTGTCTTGTAGCTGGAAATTACATATATTTATCTTCTATTATAAATTTTCTAGCTTATTTCTCTTTTATAGCATATTTAACAAAATTATCCAATGTTGTAGCAAGTTGCTGATGAGGTGGCAGTTGAGCTTTGTTAATTTTGAAGGCACTAACTTTGAATTCCTCCAACAATTCCTTGTGTAGGTTCACACATGCCCTTCTATGCTTGATTAAATCTTCTGATTTTGAAAATGCTCTAGCAGCCATATCCATAAAAATCCCCGTCTTGAGGCTATCTGCAGGTCCCTTGTGAATTCTCGCTTGCCAAGCTTGCTTGACAACTTCACTATCCAACTTCTCTGTAAAAATTACATCTCCATCCATGAGCTCCAAAAATGAATCATAATCACACAGGATATCAATGATCCTATCTACAACTATTTGCAACTCAAGAAAAACCTTAGAAATGATTTCCTTGTCAAAATCAATCACATACATCCAGAGTTTTGACTGCTTCATGTCCTCCTTGGTCAAAATTTGTTCTCTCTCTAGAACTTTTGTAGACAAAGTTTTTATGAAATGCAGCTTCAGACACATGAGCTCATAGTACTTCATGAAAGTAGTGAAATCCGCAATCTCTTTATTTACTTTTACCTTCAAAATTAAGAATTTTTTATGCATCTCAACTCCAACATCCACTTCCTTGTCACCTATAGCCACAACACGATCGATCCAATCCGACATGACCTTTGTCTAATTCTTCATTTTTTCCACCCTACTAACCTCTTCCTTGGATAGAATTGTGAGAGTAGACGTCTCTACAGGAATCTCTTGGCCAGGAGTAACCAATTGTTGGATAAAGGCAGTAAATTCCACCACTTGTTCCTTTAACTCCTTTGTGGATTGGTCCTTATCCATTCTATTTAAATTTTGTCACCGACCCAAGGAATTCATCTATCTCTTGTGTCTTGATATTCAAGCCAATGTTTATGGAGGTCACCTTATATTCAGAAGGAAATATACTTGTAGCATCTTTGTCCACTATTGGGGTGGCAATGTTGATTGTGCAAGACCTTGAGGCATCCTTGGTGATATGCGATTATAAATTTTCCTTCCTCTTATCCTTGGTCTGATGGCCTGCACATGCCATAATAGCTTCAAAGTGGGCCTGAGGATCACACACCACAGGATCTTTGTCCTTCAATTGTCGTTCCAACCAAGCAGGGGTGATGTTTGCTCCATTGAAGATGTGGCAGCAATCTCACGTTCTCGCAGCTCCTCTTGCTTTTTTTCTTGTTGAATTTTTGTTTTATCACCATGTCTCTCTTTGACTATCCTTTCTTCCTCAACATGTTCCTCTTATTGCTTTCTCAAATTGAGCAGAATCAATATATGCTTCCTTTTCCTTCTTTTCCTCTTTTTCTTCTTCTTCTTTGAGCATCTCCTCTTCTTGATTCTCTTCCGGTGTTTTATCATCTCTGAGAATCTCTTCTTCTTCATAGTGTCTCTCTTAATGAGCTTCATTTATTTTGTCTCCTCTCAGAGTCCTCTCTTCATCATCATCATCATCAATACCATTCCCCTCAGGCTCCATAACTTTGAAGCCTTCACCTGGCTCTTCCATGAGTTCTTCATGTTTAGATGTTGTTGAGTCATCACCCAAGTCAGCCGCATCTTCGAGCTTCTCCCTCTCTTATTGTTGCATATCCTCCCATATTTTTTCAACATTCTCCATTCTCGTTGATTCTAGAGTAGTAGTAGGAGGAGGAATAGGAAGGGAAATGACAATCTAAGTCATAAGAAGCCTATTATCTGGGGATAACAGGGATTCCAACAACCCCTTAAGCATGTTCTTCAAATACGCAAAAAAAGTTTTAGGTAGAGTGGTAGCAAAAGGTGGGATAGAGGGGAGAGTAGGTGGTAGTGTAGAAAAGGTAGGCTGAGGTGGAAGTGAAGAGGAAGAAGAGGATTATGTGGCAGAGGAAGAAGAATCAACTAATATCATGGAAGTGACCGGAGTGGTGGAAAAATATTTCCATAGCAGGTGGAGAAGATATGGATGGTGGGAGTGGAGCGCAAGCAGAGGGAAGTAGTGCAATAGACAGAGGTGATGATGATGGGTGAGTGGGTGATTGAGCTTGAGAGTCTTCCTTTGGTGGTGATGGTTCCTCCTTAAGGGTTTCCATTACAAACATACTGTATTTCTTTGTCTTCTTGGAGACAAGCCTGCATCCTTTCGCAACCTTCCTCTCGTAAACCTGATGTTTCTTTGTTGGATGCCTCTCTAGTACCTCCTTTCTTTTTTGAGATCAGGTGGTAGGAGGAGACAAACACTCTTTCTTGATGAACTTACCTCAGAATCACCTCGTTGAGGTGCTTCATCTTCAATCTTTTCACCATCATTATTGCCTTGTGCCCTTTCATATTCACATTCCCCATAGGTAAGCTCTACCCCTTATTTCTCTAATTGAGCTATATGGGAATCAACCACTTCTTCATTCTTTATAGCACCAGGAAAGTAACCACTTTGATATATGTCTCCTCTTCCTCAGTCCAATCAATCAAAGGAAGAGAGAGCTTGGCGACCTTGTTGTGAGCCTCTTTGTCCAAGTTATCACCATCTTCTTGTAGTTGATCATGGACTGTGTATGGGTCCAAATTCCTTATGAACTCGAAGGACATCCCCATGTACATCCTCTTCCTGACCTCGTGGTCATCTTCACAATTTTCCCAAAAGTCTTCCACATGCCATTGATGAGCATGTTGTTTCTCGACCTAATTCTTCAGCTTGCCTAGAGGATCCACATTTCCTCGTGTAGTGTGGAAAAGTAAACCAAAATATTGAATTTCTTTATCAAAGCTCTCAGTGAATATGGTCGATAGACATGCATATAAATCTCTTCCCAGAGTCATGGGATATGGATCCAGAGTCATGGGATATGTTACCCTAGCTCTATGCTTTGACTGCAAGAGTTTGTGAGAAGTACAAAGTTGCCTTGTCAATTCTAGCATTACCATTTTTCCTGTGGGGTACCTAGGAAGCCTATATGGAGTACCTGAAAAACCTTCAATTTTGAAATAGGTGAAATTTAAAAATTGGATAAACCAGTAACCAAAATGATTTACCATTTCCTTAGCAGAGTATGATATTTTATTCCTGAAATCTCCAGCCAAGGATCAAACGATATGCATGATAAAAGCATCATTTACCCTTTTGTAATTTTTCTTGTAGTTCCTATATTGCAGTTGTGGGTAGCACTCAAACAATATGGTCTTTGGGGCCTGCCCCTAGTTTCCCTTTGCATGTCAAGCCTCTAGAAGGAAATTTGGTTGCTAACAAGTAGACGACATGTGAGGTCATGTAGAATTGGGTCATCTTCTTGAGCGATACATACTAGGCATGGATGTTATCACTGATAGTCTTTTCCCAAATGAATTTGGTCTTCCCCTTAGTATCTCCTCAACGAATAAGTACATCCATTCTTCAAACATATTAGAAGCGAGGAGTCCTGTAATCCTGATCAGCAATATTACTAGATTGTTCGCCTCCTCCACAAAATCACTTCTAGACAACTTCTTTGGGAGATTTATAACACTGGGTCGAGGAGTGTGCATCCATTTCTTTTTAATCACTTGGAGGCAACTTGTGAGATTGTTCTTCCACCCACTGAGAGCATACTCTTTTTAACACACCTCCATTTTTGCAAAGGATGGGATCCCGAAGACCCTTGCAATGGATTAAGGCAACAAGTCAGCTATCACCCGTCCTTCAAATGTGACTATCCTTCGTGCATCTTTATTATAGAACTCCCGACATCCATGGATAAGTTCAGGGTTGATTAAGGATGGTGGGAAACCAGCTACATGCACAATACCACTTTTCTTGATTTTTTGGGCCATATCATTCTTTGGATTGATGAGGGTTTGCTCTCAAAACTTGTCGATGTTCACATGACCAATATCAGTATCAAATATTTTGTCCTAGTCAAAGAAGATCTTCAATGTGATCTCAACACTGAGTAACTCATACTTCATCTTGGTTGATTTCTCTTTCTTGGGCTTTCCTACTTTCTCACCTGTTTCCATATAACTTGCATGAACGACACATAATGAGTCATGTTGATCAAACGACAAAAGGTGGTTAGTTCGGTCAAGAGATACATCATCATGATTAAATCATCACAAGAACATCTAATATCAAAGAAATTTCATTAAATTTGTCAATTTGGAAAAGATTCTGACATTTTGCAGGTTCTGAAAGTTTGCGGGCCAAAGCATTACAGAAGCCATTAGGTGTGGGCCAAGTCAATGTGGATGCTAAATGGTTGCAAGTTGAGAAAACATGGAAGTCAAGCCGAATGACACCAATGAAATGGTGACATACAAGTGGAAACCCGCACATGACATCCCGCAAAGCATTTTCCACAAAGCTTGAACACTTATAAAATTTTGAGTTTATTCATTTAGGCACGTGGAAAAAAGAATGCTCGAAGGTTTTAACGTTCAAATTTAGAATTTTCATCCATTTATACTTATGTAGAAAAAGGTGATGCAAAAGCCAATGATGCAGAAGCCATTGATGTCTGTGTCATAAACTTTGGCGAGAGTTGAATGCCATTCTGCGGGAAGATTCCTACACAAATTGTATACTTAGCAATTTTGGTTTAGTTCATTGGAGCACATGGGTAGATGATTATTCAAAGGTTTGTAATTCTTAGTACTTAGGATTTTATCATTTTTTCGTGTGAAAAGACAAGATGCGGAAGCAACCCACGTGGGAGCCGGAGGTGTATGTGCCATAAGCATGTGGAAGCCAAAGGAGCTCATGCCATTATTTGGGCACGAATGGGATGACACCCTACGAATAGCCTCATGCCTTCGAATGTCCACAAGGAGAATTCTTTAAGTGAGGACCGAGGTTTCCAATTAAAAAGAATTGGTGATTTTAACCCTTATTATTAATACTTACTCAGAATCCAATGAGATGAACTTTGGGGTAAAGGGAAATTGGGAAAGCATGACTTGTTTGATTATTAAACCCTAGATTTAGCACCTAAAAATGCTTCATAACCCTATGCAAACCTAATAAATGATCTTCAAATTGGAAATTGTGATGGTGTCATGGATATTTCATACCTTAAATGTGATCGAGAATGCAACAACACGAGGAGCAGTAGCAAAATCCACTAGCTTTAATTGCATAAATTTGTAGGAGCACCAAACTCTCAAAATATAGGGTAAAAAATGAGTTGAAACCCATCTTATTTATAAGCGGATTTGCCATTAATGCCATATTAAATATAAAAAGAATTTGAAAATTCACATGAACCCTAACTTGTAGAAACTCGAGAGTCAAAATATGGGGTGACGTGGGAAACCAAGACACGAAAACCAAGACCATGCAGGCTAGAAAATTGTGGAAGTTGGGGCAACATGAGCCGAAACAATGCGGAAGGCAGCAATGTGGAAGTTGGTGATGTAAAAGATAGTGATGAGGAAGATGGTGATGTGGAACCCATATCTCATGGCACCACCACTGTGGAATTCCACAAATAGAATTTCGCAGGTGACGACTCGCGTTGGAAAACCTGCAACGACAAAAGATACTTTGAAATCTACCTCGTGGAATCCCGCAAAGGGATTCCTACAAGGAAAAACCCACAAATGGACACTTAGTCAATTTTTTACGATTTTCAAGGGGCATTAAGATTTCAAAGGAAAAGTAGACCAAAGGTCAAAAAGCGAAGGCAAAGAGAAAAACCAACTAGACACAGGTGAAGCCAGTGCAAGCAAAAGTGAAAAGAAAAGAGGGAGTCCCCATTTCACAAGGCATGTGTGTAAAATGTATAACAAATGGTTACTCTGCTGGGGAAATGCTCTAGAGTATTCCTAAGAAAAATAAGGATCTAGGACTCAGAATCTCTAGTTTCATAGACCAAGCAAACAGATGCTTGCGAGCACCATGCTCAAAGAACCAAACCAAGGTATGAAATAACTTGTCATAAGGGCAAACCATTGTGTGTGCAAATGATGTTCATTGTTCCCTACTTGAGAAGGACCACAACGAGAAGCAACAGATCACCAAGCATAAGGCTATGTGAGTAATTTCTACCCCAAAAGCACCCTGGATAGAGCCTTGCTGCCAGTTAGGCATCCATAGGCCTGACGAGATTATCACTAATATCTTCCCGAACATAGCTCTATTGCCAATCTAGCATCTATAGCCTCAGCAGAGTTATTCAAATCCCCTTGAAACGTTGAGTTGGTATATTTATCTCTTTTGTTACCTTTCTTTGTTTTAATTTTATATTCAATGCATAGGTAGTGAATCCTACCTCAGGGTTGAAGATACCAGTGGCATTTAAATAGAAAACAAAGATTTTTCACCTTACACGAGGCAACCACGCTGCAACTCGAGAAAAAATTCTCATGTATTCTAGATGCATTCATGTAGTGTGTGAGGTTGCATTCGTATGAAAAGACACTTCGAGGTTCAAAATGGACCAAACATAGACACTGAAAATAATATGTTGCTAGTATACTCAACCATACCCTTTCGAGAAAAGGATCAAGATTTATCAAAGAAAGACTAGACTCACTTCCTAGCAGAAATACCAATTGTTCAAAATTATGCCCAAAACCTAAAAGGAAATAGGAACAAAGCTATGCAAAAGCAACCTACTCTAACTATGTACAAAGGGGGGTGAGCTGAGAACAACTCAAGCCAAGAAGTAATGTTTCAGATACTGCCCATTGACATGCAACGGGACGTCTTCACCTGTGAAGTTCTTTAAGTGATATGTGTTGTCCCAAGTATTTCTGAAATATGAAAGGGGCCAAGCCAAAACTTGTTGAATTTTCCATATTCCTCCTTTTGTTCATGGGCTTTATCCCAATATAAGACCAAATTAGAAATTTTGAAGGCCTTAACCTTAGCTTGCTAGTCGAACCAAAGTTTTACGATGGCTTGATGTTTGGCAAAGTTTTCAATAGCTTCATCATGTTTTTCCTCCAAATGGAGTTGGGAAAGACATGCCTCTAGTTTCTCTCCCTCGTCATAATATTCATTGATAAACTCCAACGTGGGGATCCTCAGATGGATGGGGGAGACAAGTTCTTTACCATAGACTAGGTGGTACAGGGAGGTGTCAAGGGCAGCCTTCTGTTGAGTATGATCTGCCCATAGAGAAAACCGTAATTGTGTATGCTAGTCCTTGGGATTCTTATCCAATAACTGATGAATGACAGTCAAGAGGTTTTTATTAGTGGACTCAACTAACCCATTCCCCTATGGATAGTAATTAGAAGTAAACTTTAATGCAATACCATAGTCAAACACCCATCCCAAGAATTTCAGTGAAGCAAATGCAGGACCTTTATCACATACCAAATAAAATGGGAATCCAAAACGAGTCACAATATGTTCTTCCAAAAATTTAATTACTACCTCTGCAGTGCATTGTTTACATGAAATAGCCTTTGTTTGTCTAGTGCAGTAATCAATAGCGATCATAATATACCCATGATCGACGAAGGATGGTGGATTAATCATACCAATAAAGTCGAGCTCCCATTGCATGAATGAGTGTACCTCGGTAATAGGTTGTAATGAGAAAGCAACATGCTTCTCTCTAGTATCAACAGTTTGGCAGGTATGCCAGGTTTGAACATGTGCATGTGCATCTTTGAGTAATGTGGGCCAATAATATCCAGCCCTCAAGATCTAATTGGTGATTGAGGGGCCAAAACCGTGACCAGTCTTGAATCTATCATGGAATTCTTTCAGCACTGTGACTGCCTCTTCCTTCTCCAAACATCAAAGGTAGATTCCCTTCATGATTCTTCTTGTAAAATATTTCTTCTTTCATCATATAGCCACCACTCTTTGGTCACAGAGCACACCTTTGGATAGAATTCAAAATGTGGTGGACAACACTATTTAAGTATTTAATAAATAATCTCATCATACCATTCATCTAGGGACACGTCTTTAAGGTTGTATTGATGTGCTATTAAATCTGGATTAATCTTAGCCATTGTGTGTGTCAATGTGTGTCCCCTAACCAACTTCATGGGTTGTATCTCCATATCAAATTCTTGGAGCATTGTCACCCACTTGGATTTTTGTTTGCCCAACTCATTTTGCATCAGAAGGATCTTTACTGTTGGATTTGGTAAAATGGAAAAAACCTTACTTCTTAGAATATATTGTCTGAATTTCTTGACTATGCGTACCAATGTATAGGCCTACTTCTCCACACTCGAATAGCGTAGTTCAACATCTTTGAGTGGAGCACTCATGAAGGTGATAGGGCATTCTTCACCTTGCTCCTTCTTTTGCATCAACATACCAGCACATGAATAATTCAAAGCAAAAGAGTAAATATAGAAGGGATACATGTAATCAAGGCTCACCAAAATAGGAGTGTTAGTAATTGCTTGTTTTTTCTCCTCAAATGCACATTTCACTTCTAGTGTCCAATGGATCTTAGAATCTTGTTTCAACATGGAATTTAGAGGTTTCAAGATCTCAGCAAATCTCGTGATGAATTTCCATATAAAGTTGATCTTGTCGAAAAAGACTTCAGCTCTTTCTTGCTTGCAGGTGGCTGAATTTTCAATATTGCTTGAATTTGTTCTAGATCAATTGATATACCCTTTTCTGACATCACATGGCCTAGTAGCTTTCCTTTTGTTACACCAAATATGCACTTCTTTGTATTGAGTGAGATACCAAACTCTTGACATCTCTGGAATATCTTGCACAAGTCTGAAATGTGATCTTCCCTTTTCTTGGAAAACACCGATAGATCATCCATATATATTCTGATGCACTTGTCGATCAATTCCTTGAAGGCTATTGTAATAACCAAAGTCAGATAATCTTAAAAATTTCCACTATTTTTTTATGATAAATCATATAAAAACCATTATGCCATTACAATTTTATAAATATTACAACTTTGCAACCATCATTAAATTTGAACTTCAACACCTTTATACAAACATTCACAATAATGCTTACATCATTAAGGCTTACTCACCACCCTTCCATATTAGCATCATGAAGCCACGTGGAGTCTAGCAAAATCCCCGAGTAAGAAGAGAGGGTTACCAACTCATTAAGCCCTTCATATAGTTTTGGTGTACTTCAATTTCCTTTCTAATCAGCATGTTTGTGGGTAAGCAACCCTTTCTAGGGCCCCTACTCCCAGACAGTTTCCCAATGACTACCACCCAAGAGGGTAGCAAGGACTTTAAGACTTGTTATATTTTCTTGCTAAGAAAGTTAAAACATGATAATACATCATAAGATAGAATAATCTAGGAATACATCCCTTCCACTTTTTAATCACCAAGATCCTCATTGAGGTGAGGTGAGAGCATATGTTGTACAAGTCTTTCATGTCTAATTTTTAAATTGAAATAAATATATTAAACATATCCTTTCCACTTTTTGATCATCAAAATCCTCTACAAGGTGAGGTGAGAGCATATGGTGTACAGGATCATCATATCTAACTTTTAAATTGAAATAAAGATATTAAACATATCCTTTCCACTTTCTGATCACCAAGATCCTCTACGAGGCAAGGTGAGATCATACAGTGCACAAGATTATCATTTTATTGATTAAGGTAAAAGTAAATAAATAATATTCTCTTCCACTTATTCAGTGGTGAGTGTAATCCACTTATTCAATGGGGTTAGAAACATAAATGAAATAATCGAATAATTATATACTCTTCCACTTGTTCAGTGGTGAGTGAATTCCACTTATTCAATGGGGTTAGAAAAATAAATGACATTATCAAATAATCATATACTCTTCCACTTGTTCAGTGGTGAGTGAATTTCCACTTATTCAGTGAGGTTAGAAATATAAATGAAATTATCAAATTATTAAATACTCTTCCACTTGTTCAGTGTTGAGTGAATTCTACTTGTTCAGTGGGGTTAGAATCATAAATGAAATTATCAAATAATCCTAAACACCCCTTTTGTTAGTACAAATAAAGAAATATATCTTTAACATGATCCAAGATACCGAACAACCATCTATATTCTTTGCTTGAATTAACATGATGCACTACTATCTTTTACAGGTTTCATAAATTGCTAATTGAGGAAAAGGTGGTACATATACTATGACTTCTATGCACTTTTCATTGAAATAAAAGAAAACTAACCTTTAACAAGATTCATGTAGTACCATCTATACTTCTAGATTCCTTTTTGAAAATAATTAACAACCATCTTTTAACAAAATTCCCAAATTGCTATCCAATAATATTATTGTGATACCAAGAATTAATTATTCTTTTTTTTTTTAAATACAATAAAATAATGTACTCATTTTAAACAAGATTCATAAATTGCTAATTCAAATACTTTCTCTTTGAAAATTAATAAGGTAATGAAACTATCTTTCAACAAGATTTATAATCTATTGTCCAAGGAGTGATTTATTTTGTAAAATCTTTGAAAAACCTAATGAACTCATGATAATCACTCATTCACCAAAATATACATATAAAGCTATGTAAACTTATTTAATCATTTTGATAAGGTCATATCAATATTAATATCCTTATATGATTGTTGAAGAACAATACATGCCTATTCTATAAGTGGATGACGAAATTTCATCTGTAATCAATAATTTCCAAATTTCCTAATCATTGTTGACATTAAATCACTAACATTGTTTTCCATTTATTAGTGACAACATTAATTTCTATTTACTAACATTAACTCTATTTAAATTTTAATTTCTTGAAAGATTTAAATTACTTCTATAATATCACCAACATAATTCCTAGAACAATAAGAAACTAAAATTATTCTTTATCAACCTTTTGAGTCATTATTAAATAATATAAGCAAGTCATCCCAAAATATCATTAAAACAAACTAAAGCTTGATTCGAATTTCATTATCCTAACTGGAGTTTCAATGTATTACAAAGCCCAATATAACAATAGATCTTTAAATTATTGAATCCATAATAACAAATAATTGAAGGGGTAATTTTGATGAACATGAATACAAATATGAAAGAAAATGTTAATTGACTAAATTAAGGCTGGTACATGTCAAATATCCATTTTAAATGAAATTAATTACTCCCTGACACATGCAAGATTTGCATAGAAGCATAAACTCACAGTTGTAGGTTCAAGGTCAAAACAAGTTGGCTTATGAATACTAGTATGAATCCTTCTCAAGGACAAGGCAAATAGAGTATCATAGTTGTTGGTGTAGGTATTTTAATATTTATTTTTCCTACACATTATTAAGTGTACTTAGGTTATATGAGACATGGTTTATGTAAGGACATGTGGCGTAATCCATCGATTACATGTGTCGCTCTCACCCACACTTGGGTGGTTGAGTCTCACACCCTCTTTTGGCCTTTTATGCCACCTCACAAAACCACTCTCTTGTCTCTTTCTGAGTAGGTTATGCCACCTATTTAGCATTTTCCAAGTAGGTATAACTCCCACCTAATTTGGTTATTTGGGAGTTATTACCCCTTTTGGAATTATATTCCCATATTATGCTATATATTCAACACTCACCTCTCCCTTCTATCTAGTTCAAACGAGTTCATATCAACTCAGTCAATTCAAGGGAGTGTTGATGCATATCGTATCATTTTGAGTGTGATAATATCATCATTCAATTATTGCACCATATTCCAACATTTTATCCTCTTGTTGCTCTCGTGTAGAAGGTTAATCTTGGTTTTGCAAGTGATCCTATATGCTCGAGTTCATCAACAACTCTTACATGGTATCAAAGCTTTCAAATCTGCAAGAACCTTCTCGATTAAGGAGGAATTTAGCATTGAGCTTTTGTTGGGTGCATTTTCAACAAAAATGGACATCGCCATTGAGTCCAGAAGGATGAGCAGACGAATATAAACACTCTATATTTTGGCTTCAGAAATTTTTTGACCATTTTGAAGGGTTTGAGGAATATTTACATAATATTTCATACTGTCTGTACGGAATCTATACCGCCTTTGCAGAAGAATCTCCACCTGGTTTCTAGGCTTGTCAATTTAGCTGGGTAAATATTTTTTTTTTAAATAAATAAATAAATATTCTTTTTCAAAAATACATTTTTTCCTTATTTTATAAAAAGTTTTTTTGAAAAGCAAAAAAAATTAAAAACAAGAAAAATTAATTTAAAGTAAAAAATCTAGTACTAAGGATACTGATGGGTCCTATTAGACCTGTTGGACCTATACTAGGCCATAGGCCTTGGGCCCCACGGCGGTCCCACAGTCTATGGGCTTTGGCAAGGGTTCGGCCCCCCAAAAAAAATGCTTTTTTATTATTTATTTTCAAAAATTCCCAGCGAAACATAGTTCCAGCAAAAATTTTGAAAACCAATGCTCATTCAATATTTTGATAGCATATCAGAATATTCCACCACTCATCTGAAGATTCTGTCGACTGAGCCGATACATGACAGGTAAAAGGCTGTTATTTTTAAGCTACCTATCCAGAGAATATTCAATCGAGAAGTATATTATTTTCACGGGAAAGTGAACATCAATTTTAACTTAATAGTTTTTTGAAGTCAACATGAGTCAATGTGATGTCAGTTGTTTCATAAGGTTTTTTTTCCGCCTCACCGTTGAGCATTTGAGTTTGGGAGGTCAACTTTGGGAGACCCGTTCTCAGCCATACAGAGGTCTTATGCGAGCAATTTTTTTTTATTTGGGGTAGAATTTCTCAGGATTCACAAAGGTGGAATATTTTTTTGCTCAAGTGATACAATTTTTTTTTTAAATAGTTTTCTCAGCAGATCTGAAGGACAGTTCTTATTTTTTGAACTTCAAACGGCTGTAACTTTCACATACGACCTCAGATTGAGGTGATTCTTTTTTTGAAAGTTGATATTTTTCCAAGCACTATACAATGGTGATATTTTGAGGTTCTGATCCTAATATTATTTTGTACTTTCAGTATTTGGGTCCAATTTTGGACATTGTAAAACTCTGGCAACAACTCCAGAATTGTAAACGCACTAATTATAAAGTGCCACCACCATATTTTTTTGTGGGGGATCATTGATTGAGTGAATTTATGGGGGTAATCTTTTGGTGTTTTGATTTCCTTCATTTCTTTTGTTGTGTGTTAGTACAATGGGGAAAACTCAAATTGAACTCCTAACTCCATATAATTATGAATCATGGAAAAAATTAATATGGAATTATCTAAGGGAAAAAGGTTGCACAGGCTATGTACAAGAATCTATTCCTTAACCTACTGATGGTGATGCTAAGGAAAAATGGGAGATCAATCATGAGAGAGCTCTTGGTTACATTTTTTCACTAGTCTCTTTTGATTTACAATTTCTTCTTGAATCATGCAAGACACCTAAGGAGGCTTGGGAGACTCTTGAAAATTTGTATGGTAAAACTAATAAGATTAGGGGTTATCAAATTGACAATGATTTGATGAATCTTGATCCTAAAAGTTTCAACCACATCCAAGACTATATCTCCAAGATTAAGCAACTAAGAACACAACTAAAGGATTGCAAGATTACTAAGGAGGATTTATAGTTGATTCTTGATGTGTTATCCAAGCTTCATACAAAGTATTTAGTGTTTGTTTATGGCTTTCACACCAATAGGATTTCTATGGGAACTGCATATTTTTTTCCTACATTTGATGCATTTTTAGATGTTCTAATCCAAGAGGAAGCAAAGCTAATTCAAATGGGTCTCATCAAGATATCCAATTAACAAGCATTGGTGGCTAGTGAGCCCAAGGTATAGAAAGAATCAGGGCATCTTGATCAGAAACAAAAGAAGAAAAAGAACAAGCCACCGAAATAATTTGAATCCTCTTCCTCAAAAGGGGAATCATCTAAAAAGGAGAAACCCACATGTGCATATTGCAAGAAATCTAGGAATGATGAACATCGATGTTATTTAAAACAAATTGATGAGTTGAAGCATTTTTTAATAAAGAATAAAATCAATTTGCCTTCAACTATGTCAAAGGATTCATCATCTTCTTCTAAACCAAAGTCAAAGAAGAAAAAGGGGAAAGCACTTGCTAAAATTGTAGATTTTGAGTTAGGGAGATGGATCCTTGATTTTGGACCTTCACATCACATGGCTTCAACACAAAGTATGTTCTCTGCATTTGAAACTTGTTCTTCACAAAACATCCTAATGGCTAACAACACATATATGTGAGTTTGTGGGAAAGGATCTATTGACATAGATGAAGGATCATTCAATGATGTCCTTTGTGTTCCATCATTTTCAACAAATATCCTTTCTATCTATCAGATCACACATGGTGGGGAAGGAAAGAGTATTGAGTTCACACCAAATTATGTGATTATTAGGGATTTGCATAGCAAAGATATTGTTGCAGTTGGGGAGGAAGATCATCAATCCTGTGTATACACCTTCTCACATTTTTCCTTTGATGTTCCTTTAGCTGATGTACACACTCAAGAATCTAGTGTGAACATTGTTGAGGAGATTCAGTATGGTCAAGTGAATCTTGGTATTATTTCAACTAAGGTTCAAGAGACATGTGTTGATACTCCATCTCCTACATCACCTATTGTTTCTAATGATACTAGTGTT
Organism: Sequoia sempervirens; assembly: GCA_007258455.2. Taxonomy (NCBI): domain Eukaryota; kingdom Viridiplantae; phylum Streptophyta; class Pinopsida; order Cupressales; family Cupressaceae; genus Sequoia; species Sequoia sempervirens. Next base: position 338,796,236 of record VDFB02000008.1, read on the forward strand.
GCTACATCCATGGCTTCTATTGAATCAGTGCAGCAGGACATTCATTATCTTCCAGACATAGCTACTTGGGAAAAGTACTTGATAGACATTACAGGTTTTTTTGTGAGTCCTATCTTGCAGAATTGGAGGACACAATTGAGTACATACATCTTCTCTTTGATGAAGTTGCTTCATCTTCTTCAGATGTTGAGGGGGAACCTTTTGACCCTCTTGTTCTTTACCCACACGATCATTCTTTACAGTTTGACATAACTGTGGCAACTATTGAGCAACATTTGGAGGAGTTACCTTTGTCTTTATAGGAGATATCTTTGTCTTCATATTTTGTTCTACATCCATCTCCACTAGGTTCTGGATTGTCATCTTCTGAAATGTGGCCTAGAACACCTGATTTGATGGTGACAACTTTTGACATCAACATGGGGACACCTAAGTATATTTTTAGCTTGACATCCTGCATGCATCTTTGGTTTTGTTTCTTCCTAAGGGGAGGAATATTGTTTGGCGATATTGGATCATCTTCAACTTCTTGTGTCGAGCATTCACCAACAATGCAGGAGATTCTACATTGGGGGATTATATGGTCTCTCTTCTTCTCTCTTGGAGGGGATTTTTTGTTGAATAGGACAACTGAGAGGGGGGGTGAATCAGTTGTCACAAATTTTAACATTTAATTCAATCACCGAAACTAATACTTAAAATTTCTTAAATGATTAATCATCAAATGCCAATGTAAAAACTCAAATCCAATACATAAACACAATAACACCATATTTACATGGAAAACCCAATGAGGAAAAACCACGGTGAGGATTAACTCACACTATAGAGAATATCAAAATTGATTATTAAAGGCTCACTTCCTGAGATAAGGCTCACTGCCTAAAATAAGGACTCACTGTCCAACAAGGATACAATCTGGAGGGCTTACTGCCAAAAAGATACAAATAAGACTTGTTACAAAGAGACTACAATCCCAATGCAACAAAGGATTCCACCATAGTTACTTGATCAACTTGCATGAATGATAGAGTTCTCCTTCTGCTCACTGCATCTGGAAACTCAATATTAAGCTTCGCACTAATCTACCACACATAACTCACACACACTTTTTCAATAGCATCAATGTCACATCTACTCTTTCACTTATCTTCCTTCTTTGCTCTTGTATATTTTTCATTACTAGCTCATCCTATATTTATAGTATATCCAACTTTGAAAAAGATCTAAATTTGACCATCCAACTTCAAATTCAAATTAGGTTGGTGCCAAAACATCCTAGGGTGGAATTAGAATGAGGGAAACCCAAACACACTCTTCACCAGGACCCAAAATAGATCCAACATGCTTCATCAACTTTGAAGATAGTGCTTAACACAAGGTCGACCAAACCAGTGTAAAACACGTAGAAAAATTAAGCTCGATACTTCCAAAAACCAAAAAATATCTTCAATGCAATCAAAACATCTTAACTCTAGAACCGCAAGTCAAAAGGCTTCATCAAAGAGAAATTTGGACTAGCAACATTTCTCCCAGACCTCAACCAGAACATAGAAAAGCATAATTCATAACTAGTGAACATAACTTGACCTTCACAATGAACCAACAACCAAAAATATAGATGTAGCAACCTTCAACAACCATGAACAACATATTTGAATTGCACAAACATAGGGGAAAATACTGAATCATTACCTAGAGCAACAACTGAATACCTGTAAACTTTCTTTGATACAATTTTCTCAATATCCTCAACATATACAACCAACAACAAGTAGACCAGTTGACATCAATGACAACACATTCATTCCTTTCTTCATTCTTGCAACAATCTCCCCCTTTGTCCTTGATGGCAACACATGATGTGAAAAACCATCAAAGACACCATACCTGTTCTGAATATACTTCTCAAGATTTTTTCTTTTTATTTCTCCCCCTCAAAAGATCATCTTCCTCATTCCCTGCTTTCTCTCATTAGCTTTCTCTCCTCCTTTGACATCAATGGAAAAGGAAAAATATATGTTCATTGAATCTTCCTTTGACATGAAAACAGAATACTCACAATGACAACACCTAAAACTACTTGCTCCCCCTAAGAGGTAGCCACCAAAATATCAGTCCAAAAAGATAGAACCATGAATCCACCAGACTGATGCATCTCCAAACGCATCTTAGTTTATGAAAGGAGGGGCAATAACCCCTAACTTCTCCCATAGATACTCAAAAATATCTTTAGGAAGAGCCTTTGTAAATATATCAGTGATATGATCCTTTATTGGAACATACTCCAACTTGAATTCATTCTCCATGACCTTCTCTCTCAAGAAATGATAACTGATATATATGCTTCATCCTCTAGTGCATCACAGGATTCTTTGAAATGTTAATTGTGCTTGTATTATCACAAAAGATAGAAATAGGATCATCATATAGCACAATGATATCTTTCAATGTCTATTTCATCCATAGAACTTGTGTACAACAAGATGCAACAACAATATACATAGCTTCAACGGTAGAAAAAGAGACTAAATCTTGTTTCTTTTTCTCATCTTTATCATGTTCTTCCATAATTTATTCCATTCTTGCACAATAATGTTCATCAAACACATATCCATCAATATCAATAGAATTCTTCATTGTCTCATTAACCTTCACATTCGAGCTCTCTACAATCTTTCTCAGTCTTTTGTTGAAACATCTATATGCCTTATTTTAGTAGAGTATCCAAGAAATATGCCTTCATCACTTCTTGCATCGAACTTACCCAAAGTTTCGTCATCTCTTCTGATATAGCATTTTGTTCCGAATACCTTGAAATATTTAATTGTAGGAATTCTTCGTGCCATAGCTCATAAGGAATATTTCTACTATTTTCTCTTGCTTGAACTCGATTGAACACATAAACAGTAGTATGAATAGCTTATTTCCAATAAAATTTTGGTAAACTGGCTTCAGTGATCATTGATCTAGCAGCCTCTTGAACTATTATATTTTTCCTTTCAACAATGCCATTCTACTGAGGAGTTCTCAGAGAAGATAACTGTCTATTTATTCCATGCTTCACAAAACATATTGAACTCATGGGAGGTGAATTCTCCACCTTTGTCAGATCTTATATATTTTATCTTCGAATTCACTTCATTTTCAACCATTTCTTTGAATGCCTTGAATCTATCTAATGTATCTAATTTTTCTCTAAGAAATGTAACCCATGTATATCTAGAATAATCATCAATTAAAAGCATAAAGTACCTTTCACCAAGTCTTCTCACTCTTATAGGACCACAAAGATCTATATGAACTAAATCCAGTAGTCCGGTAGTAGATTGTTCCTTTGATCTGTAATGATTTCTTGCTTGCTTCCCAAACTGACAATTCCTGCAAATAGCATTAACAGGCTTTGTAATTCTTGGTAAATCTCTCACAGCCTAAACAACACCAATCCTTGCCAAGTTATCAAAATTTATGTGACACATTCTCCTATTCCATAACCAACTATCATTTAGCTGAGTCATAAAGCATCGTCCATCAACACCATTAAGTTGATAGATATTCCCTTCAGATTTCTTTCCTATAGCAATCAATGTTCCAGATCCTTTCTAGATCTCACATTTTTCATCCTTAAACACAAGATCATATCCTTTTCTGTACATCTGACCAATGCTCAACAAATTATTCCTTAAACCCTTAACATAGTAAACATTGTTAGTATGATGCTTGCCATCAAAACTTATTGTACCTATCCCACAAATTTTAGCACCAATATCATCTCCAAACATAACCAATCCTCCATCATATTTCTCAAATTTAACAAACTTACTCTTATCACCAGTCATGTGATGTGAACAACCACTGTCAACTACCCAAAAATTCTTCTCTTGTTTAGCATGTAGGGAAAAGATAACCATACCTTCATTTTTCTCCTTCTCCTTCTCTAGGGGGCTTTCCTTTACCTATTTTTCTAAATTAGTAGTAGGTTCATCCTTAATCGCCAAGAAAAAGAATTCATTGTCATCTGGATTTTCATATTGTGAATCTTCATAAAAAAATACTAGCATTATCATTCACATAGTAAGCTTTGTTAATCTTCTCTCCTTTCTTTTCTTTCTCATATCTTTGTTTATTTCTTTTAGCTCTTTCCGTACATTTCGCAACATAATGACCTATTTCTCCAAAACTAAAGCATTTAAAGGGAATCTTACCTTCATACTTATCAGAACCTTTTCTCATTCTTCTTACAAATTTGGCTTCTATTTCATCAAAGTTCTCTTCATCTGGATCTTCAACTTTTGTAGCTTTAAAGGCAGTATTTTATTTTCCTCCATTTTTTAGACTTGGCTTCCTCATCTCATAAGATGTGAAAAATCCTAACAGCAGATCCTTAGTACAAGTCTTATAATCTATAGTCTACTCACACTCACCTTCTCACTATAAGCATTAGGAAGAGTTCTGAGAATCTTCTTTACAATCCTGGTTTCATCTATAGTAGCACCAAGTGATCTCATTCCAACCACTACCTCATCTAATCTCTGTACATAAGCTTTAACATCTTCATCTTCATACATATGTATAAGATCAAACTGTGTTTCCAAATTTTGTATTTTTTCCTCTTTAACTCTTTCATCACCATCATGTGCTCTTTCTAAAGCATCCCAGACTTCCTTAGTTGTCTTCAAATTTTGAACCTTAATCAACTCAAAATGTACTAGACTATTCTTCAAGATGAACTTCACCTTATTGTTCACTTCATGTGCTCTGATCTCTTTAGGTATACTTGGACCATTAGCAGGAGTTTAAGAATTCTTGTAAGCTTTCTCCACATCAAAACCGCAATACTCCAAATATTCCTCCATCAATACTTTCCAGATACCATAATTAGTTCCATCAAACCTCGGATAATCAAAGACCATCTTGCTAGCCATCTCGTACCTTCCTCAAGCGGTTAATCTCTTCACCAAGGAACCAAGCTCTGATACCAATTGTTGAATAGGACAACTAAGAGGGGGGGTGAATCAGTTGTCACAAATTTTTACCTTTAATTCAATCACCAAAACTAATACTAAAAATTACTTAAATGATTAATCATCAAATGCCAATGTAGAAACTCAAATACAACACATAAACACAATAACACCATATTTACATGGAAAACCCAATGAGGGAAAAACCATGGTGAGGATTAACTCACACTATAGAAAATATCAAAACCGATTGCCTGAAAAGGCTCACTGCCTGAGATAAGGCTCATTGCCTGAAATAAGGACTTACTGTTTGGAACAAGGACTCACTATCCAACAAGGCTACAATCCAAAGGGATCAGTGCCATAGAGATATACAAAAGACAAAGAAGACTTGTTACAGAGAGACTACAATCCGAATACAACAAAGGATTCCACCACAGTTACTTGATCAACTTGCATGAATGATAGAGTTTGCCTTCTGCTCACTACATCCGGAAACTCATCATTAAGCTTTGCACTAATCTTCCACACACAAATCACAAACACTTTTTGAATAGCATCAATTTCGCATCTACTCTTTCACTTATCTTCCTTCTTTTCTCTTGTATATTTTTCATTACTAGCTCATCTTATATTTATACTATCTCCAACTTTAAAAAAGATCCAAAGTCATCCATCCAACTTTAAATTCAAATTAGGTCAATGCCAAAACATCCTAGGGTGGAATTAGAATGAGGGAGAACCAAACACACACTTCACCAGGACCCAAAATAGATCCAACACGCTTCATCAACTTCGAAGATAGTGCTTAACACAAGGTCGGTCAAACTAGTGTAAAACACATAGAACAATTAAGCTCAATACTTCCATAAACCAAAAAATATCTTCAATGCAATCAAAACATATTAAATCTAGAACCGCAAGTCAAAAGACTTCATCAAAGAGAAATCTGGACCAACAACATTTCTCCCGGATCTCAACCAGAACACAAAAAAACATAGTTCACAACTAGTGAACACAACTCGAACTTCACAACGAACCAGCAGCCAAAAATCTACATATAGCAACCTTCAACAACCATGACCAACATATATGAACTGCACAAACATAGGGGAAAATACCGAATCATTACCTAGAGCAACAATTGAATACCTGTAAACTTTCTTTGATACAATTTTCTCAATATCCTCGACATATACAACTAACGACAACTAGTAGATAACCAGTTGACTAGTTGACATCAATGGCAACACATTCATTCCTTTCTTCATTCTTGCAAAAATTTGATCCTACGAGTTTTCTCTCTCATATTTTGAGAGGTTTCATCATTGTACATGGGCACCTAACATGGCCTTGTAGTTGGGACCCATCTTTGCATTGTTTCATCCTTTCACCCACCTAAGCTATGCTTAAGGGGGGTGTTGGTGTACGTTTTTTAATATTTATTTTTCTTACACATTATTATGCATAATTAGGTTATATGATACATGGTTTATGTGAGGACATGTGGCATAATCCATCGATTACATGTGTCACTCTCACCCACACTTGGGTGGTTGAGTCTCACACCCTCTTTTGGCCTTTTATGCCAACTCACAAAACCACTCTCTTGTCTCTTTCTGAGTAGGTTATGCCACCTATTTGGAATTTTCCAAGTAGGTATAACTACTACCTAATTTGGTTATTTGGGAGTTATTACCCCTCTTGGAATTATATGCCCATATTATGCTATATATTCAACACTCACCTCTCCCTTCTATCTAGTTCAGATGAGTTCATATCAACTCAACCAATTCAAGGGAGTGTTGATGCATATTGTATCATTTTGAGTATTATAATATCATCATTCAGTTATTGCACCATATTCCAACATTTTATCCTCTTGTTTCTCTCGTGTAGAATGTTAATCTTGGTTTTGTAGGTGATCCTGGATGCTCGAGTTCATCACCAACTCTTACAATAGTTAATTAGCATAAATGGAAAATTTAAACGATAAGGATGACACCAATAATATTTTCAAATTAATGTGCATGCATTCCCTCCAAAGATGACCATTATCAGTAAGATTAAATCTATTAAAATTTGAGAACAACAATAACATTAATTCCTAAGTTGAGCTACTGATGGCTACGATCCACTAGAGGTTCGAATGATCGACTCACATGATTATGAATTTGGGTATATCCTTCTGAAGGAATGAAATACGTATGCATAAGAAAAGAAAAATAAAATTATACAACAGTCAAAATATGTTGATGAGGTCTAATGGAAGAAGCTACCAAGATCCAAATGCTACATAAGGTAAAGAGTTAAATACGTTAATCTACCTTTCTTTCAGGCGGACACATATTTGAATCTGAAATTAAGAATAAGTGTAAGTTTGTATATGGTTTTCAAGACTAGATGTTGGATCAAAAGAAGACATGCACAGTGTTATACCACTATTACCTATAAGTTAAGTTTGATTTAATAAAAGGTTTCTAGTTTACCAAATGAGTGATTCATTGTCTGGTTACCAAATAATTATTTTCTTGCTCAGTAATGGGTGATAAAACAAGTCACTTGATCAAAAGGTATACAATTATCAGATATTCAACCATGCTCAAAGGAGTTAGACCAAAATAAGGAAATCCTCAATCTATTATGTTCATTAACATTCTCGATAAATAATTTACCACATAATATACTCAAAAGTTCAAATACAAAGACAAGTGTAGATCATTTCCTAGAAAAATCCTTCAAAAGATAAATTAAGAATCTAAATGACTATTCTAATAATCTCATCGATAAAACTAGCATTGAACGTATAAAAGAGAAATAGGAGAAACTTCATATACTACAACAACCCCTTGAATATGGCTATGTCTAAATGCCTTTAATGGAAAAGAAAACACTAGCCCTTGAAATTGAACCATGAAAAGGAAAGTATTATAAATGTAAAGCTAACCATGATTGTAGCAAACATGAAGATAATCTATGGTATTGTCGACCAAATGCAAACAATACCTTAGCTATGAAAAGAATGGATCAACAATACCAGATGAAGGTTCTTCCTGATGGTCTGGAATTTTCTCCCCAAATCTACCTCTTGTATTACCTTCTAATTTATTCCCTTTTCTTCCCTCTTTTTGTTGCTCTATAGAAGATGAGTTTAAAAAAAAAAAAAAAAAGAGAATCCCCCACATCGTCATGTTCTTCTTCCTTAAATAAACTCCCCTAATTTACCTCATAACACCTCCTTTTTCCTTTCCTGCCCATTTCTTTTAAGTTATCCTTCCTCTACCATCAGTTCAAGGTAACTTCCAATGCATGTATTTTCCCTTGATCCTCCATTTTTAAGGAAATATTCCCTTTATTTATTTGATATAATGACTAACCATTTACCACCAACTGCCAATCTTATTTATTTAGTAATATAATAAATGAATTCCCTATATATATGTAAATATATTTCAAATTTAAAACAATAGTCATTCTTAATTACAATCTTAAATTAAATTCTAACCAAGATTTATTATGAAAGTTATGATAACATTGACAACTCATTTGTATGCTAAGGGGCTTCTTTCTAATTTGTTCAAAGAAATCTAATAATTAATTGAGCTAAATAATGCCTTTGAAATGATAAGGCCAAATTAAATCAATTTCTACTAAAGCAAAATTACATATGCCACATGTTATTATGGAACAAAGCTCATTATAGCTATGCCCATTGCACAACAAAATGTGGCTCCAACATTGGTCAATCCAAACTGCATAGGTCTATAAGCAAAGGTTCCCCACTTAGTGGTGAATGTTATTTTAATCATGTCCTCTTATCGAACCATTACTTGGTTATGTCCAAAATTCCCATCCAAGAAGGACATCATCTGAGAGTCATTTACAACTTGTAGAACTTCATCCAGAGAGGGCACTGGGTAATTGTCCTCTTTTGATGCCCAATTGAGATTGCAGAAGTCCACACATAGATGAATCTCACCATTATTTTTCCTAACTGGTACCAAATTAGAAACCCATGTCGAGTGCCTCACGAAAAATATGATTTGAGATGATAGTAGCTTTTGCACTTCTTTGTGAATAATTAGCTCCAATAGGGCATTAACCAGTCACTATCAGCCTTAATGGCTTTACATCAGCCTTACATGGTATCATATTTGTGATGATAGAGGTATTGTATGTCTTCAAATCTTCATAGCTCCCTATTATTACATCCTGATATATATGAAATGCTTTGATTATCCCCTCCTTTTCAGTAGGAGTACAAACCTTGCCAATAAATATGTTCTTGGTATTCTTCGAAGTGCCCATGTTATAGGTGTTACACTGACTTTCCACAAATTCCTTTTTCACTTGCTGGCCCTATTCTCTCAGTTGATCAAAATCAAAGATTCTCTTGAGCTGCACATACCCCTTCGAATGGTATTTGTTTTAAGTTGATCACTCCTTCCAGATCCAACTCTGCTTCCATGAGTTCAGCTTCATCAATGATTTGTGTATTGAATACATTAGAGCTAGTGATGAAGTCAAGTATGTGCTTGTCATCTTTGAAGACTTGGGAATTGGTAATATTATCTGGTACAAACAGTGTAGGAGTCAGTTCAACAATGAACTTCTTTAGTCCCGATGATGATAGTGGCTACAACATACTTGTTTCCTGGGATAGTGATCAGTAGTTTGATTCTTACTACAAGGGATCAGCTAGATATTGAAGACATCAAATCATTCTATCAGGTCCTAGACGTGATGTTATTAATTTGTCATCCTCCTATCATGCAAAGAGTACTATTTTCTAACCTACTTCACTACTAATTCAGAATATCCAAACACTTGAAGTGCCTTGGCCTTCTTATGCAATACCATCAAAAGACCATGTACGAAGGCTTCGTATTCTGCTACATTATTGGTACAATAAAATTTAAATCTATGAGCTACAAAAAATGTCTTACTAGCAAGGCTAATCAGTTTTAATCCCACTCCAACACCTTGCTTGGATTTGAACCCGCTAAATCTTAAAGTCTAGAACTTGGACTTATTTTTTTCCTCCTTGTTGCTTGAGGGTGTTTCAGTCTTTTTTCTGGGAGACCTGCTTAGGTTGAATTTGTTGTACAAGTGGCTACATCTCTTGAATTTTCTATTTTTTTGTAGCAAGGCCAGAAGGATCAATCTTCTTTATAATTTCCTCTACGATAGTCTGACATAGGCAACACTCATACTTGAAATGAGATGCATCATGAATTTTACACCACCAAGGAAGCAAAAGATCCTTGAAATCCACCTTGTTACGAAGGCTAATATGATCATGAACACACTTGGCTATGAACTCCTAAAATTCTTTGAACAAACTGATATTTCCATATGTCTAAGAATCATCATATGTTTAATCAATGCACACTTCTTTTTTGTTGGGAATCTGATTCAAGTCCTTGGTGGTTTTAGATGTGGAATGCAACATAATTACTTCCTCAACTTCTATTTCCATGGGAATATAGATTCCAAGATCTACTTCAAAAAATAACACTTCATTCATTTTATTGTATTTAGTGATCACATGTTTCATTTGTAGTTCCCTCTTTATGTGTATCTAGTTCGGTAATCCTTTCCAAGGGAACCATATATGTGACAGAGGAATAGCTATGTAACCATTCAAATTATTGGCCCAATCTCATCTCAACAACATGTCATATGTATCAGGTATGTCCACTACTTGCATATCTATCAAATGTTGTACCATGGATCAAAAGCTACTTGCATAGAAATCCTGTTAATTCCCCTACAATGTTCACTTATTTTTTGTCCAATTGCATCACCTTCCTTTTGGAAGGAGTTGGAGTAAGTCCAAATACCTTATAGAAATCAAGAGGCATTACATTCATGGGGGCACCAAAGTCCAACAAACAGGTATGCAAATTTTTCCCAAAGATATGTAGTGTTAGCAAGAAAGGAGGTGTTTCCCACTTATCTTTGAAGAGAGTGATAGGGGTTTCCACCTGAGAAACTTTTGATTTTTCTTTCTCTTTTCCTTTATCCAAGATTTGGTGAATTACTAGTTCATTTTTTAAGTGTACTAGATGAAACCTTATGTTGTTGCAGCAACAACAACAAAACTAGATGAGGCTTTAGGTTGGGTTTGTTTTGTTACTGAGCCAAGGAAAGCATTTTTATTTCAAGTACTTTTAATAGCTCAAAAACTAAGAGACTCACCTTCATCTTCTTCAATTCCTCATCAATGTATTGTCCCATCTGAATGACCTTCATCTTACTGCCAGCTTCCTTGGTGAAATATTGGGTAGGGACTGTTGGTGGCACAAGATTATTGTTTGCATGAGGATTTGGAGGAATTCTCAAATTTTTTGGAGGGGTAGATGTGGTGAACGAACCTCCAGCTTGTCTATTTCATAATTCATAATGACTTCTCCTTTTATTTAGCATCTGAATTTCATCCTCTTTTACTTGCTCAGAATTGGGCTTTAATAATTGAGGGAATCCTCGTTAAGTACTACATCTGATTTGGTAGGCTGCTCTAAAGAACTTTCAAATTTTGGCTCATTATATTCTACATTAGGAAAGGGAACATGATTCACCACCATAATCGAATCATAAGAATCAAAAGGGACTATCTCACGTCCAGAAGAAGATGAATTTCTTGCACCTTCTGCATTCTCCACCTCTAGATAGAATATGAGTAATCTAGAACTTCGAATAATTTAGTTCTAAATGTTGATTTGTATTGTGTATTTGCACCAGCTAGACATTGCTACTTCATCCAAGTAAACTCCTCTAGTTGGATTTTATGATGTATTGGTTAGATCTAACAAAGAAGGAACACCACCATTATTAGGCCTAGTATTCTAAGTCTTATTTTGTCATGGAAATATTTGGTTCTGCCTACGCTCATAATGCTAATTTTTTCCAAAACTTTGTCCTTGATCTCTATTATAGTTGGATTAGAAGATTTTCTAAAAACTCTACAACTAATTGTTCTAGTTTCTGAGATAAGTGACTTCGGTAGAGAGTTTCTTTACTTGCTCAATCAACTATTTAATCTCGTCTCTATCAACTAGATCTAGGGTTGGAACAAAATTATGCAAGTAGATAGGCTATGATGAGGTGGAACTCTACAAATATGTAGTTGTGAAGGAATTTTGTAAATAAACAAGTTGATTCAAGTTCTGTAGATATGTTGGTGGATTTGGGTGAATCTTATCCAATGGAGGCCCAGGGAGCGGTACCATTGGCATTTGAGGAACCTAATTCATTATTGGTGTGTGGTTATCTAATTCTTGGTTCAAGCCTTGGATCTTATTTGGATTTGTTTTTATACTTAATGAAGGGAGTGGACTTGTTATATTATGTCCTAAATCAACATTTGCAGTAATTGCCTCAACATATGCAACCACTAAGTCTCGCAAGGCAAGGTTCTCTCTTTTTACAAAGGCTGAAATGAGACTGTCTAAGGCTGCATAATAAATTGCCTGAGTTGATGCATCATTCACAAAATAAGGGTCTTGTAGCCTAGTGTATGCTCTGCGGAATCTATTATTAAAGGAACTTATGGGTTCATTTTCCTACCTTTTAACTTAGAAAAATTGCTTATACAACTCTGTACCTGGATAATGGGAATCTTGAGCTTTTGTAGAAAAGTATTCTTCATATCTTCCCAATTATGTATTGACTTAGATGGTAAATGAATAAAATATTAGAAAGCTTCTTCCCCCAAAGAATATGGAAAGAGTCTACAAGCCACATCTTGATGGTCAACCACTCTATTTTTAAGGGCTCCTTCAAAGATCTTAATATGTTCTTCTCCAATTCTATTGGGATCATTGGTAAAGAACTTAGAGCAGAAGTTTTTTGGATTCTTGGGCATCTCATGGTAGTCATTGAAAGTGACAGGTGATGGGTTGTTAGCTATCCAATCCATTGGTGGGGGTGGGGGTGGGGTGGTAATGGTTGTGGTATAACAATCAAAATCTGAACTACAAGTGGAGATGGGGTGGGGAAGTAGAAGATGTAGAACTAGAAGAAGAAGGTGGGGACGAAAGAGATGTGACAGGTGGAGTTGAAGATGAACCTTCCCCTTTTCTAGCTCTCCTATCTCGTGTAGGGGTTTTAAGCTCCTAGAATTCTCCTTTTTCTAGTGTATACCTTAGTATTATGTGGAATCTGCTAGGAGAAAATGACCCTATATGCTCCAAATTCATTCAATCAACCATCCTTCTGGTGCCAGTTCTATTAATGAGTGTTATCACACTGAACAACATAGATAAAACACATTTTTTATCTCTCTTGAAAGGAAAATCGTTGCAAAAAATCTTTAGAAAATAACCCTAAGGTTCTGGATGTCAGGTCTTGACAATGCAAAAACAACTCAGTAGTTGATGTGATTTGTTGGTATCACAAGGGTCCTTTATGATTTGTGAAGGCTAGAATCCTATGGGACTATAATGAGGGTCTAATAAGTCTAAAGGATAGTTAAAACCCTAGTTGTAACTTAAGAACAAAAGCCTAAAAACAACCTTCTATAATCAAATATAATAGTTTGAGTGATGCTTTGATCCTATACTAACACAAATTTATAAAGAAATAGCAAAATATCAAGGGTTTAAGAGGAATCCTAATTTTGAGGACCTAAGGACATCTGCAACAATGACGGATGCTTCAGATAGATAAAATCCCTAAAACTTAGCTCTACTTAACCAAGAGTAAACCTAAAGTGCTACAAAACAAGTGCAATTTTGAGAGATAACCTTCAGATTTTTACGTTGTAACATTCATACATAAATACATAAACACTCACAATTGAACTTAAGTACATTAAATTAGCTCAGACTAACCTTTCAAAGCAATTTACCATCAGAAAATTACAAAAGGTATGAGTAGGAAGTTCATCAAAATATCCTAACACTCTGCCATTATTAAAATTGTACATAAACTAACAATGTTGAAATAAAGTTGGAAGATAGAATCATGCATACATTCAAAGAACATAAGGAATTCACCAACACTTCAATTCCTTCTCTTGTATTACTCCAAAAAATTTACTACAACAATCCTTCTCAACCCCTTTCAAATGAGAGGAGGCTGCCTTTTATAGAAGAGTTGAACAAAATCAATGGTGGAGATCAGCTCAACACCAATGGCCCAGATTTAATATGCCTTTAGGGTTTAGGGTACATTAAATGCATTTACAATTATCCCTAATATAAAAATAGAGTCACATGTGAACCTAGGAGAATGTAAAATATCCTAACATATTTTATATTAAGAAATATTCTACAAAATCCCCCAAAACTAGGTGCACACATTTTGAGATAACTATTTTTTTCCTGTAGTTGGAAACTACATATATTTATCTTCTATTATAATATTTCCAACTTCTTTAGATCTTTTATAGCATATTTAACAAGATTAGCCAATATTGTGGCAAGTTGTTGATGAGGTGGCAACTAAGCTCTGTTGATTTTGCAAGCACTAACTTTGAATTCCTCCAACAATTCCTTGTGTAGGTTCACACAGGCCCTTCTCTGCTTGATTAACTCTTCTGATTTTGAAAATGCTCTAGCAGCCATATCCATAAAAATCCCCGTCAAGGCTATCTGCATGTCCCTTGTGAATTCTCACTTGCCAAGCTTGCTTGATAGCTTCACTATCCAACTTCTCTACAAAAATTATAGTTCTAGCCATGAGCTCCAAAAATGAATCACAATTAGACTGGATATCAATGATCCTATTTGTTCTCCTTGGTCAAAATTTGTTCTCTCTCAAAACTTCTACAAACAAATTTTTTATGACATGTAGATTCAAACACATGGGTTCGTAGTACTACATGAAAGTAGTGCAATCCTCAATCTCTTTATCAACTTCTACCTTTAAAATGAAGAAGTTGTTATGCATCTCAACTCCAACATCCACTACCTTGTCACCTATAGTTGAAACACAATCAATCCAATCAAAGGTGACCTTCATCCAATTCTTCATTATTTCCACCCTATTGACCTCTTCCTTGGACAAAATTGTGGGAGTAGACATCTCTGCAAGAATCTCCCAGCTAGGAGTAACCAATTGTTGGATAAAGGCAGTCAATTCTACCACTTATGCCTTTAACTCCTTCTTTTTGGCTTGGTCCCTATCCATTTGATTTAAAATGGTCACCACAGACCCTTGGAATTCATCTCTCTTGTGTCCTGCTATTCAGGCCAATGTTTATGGAGGTCACCTTATATTTAGAAGGCAATATAATTGCAGCACCTTTGTCCACTTTTAGGGTGGCAATGTGGACTATGCAGGACCCCAAGGAATCCTTGGTGATATGTGATCGTACCCTTTCCTTCCTCTTCTCCTTGGGCTACTAGCCTACGCATGCCATGATAGCTTCAAAGTGGGCCCGAGGATCACACACCACAGGAGCTTTATCCAATTGTTGTTCCAACCAAGAATGGGCTGATGTTTGTTCCACCGAAGATGTGGTAGCAATCTCACATTCTCACAACTCCTCTTACTTTTCTTCTTGTTGCATTTATGTTTTATCATTATGTCTCTCTTCAACTATCCTTTCTTCCTCAACATGTTCTCTTATTTCTTTCTCAAATTAATCAGAATTAATATTTGCTTCCCTTTCCTCTTTTTCTTCTTCTTCTTTGAGCATCTCCTCTTCTTGATGCTCTTCCTGTGTTTTATCATCTCTAGGAATCTCTTCTTCTTCATAGTGTCTCTCTTCATGAGATTCATTTGTTTTGTCTCCTCTCAGAGTCCTCTCTTCATCATCATCATCATCATTACCATCCCCCTTAGGCTCCACAACTTTGAACCCTTCATTTGGCTCTTGCATGTGTTCTTTATGTTTAGATATTGCAGAGTCATCACCAAAGTCAGTTACATCTTTGAGCTTCTCCCTTTCTTGTTGTTGCATCTCCTCCCATATTTTTTCAAATTTTTCCATTATTAGTGGTTATAGAGTAGGAGGAGGAGGAGGAGTAAGAAGGGAAATGGAAATTTGGGTCATAAGAATCCTATTATATGGGGATAACAAGGCTTCTGAAAACCTCTTAGGCGTGTTCTTCAAATATTCAACACAATTTTCAGGCAGAGTGGTAGCAAAAGGTGGGACAAAAGGGAGAGTAGGTGATAGTGTAGAAAAGGTAGGCTAAGGAGGTGGAAGCAAAGAGGAAGAAGGGGATGATGTGGTGGAGGAAGAAGACTCAACCAAGATCACGAAAGTGACTGAAATGGTGGATGGAAGGTGGAAAGAGATATCCACAGTGAGCAGAGAAGATATGGGTGGTGGGAGCAGAGCAGAAATGGAGGGAAGTGGTGTGATAGATGGAGGTGGTGATGATGGGTGAGTGGGTGATTGAGCTCGAGAGTATTCCTATAGCAATGATGGTTCCTCCTTAATGGTTTGCATTACAAATGTACTACTTTCCTTTTCCTTCTTGGAGATAGGCCTGCATCCTTCCACAACCTTCCTCTTGTAAACCCGATGTTTCTCTATTGGCCACCTCTCTGGTACCTCCTTTCTCTTCTAAGATTGAGTGTTATGAGGAGACATATCATTATTTTTTGATGAAATTTCCTTGAGAGCACCTCCTTGAGGTGCTTCATCTTTATCCTTTTCACTGTCATCACTGCCTTGTGCCATTTCATGCTCCCATTCCCCATAGGTAAGCTCTACCCCTTGTTTCTCCAATTGAGCTATCTAGGAATCAATCCACTTCTTTGTTCTTTGCAGCACTGGGTGGGTAACCACATTGATATTTTTCTCCTCTTCCTCATTCCAATCAATCAAAAGAAGAGGGAGTTTGGCATCCTTGCTATGAGCCTCTTTGTCCAAGTTATTACCATCTTCTTGTAGTTGATTAGGGACGGTGTATAGGTCCAAAGTACTTATGAACTCCAAGGACATCCTCATGTGCATCCTCTTCCTGACCTCACAGCCATCTTCACAATTTTCCCAAAAGTCTTCCACATGCCATTGATGAGCATGTTGCTTCCCAGCTTGCTTCTTCAACTTTCCTAGAGGATCCACATTTCCCTGTGCAGTGTGAAAAAGTAAACCAAACTCTTTAATTTATTTATCATATCTCTCAATAGATATGGTCAATGGACATGCATATATATCTCTTCCCATAGTCATGGGATATGGTACCCCAGCTCTGTGCTTCAATTACAACAGTCGGTGAGAAGTGCAAAGTTTCCTTGTCAATTCTAGTATTACCATTTTGTTTGTGGGGTACTTGGGAAGTGTATATGGAGTACCAGAAAAATATTCAATTATGAAATAGGTGAACTTTGGAAATAAAATAAACCAGTAACCAAAGAATTTTACCATTGGCTTAGTAGAGTATGACATTCTATTCCTGAAATCTCCAACCAAGGATCAGATTATATGCATGATAAAAGCATCATTTACCCTTTTTTAATTCCACTTGTAGTTCTCGTATTGCAACTGGGGGTAACACTCATAAACAATATGGTCATTGGGGCCTGTCCCCAGATTCCCTTTGCATGTCAAGCCTCTATAAGGAAAGTTGGCTTCTAGCAAGTAGACAACATACAAGGTCATGTAGAATTGGGTCATCTTCTTGAGCGATACATACTAGGAATGAATGTTATAACTGATAGTCTTCACCCAATAGAATTTGGTCTCCCCCCTTAGTATCTCCTCAATGAAGTAGTACACCCATTCTTCAAACATATTAGAAGTGGGGATTCTCACAATCTTGCTAAGCAATGTTACTAGATCGTTCACCTCCTCCATAAAATCACTTCTATACAACTTCTATGGGAGATTTTTGGCACTGCACCAAGGAGTGTGCATCCATTCTTGTTAATCACTTGGAGGCAACCAGTGGGATTGGTCTACCACCCACTAAGAGCATACTCTTTCGAACACACCTCCATTTCTGCAAAGGATGGGATTCTGAAGACTCTTGCAATGGATGAAGGTGACAAGTCAGCTACCACCTGTCTTTCAAATGTGACTATCCTTCATGTATATTTATGGTAGAACTCTCGACATCCATGGATAAGTTTATGGTTTATAAAGGATGGTGGGAACTAGCTACGTGCGTAATACCACTTTTCCTAATTTTCTGGGCCATATCATTCTTTGGATTGATGAGGGTTTGCTCCTGGAACTCATTGATGTTCACATGCTCGATGTCGATATCAGACATTTTTTCCTTGTTATAAAATATATTCGATGTGATCTCAAACCATGGAATTCATACTTCATATTGGTTGATTTCTCTTTCTCAGGCCTTCTTGCTTTCTCACCTTTTTCCATATAACCTGCATGAACGACACGTAATGAGTCATGTTGATCAAACAAAAAAAAGGTGGTTATTCTGGTCAAGAGATACATCATCATGATTAAAACCATCACAAGAAAATATAATGTCAAATAAAAATCATTAAATTTGGCAATTTGGAAAAGATTCTTACATTTTGCGAGTTTTGAAAGTTTGCAGGACAAAGCATTGCGGAAGCCATCAAGGTGCAGGCCAAGTCAATGCGGATGCCAGAGGGTCGCAGGCCAAGCGAATGCAGAAGCCAAGCTGAAGGGCGCCAATGAAATGGTGATCCGTGAGTGGACACCTGCACATGGCATCCTGCAAATCATTTTTCACAAAGATTGAGCACTTAGAAAATTTTGATTTTATTCATTTAGGCATGTGGAAAAAAGAATGCTCAAAGGTTTTAACATTCAAAATTTAGCATTTTCATCCATTTACACTTATGCAGAAAAAGGTGATGTGGAAGTTGACAACGCGGAAGCGATTGATGTTTGTTCCATAAAATTTGGTGAGAGTTGGATGGCATTCCATGGGAAGATTCCCACACAGCTTGTATACTTACAATTTTAGTTTAGTTAATTGGAGCACATGGGGAGATGATTATTCAAAGGTTTGTAATGCTAAATACTTTGGATTTTACCATTTTTTTCATGTGGAAATATGAGATGCGAAAGACGCCCACGCGAGAGCCAGAGACTTGTTTGTGTCATAAGTATGGCATGGGTTCAATGGTGTCCCAAAGGATGACTCTCACAAAGGTCCAATACTTAACCATTTTCACACTAATGAGTTCAATCATGTGGAAAAAATGTATATCAAAGCAGTGAGGGAAAATTACTCAATGATTCTTAATTCCTCACACCCATGTGGAAACTCGACACATGGAAGCCACCAATGCAGAAGCTAAAGGCTCTTGTTCCATTATTTGGGAATGAATGAGATGGAACCCAATGAACAACCTCCCACCTTCAAATGTCCATAAGGAGAATTCTTTAAGTGAAGACTGAGGTTTCCAATTCAAAAGACGTAGTGATTTTAACCCTTAATCTTAATACATGCAGAAGAGGACACTGTGGAAGGCAACGAGACTTAGGCCATAATTTTGACAAGAGATGGATGGCCTCCCACAACGTCAAATCTGCAATGGATTTTTGTGAGGCACAAAGGAATACAGGAGATGATGGTGCAGGAGCCACTCAGAGCTGAGCCATTGTTTTGTGAGGCTTGATCGGAATCTCACAAAATGAACTTTGGGGTAAAAGGTAATTGGGAAAGCATGACTTATTCAATTATTAAACCCTATATTTAGCACATAAAAATGCTTCATAACCCTATGTAAAACCAATAAATGATCTTCAAAAAAGAAATTGTGATGGTGCCATGGATATTTCATACCTTAAATGTGATATAGAATGCAATAATGTGACGAGCAGTAGCAAAATCCATTAGCTTTAATCGCACAAATTCACAGGAGCACCAAACTCTCAAAACATAGGGTAAAAAATGAGTTGAAACCCACTCTATTTATAAGTATATTTTCCATTAATGCAACATTAAATGCAAAAATATTTTGAAATTTTTGTGAACCCTAACTTGCGAAAACCCGAGAGTCAGAAGCCAAGGTGATGCGGGAAACTAGGATATAGAAACCAAGACCATGCGAGCTAGACGATTGTGGAAGTCGAGATGAAACAAGCCAAGAAAATGCAGAAGGCAATGATGTGGAAGTTGGTGATACAGAAGCTAGATCTCATGGTTCCACCACTGTGGAATTTTGTAAATGGAATTCCACAAGTGGTGACCTACGTTAGAAAACTTGCAAATGACAAAAGATACTCTAGCATCCACCTCATGGAATCCTGCAGGGAAAAACCCGCAAATGGACACTTAGTTATTTTTTTCTAGATTTTCAAGGGGTGTTAAGATTTCGAAGGCAAAGTGGACAAAAGGTCAAAAAGTGAAGGAAAGGAGAAAAATTGACCGAGCATGGGCGAAGTCGATTTAAGAAAAAGCGAAAAGAAAAGAGGGGGTCCCCATTTTGTGAGGCGTGTGTGCAAAATGCACAACAAAGAGTTTCAAAAACTAAAAGAGTAGGTCACATAGATCTTTTGGATAAGATGACACGCTCTTAGCCAAGGATGATAGTGCGGTGCACAGACATCCCTGCAAGGGGCTGGCATCTCGTCTGGACCAAAAATCGAGACTATCACAGAAGATTACCAAGGACATACTAACAATTTGATAGCCGAACTCGTAAGATTCCAGAAATAAAAAGAAATTAACAAAATTTAAAATACACTAAACTAAATGAAAAATGAATGATAAAACAAGAAGTTAAAATACTCACAAGAAGTTTGGGAAAGAAGCCTCTAGAGAAGATACACTTTCAATATATGTACACATAAGACCAAGAAAATAGGTTGGGGTTGTTTAAGGGCTTGCCTTAATCAAACCCCTATGTTGGTGTTACCACCTCCATGGATAACCAGATATGATCAAGATATAAATAAAATAGACAAGATAAAGATAAGATAGAAGTACTAGAATAGTATGCTAACAATTTAATCAATAGACAATGCAACAAAGAGACTACAATTATCTTCCTTTAGTAAGCAAGAATTCCAAAAGGAAGAAGTTGCAATCTCTAAGCTTGAGGATGATATGCCAATAGTACCAAAAATTCAATGTAGAGAACCACCATGCAATGGAGGTGGTAAAGAAAGGTGGAGAAAGTGTAAGAGATATTGGAAGAGCTTGAGAATGTGAGAAATATAGATTGAGAATGGAAGAGATACAAAGATTGATGCAAAATGAGGAGTTTTGAGAGGTATATACATGCAAAGGGTCATTCCAATGCATCTACGAGCTAGCAGAGGCATTATACTCGTAGATAGGAAGGAATTGTAACATCCAAAAGGCTACTACAGTCGGGAATCTTTTTAGGATGTTTACGTAATGCACAGACGTTTGTGCAGCGCACATTCATCCACAAAATAAACTCACCTTATCAACTAAAAAAAAATGGGTTAAGGATTGAATTAAGGTTGGGTAAAAGTGACATTGCATTATTGTCTTTAATTTATCTAAAGGAGAGGCTTATGGAATGTGAAATTGCATATGATGCAATTTACGACATTACATAATCCTAAACTAGTCATTTGAAATTAATGATTGAGTTTAGATTTGATATCACGAATCAAATTGTTAGAACTAGAAGTGATAATCAAATCATCAACATATAAAATGTAATTATCACAATATCATTTTCACTATGTTATATATATAAATTTGGATCATTTTTATTTCTAATGAAACTTTGAGATTGAAAGTAAGCATTAATTTTAGAATACCATTCTCTAGGAGATTATTTTAAACCATAAATTGATTTCTTTAATTTGCAAACAAGGTGTTCATTACCTTTCTTAATAAAACCCAAAGATTGAGAAATAAATTTCTTCATGTAAATCACCATTTAAGAATGCAATTTTAACGATGGAGGTGGAAGCGATGCTTGCTCAGGCTAAGGCAGAAGCTGAATGTATGGAAGGCAAAGAGCTTTGGCTTCAGAAGAGGAAGGCGACGGGAGCGCTAGAGAGCGAAATGGAACCGGGTAGCTCGCTCTGAGTCAATTAGTTTTTACTTTTGTTCTGTAAAGGTATCCCAACGATGGTCTGTTTATTCCAGTTGAATTTTGGGGGTTTAGCCCTGCTTGGGATGTAGTGGTAAATATTTTTTAGTGCAGGGTGGTGGTTTCATTCGATGATAATGTTTTGAATGTAGTTATGGGCCCTTTTTGAGCAAGATTTAGATGAACAGAGTTTTAGCGTAAGGTGGTAGGGATGTCAATTGAAAAAACAATTCTATTCATCGATGGTTTTTTGGGTGGTAGGTGGATTTTTGGGTGGTAGGTGCTTTTTCATGAAAATAACGATGTACTCTGACTTTATTCCTGAATAATATAAAATCTTATTACCGAGCAAAAAAAAAAGAATGCAATTTTAACATCCATTTGATGAATGTGCCAATACATATGAGAAGCTAAAGAAAGAACTAATTTAATAGTTGAAATTTTAGCCACTGGAGAAAATGTTTCATTATAATCTAGGCCTTCCACTTGGGAGAAGCCTCTAACAACTAATCTATCTTTAAATTTGTTAACCACATTATTTGCATTGAACTTAGTTTTATACAACCATTTATATGAATAATTTGTACAATTAATGTGTCATATTCTTCTTGCATAGCCTTTTCCCAATGAGGTTGATTTTTAGCTTGTTCATAAGTTTGAGGATTATTTGTATCCATAACTTTAGACATCACAGAATAACTACAATAGTTTGTTGCAAGTATGAAGGTGTTATCATTGATGTCAACTGGTCAATTGGTTATTGTCATTGATGTCATGTATGCTGGTTATTGGTTGTATATGTCAAGGATATTGAGAAAATTGTAATAAAGAAAGGTTGTAGGTATTCAGTGTTTGATCCAAGTTTTGCTCTGAAACGTGTTGCTATACTAGTGAGGATTTGAGGTATTGTTCATGATTGTTGGAAGCTGCTATATCTAAATTTTGGGTTTCTGGATTGTACAGTGTGAGTTATGTTCACCAGTTGTGAACCGTGCTTTTATGTGTATCTAGATGAGGTCTGAGAGAAATGTAGTTGCTCCAGATTTCTTCTTTGAGTTTTATGACTTGCAGTTCTCAGGATAAGTTGATGAGGTCGTGTTTGAGTGAAATTTATTGATTGAAAATATTAGATCGTGTTAAGGTTGATTGTGCTTAATTGATTTATGTGTTCTACACTGGTATTGGTCGACCTTGTGTTAAACACTACCTACAAATTTCATGGAAGTGTGTTGAGGCATGTTGGGGCTTATTTAGGTCCTCATTTAGTGTGTGTTTTGGCCGCCCTCATTCTAATTCCACCGTAGAATGTTTTGGCACTGACCTAATTTGAATTTGTAATTACAAATGGTATATGACCGACTATGGATGAGTTTCAAGGTTGAAGATGGTATAAATAGAAGTTGAGATGGTTGAGAAAGATGTGAAGGAATGCAAGAGCAAGATAGATGCGAGATAGATGAGACATAGTGTGTGTGTGATGCGAGTTTGAGTAGATCAGTGCAAAATTCAAGTGGCGAGTTTCCAAAGGCAGTGAGTTGAAGGTTTACTCTATCATTCAAGCATGTCTGCAAGTATGTGAGAGAATTATGGTGGAAATATTTGTTGCATTGAGATTAATTTTTCTCAGTAACAAATCTCTTCTATCTTTTTTTGTAATTTTGTGGTAGTGAGTCTTCTGGGTGGTTAACCCTTGCTGGATAGTGAGTCCTATTCCGAACAGTCAAGCTTGTTTTGGCAATGACCTTTTCTGGTAGTGAGCCTTTGTATTCAGTTTTGATATTCTCTATATTATGATCTAATCCTCACCATGGTTTTTCTGTTATTTGGTTTTCCACATAAATCTGGTTTTATTGTGTATGGTTTTACTTCTTTCAGTTTCTCCTTTTACACTTAATGATTAATCATAGTAACAAAGTAAAGGATTTGTGAATAATAATAGATCTAATCTTTGGTGAAATTTTTAAGGGATAAATTTTCTACAACTAATTCACCCCCCTCTTAGTTGTCTTTTTCAACAATTGGTATCAGATATTGGTTCCTTGGAGAAGAGCTTAACCGATTGAGGAAGGTCCAGGATGGCGAGCAAGATCACTACTGTGTGTCCTAGGTTCGATGGGACTAATTATTCCCTCTATAAAATAAAGATAGAAGGATATCTAGAGTACTGTGGATATGATATTGAGAAAGCTTATAAGACTGTATACACTCCTCTTGCTAATGTTTAGAGTATAGTTGATGAAATCAAGGTGCGTGAAGCAAACAATAAGGCAAGGTTCATTCTGAAGAATATTCTTTCACATTCCAAATTGATTAAAGTTCAAAATATGAAGATTGCTAAAGATGTTTGGGATGCATTGGAAAAGATTCATGAAGGAGATGAAAAGGTCAAATAAGCAAAGTTACAGAATTTGGAGGCACAATTCAAGATCCTGCATATGTTTGAAGATGAGAACATTAAATCCTATGTACAAAGATTGGATGAACTAGTATGTGTAATGCGAGGACTTGGTGCTATAATGGAATAATCCATGATTGTAAAGAAGATTCTCAGAACTCTCCCTAATGCATACAGTTAAAAGGTATCTACTATTAAGGAATTTATAGATTACAAATGGTATCATGACATAATAACTTGGCCACAATAACCCTGGACACAATAACCCTGTCATAATAACCCAAGGACAAAATAACCCAGGGTTATAATAACCCATGGACATAATAACCTATGGTCAAAATAACCCATGGACAGAATAACCCGTGGTCATTTTAGATCAAGCTATTTTTTTTTTCCTTTCTCTATATTCTTACGGGGATATTTTGTCCATGGGTTATTCTGACCACAGGTTATTTTGGCTTGGGTTATTATGACCCTAGGTTATTTTGTCCTTGGGTTATTATGACCGGGTTATTCTGTCTAGGGTTATTTTGGTTGGGTTATTATGTCCTGTAACCTTACAAAACTTATACTAAAGATCAATTATTAGGTACTCTAACATCATTTGAAATGAGAAATCCTAGCTTGAGAAATGGATCCAAGACATAAATTACTTTCAAGGCTACAAGAACTGAAGATTTGGATGAAGAAAACCTCGATGAAGTAGAAGATAACTTTGTAAGAAGGATGAAAAAAGGTTCTGGTAAGTAAGAAGGTAAGTTATTCCTTAAATGCTTTAGGTGTGGAGGAATAGGTCATTATGCTTCAAGATGTCTGAAAAGAGCTAAGAAGAATAAACAAAGATTAAGCAAATAAAACAAAGGAAATACGATTAAGAAAGCATATTATGTGAATGAAGATGCTAGTATTTCTGATGAAGAATTTGATTATGGAGATTTTGATGACAATGAATGCTCGTTCTTGGCTATAAAAGATGAAACTACTTCTGCTAATACTGAAAGATAGGTAAAGGAAAATGCTCTAGAGAAAGTTGAAGATACTATAATCTCTACTCTTCATACTAAACAGGAAAAGAACTACTCGGTTGTTGATAGTGGCTATTCATATCATATGATCGATGATAAGAGTAAGTTTTTTAAACTTGAAAAATATGATGGAGGCTTAGTTAAGTTTGGAGATGATACTGGTGCTAAGATTTGTGAGATAGGTTCGGTCAATTTTGATGGCAAGCATAATATTGATGATGTCTATTATGTTAAGGGTTTAATGCATAATATCTTGAGTGTTGGACATATGTGTAGTAAAGGATATAATCTTGTATTTGAGGATGAGAGATGTGAAATTAGGAAAGGATCTGAAACAATGATTGTTGCAGGAAAAAAGTCTGAAGGAAATATTTATCAACTTAAGGGTGTTGATGGACATTGCTTTTTGTCTCAGATTAATGATACTTGGTTATGGCACCAGAGGATGTGTCATATGAATTTTGACAACTTGGAAAGGATTAGTGCAGTGCAAGCTATAAGAGATTTACCGAGGATTACAAAACATGTTTTAATGTTGTTTGTAAAGATTGTCAGTTTGGAAAGCAAGCTAGAAACTGCTTTAGGTCAAAGGAACAATCTACTACCGGACTATTGGATTTGATTCATACAAATATTTGTAGTCCTACAAGATTAAGAAATCTACAAGGTGATAGGTACTTTATGCTTTTGATTGATGATTACTCTAGATATACATGGGTTACTTTTCTTCAAGAGAAATCTGATGCATTAGATAGATTCAAGGCATTTAAGGCTATGGTTGAAAATGAAGCAAATTTGAGAATAAAATGTTTGAGGTCTAACAGAGGTGGTGAATTCACCTCCAATGAGTTTAACATGTTTTGTGAATTTTATGGAATAAAGAGGCAATTGTCTACTCCTAGAACTCCTTGGTAGAATGGAGTTGTTGAAAGAAAGAAAAAGACAATTCAAAAAGTTGCTAGATCAATGATCATAGAGGTAGTTCTACCAAAAATTTATTGGAAATAATCTATTCATACCATTGTTTATGTGTTCAATCGAGTTCAAGCAAAAGCTAATAGTACTAAGACCCCCTATAAACTATGGTGTGGAAGAATTCCTACTGTCAAGTATTTCAAGGTATTTGGAAGCAAATGTTTTATCAGAAGGGATGAAGAAAATTTAGGGAAATTTATGCTAGATGTGATGAAGGTATCTTCCTTGGATACTCTACTAGAATTAAAGCTTACATATGTTTCAATAAAAGGCTAAGAAAGATTGTAGAGAGCACAAATGTCAAGGTGGATGAAGCATTGAAGAATTCAATGGAAATTGATGGATATGTATCGGATGAACCTGGTTGCATAGAAGTTGAATTTTTGGAAGAATAG
Source organism: Sequoia sempervirens (assembly GCA_007258455.2). Classification (NCBI taxonomy): domain Eukaryota; kingdom Viridiplantae; phylum Streptophyta; class Pinopsida; order Cupressales; family Cupressaceae; genus Sequoia; species Sequoia sempervirens. Next base: position 338,822,913 of record VDFB02000008.1, read on the forward strand.
GAAAATCAAAATAAAGAAGAAGAAGCTCTGGTGGTGTCCCCAAAGACACCTAAATATGTGCACAAGAATTATTCAGAAAAAAAAAATCATTGGAGACAAGAAGAAAGGAGTATTAACAAGAAGTAGAGCTACTGCTGGTGGTGAAATAATTTTTTGTTTACTTATTGAAGTTGAACCTAAGACAGTAAGTGAAGCATGTAAAGATGAGCATTAGATGAAAGCTATGGAAGAAGAACTTATGAAGATTGAGAAGAATCAAACCTAGGATTTGGTCCCTAAAACAACAGATAAAAACATAATTGGATCAAAATGGGTATTCAAAAACAAGTTGAATGAAAATGAAGTGGTCACTAAAATAAAGCAAGACTTGTGTGTAAGGGCTACTCACAAGTAGAAGGCATAGAATTTCAGGAGACATTTTCTCTGGTGGCAAGGGTGGAAGCTATCAGAATTTTTTTGGCATTTATTGCACATAAAGATTTAAAAGTTTATCAGATGGATGTAAAGTCTATATTTTTATGGTGAATTGGAAGAAGTTTACATGGAACAACCGAATATGGTCTGCAAATTGAAGAAGGATTTATATGGATCAAAGCAAGCTTCTAGAGGTTGGTATGCAAGGTTGGACAAATATTCGATACAACAAGGTTTCAATAAAGGTACAACGGATAGTAATTTGTATTTCAAAATTGAAAATGACAAGATCTTGATAGTAGTTGTGTATGTTGGTGATATTATCTTTGGAGGAAATAAAACAATGTGCAAAATTTTTGCTGAAGAAATGCAAAAATAATTTGAGATGTCTATGTTTGGTGAGATGAATTTCTTTCTTGGGCTTCAAATTAGTCAAATAGAAAAAGGGATTTTTATTTCACGGTCAAAATATTTAAAACAGATGTTGAAGAAGTTTGCAATGGATGGTTCCAAACTAGTATGCACTCCTATGGTGGCTGGCTACAAATTGAGCAAAGATGATTCACCTAAGGCTGATCATAGCAAGTACAAATCTATGATTGGAGGACTATTGTATTTAATTGTTACTAGACCAGATATCATGCATGTGGTTTGTCTTGTGGCTAGATTTCAATAAGACCCTAAAGAAACACATGTTGTTGTTAAAAGGATATTCAGATATTTGAATGGCACTCTGGGTTATGGCTTGTGGTATCCTAGGGATATTGATTTTACACTAATTGCATAGATGCAGATTGGGTAGGTTGTGTTGATGATAGAAAAAGTAAAAGTGGTGGTGCATTCTTTCTTGGTTGCAGATTGGTGTCATGGTTGATTAAAAAGAAAGATTTAATTTCCTTATCCACTGTAGAAGCTGATTATATTTCTATTGCATCTTGTTGTACGCAAGTTTTATGGATGAAACAGACATCAAAATATATCAGATTAATGTATGATGATCCCATTTCCATTTTATGTGATAATACAAGTGCAATTAACATTTCAAAGAATCCAATTCTTCACTCAAGGACAAAGAATATATCTTTCAAGTATCACTTTTGAGAGAGAAAGTTATGGAGAATGAAGTAAATCTTGAGTATGTATCTACAAAGGATTAGATTGCTGACATATTTACTAAGGCTCTTCCTAAAGATACTTTTGAGTATCTCCAGGAGAAGTTAGGGGTCATTTCCCCTCCCTTCTTGAACTAGATGCATATGGAGATGCATCAGTCTGGTGGATCTATGGATCTATCTTTCTTTTGGACTCATGTTTGGTGGCTACCTCTTAGGGGGAGTAGGTAGTATCTTGTGTTGTCATTAAAAAAGTGTTTGGGTATACTCCTAAGGGGGAGTATTCAGTACTGGTGAGGTTCTTAATGTCAAAGGGAAAACAATGTTAAATATCTTTTTCCTTTTCCATTGATGTCAAAGGGGGAGAAGAGTATCATGTGAAAAAGTTTATTTGGAGAAGAGTATCATGTGAAAAAAAAAATTTGCAGAGAGTATCATGTGACAAAATTTATCTACTAAGTGGGAGAAAGTAAAATCATGAGAAAGTGTGTTTAGAGCTAGTGTGTTGTCTTTGATGGTTTTTCACATCATGTGTTTCCATCAATGAAAAAATGGTGAGATTGTTGGAAGTATGAAGGTGTTGCCATTGATGTCAACTGGTCAACTGGTTGTTGTTGTCATTGATGTCATGTATGTTGGTTATTGGTTGTATATGTCGAGGATATTGAGAAAATTGTAATAAAGAAAGGTTACAAGTATTCAGTGTTTTCTCTGGTTTTTGCTCTAGAATGTGCGGCTATGCTAGTGAGGATATGAGGTATTGTTCATGTGTTTTGGAAGCTTCTATATCTATATTTTGGTTTTCTAGATCGTTGTATAGTGCAAGTTATGTTCACCAGTTGTGAACTGTGTTTTTTTGTGTATCTGGTTGAGGTCCAGGAGAAATGTAGTTGCTCCATATTTCTTCCTGTTTGAGTTTTATGACTTGCAGTTCTCAAGATAAGTTGACGAGGTCGTATTCGAGTGAAATTTATTGACCGAAAAGATTGGATCTTGTTAAGGTTGAGTGTGCTTAATTGATTGATGTGTTTTACACTGGTATTGGTTGACCTTGTGTTAAACACTACTTAAGAAGTTCATGGAAGCATGTTGAGGCGTCTTGGGATTTATTTAGGTCCTCATTTAGTGTTTTTTTGGGTTTCCCTCCTTCTAATTCTACTGTAGAATGTTTTGGTGCCAAATTAATTTGAATTTGTAAATACAAATGGTATATGGCTAACTATGGAAGATTTTCAAGGTTGAAGATGGTATAAATAGAAGTTGAGATGGTTGAGAAAGATGTGAAGGAATGAAAGAGAAAGATAGATGCAAGATAGATGAGAAATAATGTGTGCATGATGCGAGTTTGAGCAGATCAATGCGAAATTCAAGTGGCGAGTTTCTAGAGGCAGTGAGTTGAAGGTGTACTCTATCATTCAAGCATTTATGCAAGTGTGTGAGAGAATTGTGGTGGAAATCTCTATTGCATTGAGATTGATTTCTCTCTATAAAAAATCTCTTATGTCTTCTTTTGTAGTTCTATGGCAATGAGCCTTTCGGGTGTTTAACCCTTGCTGAACAATGGGTCCTATTCCAGGCTCTGAGTCCTATTTTGGCAGTGAGCCTTTGTATTCGGTTTTGATATTCTCTATATTGTGAGCTAATCCTCACCGTGGTTTTTCCCTTATTTGGTTTTCCAAGTAAATCTGGTGTTATTATGTGTTGTGTTTTGCTTCTTTCAGTTTTTTCTTTTACACTTAATGATTAATCATATTAGAAGAGTAACAGATTTGTGAATAATAATAGATCTAATCTCTGGTGAAAGTTTTAAAGGCTAAATTTTCTACAACTGATTTACCCCCCCTCTCAGTTGTCTTGTTCAACATAGTTTTCCTTTCTAACCTTATATTGATTCATTCTAGTTAAAATATCCCCTTTCTTGAAGAAATTTTTAAAACCTTTTAGGCTTTCATTAGATGTAGGAGTATCATCACTTGAAGAAGAATCATGATGAGAAGGTTCAACATGATCATATTCACTATCACTTTGACTAAGAGATGCATTATGAGGGCTCATAGAAGGAGGATTGTCCTTAATAACAATAACTTTATTTTGAGAAGATTCATTATTATGCACTTTAGAATAATCATGAACACCATTTTCAAAAATACATACATCTCTAGCAACTTTAAATTTTTTATTGATAGGATTATAAAATCTATAAGCTTTAAAATATTCATCATACCCAACAAAAATATGACAAGAATATTTAGAATCTATTTTTCCTTCTTTTTTAGGTTTATGAACATAAGCAATTGAGCCAAAGATTCGTAAATGCTTAAGATTAGGTTTCTTACTAGACCAAGCCTCTTCAAGAGTTATATCCTTTAAGGCTTTGGTAGGAATCCTATTAATGATATAAGTAGCACAAAACATTACTTCAACCCAAAATTTATAAGACATATTCTTTGCATGTAACATACATCTAGCCATTTCAATAATTTTTCTATGTTTCCTTTTTGCTACACCATTTTTTTGAGGTGTATATGGAATGGTTAGCTTATGTTTAATACCAAATGACTTTAAATAACCATTGAAATCATTATTCGCATTTTATTTACCATTATCAGTCCTAAGAATTTTGATTTTGAAACCAAATTGCCTTTCAACAAATTTATGAAATTCAACAAAAATATTAAGAACTTGATCCTTATTTTGAAGAAAATGGGTCCAATTTGTTCTAGAATAATCATCAAAAAAATTAAGTGCTACCGTGACCCCTGGATGGAGTTATTTCCATGGGTCCCAAAAGGTTGCTATGGACTAGGTACAACTTATGATCTGCCCTACATGCTTGGCATTGTGGAAAGGACTCCCTATGCACCTTACCACTCATGCAACATGTGCATAGAATTTTAAATGGAACAATGCTAGGAAATCCTTCTACCATATTAGATTTTTGCATCAAGACAATGATATGACCAAGTATTTCATGCCAAACATTGAAATCAATGGTAGATAGTAAAGAATATTTAGAACGAGCAAACTCATAAAATTTGAACAAATTATCATTGTCCAATTTAACATTAGCAATTACTTTATGATTTTGATTTGGATCAATCACATAGCACATATCTTTATAAAATTTTATTTTGTAATCTTCACAAAGCTTGGCTACTAAAAGAAAATTAGTCTTTAATTTAAGAACATACAAAACATCATGTAACTTACCATTATGTACATTCACGTCTCCAATTGATTCTACTTTACAACTATGATTATTACCAAGTTGAAGTGGAACATTAGACATGTTGGGTTGCATGGATTCAAATACCTATTTATGAGAAGTGACATGTTGAGAAACACTTGAATCAACCCATTCAAGAGGTTTTGAATCATTATAACTACAAGTAAAAACTCGTCTAGATTTATTTGCATTGTTGTAAAACTTAATATTATTAGGTTTATTTTGTTGATTATTTTTCCTCATGGGATTTTTATCATTTTGTTTCTTAAAACAAGTATTAATCCAATGAGCATCTTTATCACAATAATTACAATGAGGCCTCTTATAAGAATTATTTTTTCTAGTATTGTTGACATTTTTGTGTCAAAGGTAATTAAGAAAATTAAAGAATGGTTTCATAAAATTAAATGTAGCCAAAAAAGGAATGAGAAAATTATAAAGTTTTTGGCCATGTTTAAGTGTTAATAATGTAAAAAAGGGAAAAGTCAAAATTTTATCATCTGTTCTAATACTAAAGTGAGAAATGGGAGGGAAGATAAATGAGTTTATTTTCCTTTTACTCTTTCACCCAAATGCAGGAGAAATCCTAGGGTTTGGTTCATTGGCATTGAAGATATCTCTTAGTTTGACACAAATTTTGGGACCTTGTTGCTCTGATCTACCCACGTTGAGATGATATTGGAAGGTTTCAAAGGATTCATTTTCCCCTCATACATGTTGCAAGGCCATTGGAGGATTTCTAGGAGTCCATCTACACTTTACCCATGTTGCAACAAATTGTAGAAGCCTCGAGCCTTCATAATTCTCATATCAATAGAAAACTCTATATGTTTATTGTTACAAATTCTCTGGTATGCCTCTATTACTAGGGAGTTTATATGTTATTAAATCTTTCATAAAGTTTTTATGAAGTTTTTTTGGGGGGTTTTTTAGTTGCTTAAGGTGTTCAAGCTAAAGAAACACCTGAGTGAGTTTAAGAGAAGAGATCAATGGTCATACTTTTGTTTTGTCAAAGTTTTATTTAAGGTCAAAACTATCATGCTTTATGTTTCATGGTCATACATTATCAAATTTTAGAGATCAAATCTTGAGAGCAGCAAATAGATGGTAGTAAATGTGCATGTTGTCAAGCATGAGAAGGTGGAGGGAAGTAGTTCACCAAATAATCTTAATAAAGTATAGTTTTATATTTATTAAAATAGTGTCACCAAATAATGACAGTCTCAAACACCCTAAGAGGAACAACCACCATAGTTAAATAACATAAACTAAAGGATAGTCATCATCCATATGTACATCAACCTTGGTCTTCATAGTTACTTTGGTCTTCCTAAGGATATATATATTGATATCATGGCCATAAGGGAAAACCCATGGTAAGTAGACTAGTGAAATAGAGAGGGTTTGAGAGAACAAAGACTGTGGCAATACAAAGAGCATGATCAAGTTGCATGCTACAAAGGAAGGGAGTATGAGGATAATTTCAAGTTTGAAGAGACCATATTGAGACCCTAAGCAAGTGAAAATTTTGAAAAATGGAAAATACTTAGTCCTTTTAGTAGGCTAGACCCATTCATTTCAAAGAATAATGAATCTTTGACAAACCACAAATGACAATCCAAGAGGGAAGGAAAAGAAATGCAATATATTCCATGAAGAAGGGAAAAAACAATTGTTAACATCAAGGGCAATATAAAGGAGAGGACAATGAGATAGAAGGATATATAAGAGTAGGTCAATCTATAATGATAATGTACCCTATGACAATAAACATATAAATATCTCATGAAGACAATCTAAGGAAGTGTTAAAACAATAAGGAAAAGAGTTTGAAGGGGTACAAGCTTGGAGAAAAGATCGTCTTTAAATTGCATTTAGACTCTACTCATTTGTGGTTGATATTTCATGATATCACATGACTGTCTTTTGTGATAAAATTCATTCTAATGATAGTCAAAAGAGGAAGAGTCTTAAAGGACAATATTCATAATCAAATAAGATACGATAGAGGCAACCAAAGTCACCAAATGAGCTATATTGAAGGGGGTTTGAAAAGACAGTCAATGGTAACTATTAAAATGACAGTAGTATCATAGTGTTTTAAGGGATCTTGTATAGTAGATAAAGAATGACAGAGGTTAACAAGTCAATGAACAGTGAGAGTGTTAGAGAAACAAGATGTGAAATGCAATCATGTTGAGACTATCTACAATGAACAAAGTGACAAAGCACAATGAGAACTCAATTGTAAGACAAAGTGTGACATCATGGAAAGGCTAGGGATGTTCAATCATTAGACAATCCATAAATTGATAACAAAGAGGGATAGTCATAATTATCAATGCTCATAAGACTTGTTGAGGGAGATGAGTGATGTTAAAGGGAAGTCCATGGTACAATCACAAAGTTGAAAATCAAGAGAATGATACATAGTGCGAAGACTCCAATTTTTTAGTGATTAAATAAAGAGAAGATTAAAATTTGGCAAGAAGGAAATCATCATGCAAAGACCATCAATAATGAATATAATCACTAGTAATATTTTTATCTACAATGCAAGGGAAAGGTAATGGTTCATTAAGTACAATTTGAAAGAGTTTAAATGACACTTCATAGATAATAGTGCAACACCAAACACAATGAACAAGCATGAACAATTAAGGATAGAGAATAAATAATGGATTGTAATAGGAAATTCATCATGAAACCCTTGACATAATACATATTCAAGACATGAGAGGATTGTTAGTAAATGGAATTCAATGGAATGGTAGTGCAATGATAGCTAGTAAAGGGCAGTAAGAGATATTTATGATCTAAGGACCCTTCAATTGAAAAATATAGAGAACGCTAAAGAATTAAATGAGAAAACACCAAATAAGGACAACCAAAGGTTTATGATAGTTCCTTGTGAAGGTATAGTCATAAAAAGCAAGGACATTACCATGGTATTGTTGTCACTATGAAAGAAGACAAAGTTTATTTCAAAGGAAAAGGTCAATCCTCTTCATGCATTCTATAGATAGTCCAAGAATGGAGCTATTATCATAGGTTCAATGATACTCTATTGGTCATAGTGGGCAGTCTTCACCAAACACAATGAACAACGATTTTATAGAAAACAATGTTTAGTCAAGAAGATGATAGACATGGAGAGATAAAAGCCTTTCAAAACATATGTTTAAGGAGACAAGTGTTTCTATGATTCAAGGTATTTTTTGTCATAATCCAAGGGTGTGAGGATAGTTCATAGTAAATATTGAACTATTGGAGTAGAGTCCATTAAATCCCTTAACAAGCCTTGAATATTATTATCCAATGTATAAAAGGGATAAGCAATGTAAGGGGTCATATAATGGAGCAAGTTGTGAAGAGATTGATATCTACAAAAAATATATTTGAGCATGAAGTATCTATCAAGATATGGAGTCATAAAAAGGGGTCTTCACGGCCACAAAATGGATAACCAATGCAAAAGAATTGAATGAGTCAAGATATGTTAGAGTTAAAGAGGTGTCAAGAGGAGTTACAAGCAAGATAAAGTAGAGATAATGTTCAATAAAGCAATTAAGAGACTTATCCCATGCCACAAAAGTACTTTCATCTTTTCAAAACTCCTAAAAATACATGTCTTATTTATTTGCAAGGCAATTTTGAAGCAGTTAGAGGTTTGATGTTAGTTATGGAGGAGATTAAAGTTAGTTTGGGTAGTTATGATGCTTGTAGTAGTAGTTTCGAATATCTAGAGGTAGTTTGAGTAAGTTATCAACATCAAGAAGCTTTTCTAGGAGAAAGAACAGGAGGGGGCTCAGATAGGCACCCAAGAATAAGAAGTTTGACTTAGCAACAAAAACACATATATCATTTTTTCTTTATTAGACATGTTCTAGCTTTCTTGGGTATATTTTGGAGACAAAAAGACATTCCTAGTCTCATTTTCAGTTTAGTTCTTGTATTTTGGCTAAAGCATTGTAACTTGGAAAAAGTTCTATCTGGTCATACTTTATATTGTAACTCAAAAAATTCAATCCTGAGATTGAAAATATTATAATAATTCACTTTTCAAAGAATTTTTAATCAAATAATTAGGTCATTTTCAAACTGTGTAATATTGAAAGCATCTCTATCAATAAAGGAAAGATTTCACCATCATTATGTTGGTTAGGCTATGTTTTGATTGGTTTTATTCATTTCCTATGTTTTTATATCAAAATCTCTAAATAATTCATGTTTAAAACACCTGCAAAACCTATAGATTCTTCTTTATATGCTAGTTACTAGTTAGAAAACACTTATATTGGTTGATGCAACTATGAAAATAGAATCATTTTCCTCCTAAAACAACAAAATAGGTTATATTTTAACAAAATAACTTTGAACATAAGGTAGAACAACAAGGTTGTATGAAAATTGCATATTCCATAACTTAATGAAATATACTACGATGGGAGCAGCGAGCGGGAAAGGATGAGGGGGCTTTTTCAAATCTGAAGATGCAAAGGAGGGTGATTATGATGGAGATCTAGATGGCTCAGGCATTTTGCAACCTTTGTCTATTGTTCTTTAGGCGTTGGTGAAGGTTTTGGGGTGTTTCTGCCCCTATGGTGTTGTGGTTGGCTTCTGCCTCTGGGAGGTTGGCTTTTGGGGGCGTCATTTTCCCTTTTGTTGTTTTTCTCAGCTTGTGGTTGGGCGTCTGCGGATGGTTCTGGTGGATATTCTCGGTATCTATTGTTGCTGCAGTGATCTCCATGGTTGTCCTTATTTTCCTATTTTGGATGGTTTATGGTTGTTTGTGGTGGTTGGTTGTTGATGCCTTATTTTTTTCCTCCACCTCTTTCTGTGTGGCCTGTGCAAGGGATCATTTGTGGTTTGGTGTTGCTTTGGCTATTTTGGCTTTGTGCTTTGCTTGGTTTTTGGTTTTCTATTTGCAGGTCGTAGGGTCTGTGAATGGTGTGGGAGCTCTTTATGTTATTTTCTCGTTGTTTCTTAGCTCTCTTGCTACGGGAGTCTAGTGGTGGCAGCCTCTGTTCGATGTCCTACTTTTCTCTATGTTTCTTGCTTCCCTCATTTCTAGGTTGGTTCCTTGCTATTTTTCATTGGCTCTCAACCTCTCCAGGTTGTCCCTGGTGTTACTGGAGCTTTTGAGGGTTTTGCTCATTTTTTTGAACCCCTTGTGTTTGTTTGGGGTTTTGTTTTGGTTGAAAGTTTGGTTCTTGTTGTTGAGGAACATGGGAGTGGAGGTTGTCTTGCTTTCTTTGGTGATGAATTCCTTTGTTATTGTTTTTTGGAAGTTGGTTGGGTTGATTTCTTTTCCTTTCCTGTGTACCCAATTTTCTGTTAAGCTTAAGGGAGCTTTGTTTGGGTTGTTCCTTGAGTGGCTTTTTTGGTTTTCCCTTGTGGCTGTTTGGAAGTTGGTTGGGTTACTTTTCATGCTCTCACTGAACACCCAGTTGAATTTAATGCTTAAAGCTATTCAGATGGATTTTTTTTTTGAGCTCCATTTTATGTTCCACCTTATGTTCCTATTGTTGGGTTTTCCAAAGGACGGAACGGTTTCCTTTTTTGTTGGAGTATTATCTTTCTCCTCGGATCCTTTTGAGATGGATTTTTCTCCTATTGAGGTGGAGTTGGGGATTGAAAGTTTTTGGTTTCCTCAATTGCATATCCTTTTGAGGTGGATGCTTCTCCTATGGAGGTGGAGGTTGAGGTTGCTAAAGATTTCAGGCTTTGGTGGAAAATATTATCATTACTCCCTCTCCATTAGAGGCGAGCTCCCTCCTTTTGAGGTGGAGTGTGAGTTGGATACCTGGTTTGATAGGTTTTTTATGGGATTTCTCTCTACCTCTTTAGCTCTGCTTTGTACTTCTTGTTTTATGGCAAGGAGTTGGTTTGGTTGGCTTGTCTTGGTTGGGGGTAGTTGTTGCTCTCTTCCTCTTGGTTCAGTGATGAGGTTATTGAGCGATTGGTTTGTTGCAGCTAGGTTGTGTTTGGGCCTGGATGTTCATGACATTTTTAAGGATTTAAGGTCCTTGCGAAAACCTAGTTGTAAAGGGTTTAAGGTCCCTTCAAAACCTTCAAGTTCAAGGTCCTTGTAAAAACCTAGTTGTTTTTGTTTGTTGTAGCTTGTGTTGATTTGAATATCTTGGATCGGGTGTTGTTGTTGGGCTATTGATGGCTTGCTAATTATTTTCCTAGCAACTAATTTGCAATGTAAAGGGTTTTAGGTCCCTTCAAAACCTTCTTGTACTAGGTTTTGGGTCCCATCAAAACTTGCTTTTCCTCATCAAAAACAAGGTTGTCTAACACGAAAAACCATATTTTTTTGAGTATTGTATGCAAACAAGTTTAAACACATAGTCTTCAACATTTTTGTGCATCACCCTCATAGTTAGATTCATTTCATGCCATATTTCTACCTCTTTTCATCAGTAGCAGCATTAGCATAGATTAGGATAGGTGAATACTAAGCGAACCAACCCTCTCTAGAGGTTGGTCTCCATCATCTAAGCCCACACTCAGGGAGATCATCCCATGATTAATGAGGTGGTTGAGTGATTCTATCAGCTCAGCAAGGGTACACACTTTCGTGATAAGTCTCATTAGTATTATTATGATGAGTTTTAGGATTATAATATTGTTTATTATGAGGCTTAAAATTTTGCTTATGATTTTTAGAAATTAAAACATGCTCACTATTTTTAAGATTACCAAATTGAATCAAATTTTCTTCTTCTTGCCTTAATAAATTTCAAAAATATCATAAGTTGACTAGCTAATGAATGAATTGCTAATTGAGCATGAATATTTGTAATAAACTATTGAAATTTCCTAGGAAGACATTTTTTAAGAATAATATGAATTATTCTAAGAGATTCAAGATTTTCTCCTAAACCATGCAATTGACTATTAAGAGCATCAAACATTAACAAAAAATCATCCATAGTTTTGAAATTTGTATATCTCAAATCTTCAAGTTGATCTTGAAGTTGTATCTTCCTTAACTCATTTGAACTATCATAAATAGTTTGGAGGATCTCCCATGCTTCATAGGCTTTCATGCAGTTTTCAATATGAACATAGAGTTCGGGAGACATGGAAATGCCTATGAGGCCAAGATCTTCCTCATTTTGAGTCTTCCAATTTTCTTGAGCATCCTTGGACGTGGATGAATCCGACTCTGACTTCGGATTTGTTGCAACATCAAAGAGATGTTTGAGTCTAAATATAAAGGAAATATGTGTTTTCCATGAATGATAATTAGAGGAATTTAATTTAATTTCTAGAATTAGATTACATGAATTCAAAATGATAAAAACAATTGCTTTCACAAGTGAAAAAAACTTATTCTTTTAAAATTTTACACTTATTTTTAATAGTCTCCTCTTTTAAAAAAACTAATATTTTTAAAGTAAAAAAATTAACACATTTTTGTTAAATAAGACAACTATATAAAAATAATAACGAAATTTATATTGATTTTTAAATTTTATATATAAAAACTAATATGTATTTTTTTAAAATAAAACAACTATATATAAACAAAAACTAACTTATGAAAGCAATATTGATTATTAAAATATTTGTTTTAAAAAAAACTAAATATAAAAACCTAATATATATATTTTTAAACCCCGCGGCAGCTAGGTGGGTGGTCTCGAATTTGGTGTGGTCTGAGTGATGGGTGGGTTCTATTACGGTATAGTATGGTCAGTCCCGAGCAAGTTTACTAAAGAATGGAGGGATAAAGACCACAAACGGTAAGGAAATGGGCGAAGAGAGAAGGAGAAGGCAGCACACCATGTGAGGGTTCTAATAATTTTTTTAGCAATGAGACAAAGGACATGAGGGGTCAAATGGAGGCAAGGGCTATGGGATTTTTGGCATTTGAAAATGCATATTTTCTTTATGTAAAATAATTCTTATAAAAAATATACATATTATATGTGAATTGTAAAAAAAACTTTGTTGGATTTTTTAAAAATTTGTTATTGCAAATTTATTAAAAAGGCCTTTTATTAAAAAAAAGAATGGGTATTTGTAAATAAATTTATCTATGTACTAGATTTGCATAGGTTGAGAGTGACCCACAAATTTTGTTTTTTTTCTTTGCAATTAGGTAGATGAAATAAAAATAATTTAAATCACATTTATTATTATAAAAACTTATATATTTTATAAAATCTATACACTATATTACAAATATAGTAGTAAAAATCAGAGATTAATTAAAATATAAAGTAAAATTAAAGAAAATTAAAAAAATTCCTACACGATAAAATCCATTAGGGTTAGAAAAAATATTATTAAATTATCAAAAAAATGAATTTTAGGTAAAATAAACTCTTGCTATTCTTCTCTCAAGAGTGCCTCTAAGGTGAGTGCTCCCAAAAAATATGGTAAACCTTCAACAATGTAGCTCAGATAAGGATTAGTAACATCTTCTCTAATACCATGAAAGGAAATAATAAAATGAAAGAAAAGGAAACTACTAATGCAAGAGCAACTTTTTGAAGGAAAAGATTACATCAAGATGAAAACTAAGAGCAAGCACACCAACATCCAAGAGGAGACACACAAATTTGAAAGAGGGAAAAAGAAAAGAAAAAACCCCAATATTATGAAGATGGCATAAAGCCTAAGAATATTGCAAAGAGAGAGATTAGAGAGCTTAAACATGAAATGCTTCTTAAGTAGGAGAGAAGCACCTCAATAAATAGAGGTGAGAAAGGAGTTGCATAAGTAACTCTCATTTCTATGAATGCCACCTTTCATCCTATGTATGTGCAAGGTGCCAAAATCCTCATGAGGAGACTACACCTAAGCCTTAATATTCCTCTAAAGAGGAGTTATAAAAATGATTCATCCTCACACATGTGTGAGGATACTCAAATATGACAAAATACTTATATAAATTCTTTTAAAATATTCTTACAAGTATTAAATAATATAAATAATAAATAATCTTCACCTAAGTAAAGATTAATTTCTAACAATAAATAAATAGTTTCCATAATATTAGACCGTTGCCTCCAATACTTGTAAGAGATTGTATGTGTTATAGGTGATCATCCCTTTAGCTGCGGGTTGACAAACTTCCTTTGTTGTGGGTTGATAGATTATTTCTTGCACAAGGGTTAGTTTCCCTTGAAAAAGAATCTTTTCATCATTAATAATCATAATTAACATAAAACTCTATCGCATTGCATAGACATTCACAAATGCACACAATCATTTACTAATATAATATACATTATCCTTAATGCTTTAATTCTTATGATAAATAGAAAAGTCTAGATAATATCTTGAAACTATCAAAAATGTCATGAGAAATGTGAAATTTAAAACAAGGAAATGAGGGCAATTTCAAGGCTCATCAATGTATTTTACTTTTCTTGTTTTCTTGCTTTTGGTTGATTTCATTTAATCTTGGTTTTATTTTTTATTTTTCCCTTAGGTTTATTTTTGGTATTTTTCCTTTGTTGAGCTTTCAAATTTTTTCATCTTAGCATGACTATAAGAGAAACTCTAAAAACCTTACTCTTCTGTAAAATAGACTTATCAATAGTTTGTTATGTCACCCTTATCAAACTTTCAAGGTTGGTCATCCCAACATGACCATTACCTTAACCCTTAGGATGTGACATCACCCTAACCTACCTCCTAGCTCTACATTGATGATTATTCTCTCATGCATGTTTTCCCTTTTGTTCTCATTTTTCTTCAATTTCTTTTCACTTTGATTTTATTGTATACATTTCCTTAAGCTGTAGCAACTTAGTTCTTATCGCTTTGATACCTTCTGATCTAGTGAGACCTTGTCATAACTTGAGGGTGTGTCGATTTGCTTTTATTATGTGTGTTTGGAGCTTTGCAACCACTTCACCATTCAAGTTTCTTCATTATTTTTCAAGTGGGGATTCTCCCTAGTTTGTTAATGATAGCTTTAGGCTTTGTTTAGTTTGTTTTTGGTTTTTCTTGCTTGTGGTTTATTTGTGTCATTATGCACTATGAAACCTTTTTTCTTATTTGTTACTTTTTCCCTTTCTTAATTTTGTTTTTAATTCTCTTTTTTGGTTTTGTTTTGTCCCCTAATTGTGTGGCGTATTTTCTCACTTGACAAATCCATTTATCGAGGTTCAAGAGCATTTTTTCTTGTGGCATCATGTTGTGTAAGCCCTGATGCTAGAAATCAAATTTGTGGGATTTATATTGACCATTCCATTTTAGGATGAGTTCCTTTGGAACCCCAAAGCCCGACTCCCTTGGAAATTTTTCTCTTTTTCAAAGTTAGGATTTCAACAAATTCCTATGTGGGTACATATTTAGCGTTTTCTCTAAATTCTAACTCCCATTCTTCAATTTTTAATATTTATGAAGTTCTAGCTTCAATCAACCTCTTGTTCTACTATCTATTTTATGGTATTCCCAAATTCTAATCCTTGACTACTTAACTTTATATCTTTTATTAGGATCATAACTTTAGCCTTTTTTTTACTTAGGTACTTTTTTCGTAGTATCCTCAAATTATAATCATCAATTGCTCTATGTTATATATTTTTTCAAGATCATGAGTTCATGCATACCCGTATTTATGTACTTGTTGTGAGTTAATCCTAATCCTTGAATACTAAAACTTCATGCTACTTGTATCCTTTAGGCTTGGAGTTTGATTTTGTTTTAGTATAGTATATTTTAGGCATATGATTAAATAATTTAAATTCATTTAAAGGTATGCGCTAATTTTTTTTTGGGTAAAAATTCCTAGGTCTTTGATACTCAAATCATGAGTCATTCTTGGATCACAAATTTTGATTCCCCAATAGGTTTGCATTGAGATATTTATACTAAAGTAGTTGTAGAAATTATGGTACAACCCTTCTGATATTTTAACTTTTTTATATTCACTATATGTGAATTGCATGTGTTACTTAGTGAGTTTATTATTATCACTAACCAAGTCGAGCGAATACATTATTGGATTCTCTAATGTTCTTGTGTGTGCTTGGCAGTGCACACATACAAGGATGAAAACAACCACTAAAATAAATGAAGTATGAATACAAGAGATATATCCCTACTTAAAAGATGTTCTCCCCTTGGATAGTATTAGAGATACTAATCTTTGACATGTGAACATCCAAGAGTTCTTGCAAAGAGTCCATGTTAAAGGATATGTAACACTAATGGCCCAATACATGGAAAAGTTAGGGTTGGTGCAAGATATTTATTTCCCTATTTCACTCCAGTCTCCATACTTGGTCTTGGCTTATACCAAAACACATAACCAAGATAGAAGAAGATACTTGGCCCTATAGGCCAAACCATATTGGGTCATAAGTTATTGAGAGAGTATTAGGCTCTCTAATTACACCCAATATGACAAGATAAACATGAAGGAGGTAGTAAAATACTATGAAGGTAGAATTACATAGGCTTCCAACTTCATAAATGATAATTTGTTGGTGTAGAAAATAAAATATATAGTGAAGGTGACAAGAGTGACTTCCAAGAGAACCCCAAATATCTCATCACCCTTCTTAGCAAGATATTTTATCTACCTAATTCCAAGGGTTCTTATTGTTGGATGTGCTACTTTTTTAATTAGATATGTTATGAGAAGAGAATAGCCTAGGATACTCTCATAAGTTGTGCATTGCATGAGTAGCTATCAAAGGTATTAGCTGCTAGATTCCATATGAAATCATAGTTGATGTACTTGTTGGATTTTTAAACAAAATTCGTAAGCTTCAATTGAGTAGACACCATATAGGTAAGTGAAACCAATATTTATGATCATTATCCCAAACTAGAATTGAAGGAAATTTGGAAGCATTACAACACAAAAAATATGCATTTCTCTAGATGCAATCATAAGGTGTATAGATTACTATGCAAAGAGGTTGTCTTTGGAGGCAATTGAAGTAATGATGAGCCTAAGAAACTAGTTCATCCAATTTAAATATTTTTATTACATTAGAGTGGGTGGATTTCACAAAGAATCCTATAGAATCCCCTAGTATCTCAATGATAATATTATTCTATTATATATTTAAAAATTTGTTGTGGAGATACATAAGTTGATCAACAATAAGCACAAGATTGGAATCTCTTTCCCCAACAAGGTGGGAGATTATTCATGTTATAGAATATAGAATGAAAATTTAGTAGAGTAGGAGATGGCTCATTTGATAATGCATCTACATGTGTTCAAGGATAAATTTGATCCCATTGGAAAGATATACCCCTAATTGAGTCATTTTTTGTACATGTACCTACAATTGAAGACTTATAGGATGACTACCTAAATGAACATGAGGTAAGAATCAAATAATATTACAAGGTGACACTCCTAGTCAATGGGTGTGGTATAGAAAGAGTATCTAAAAAATGCATGAACATGAAAAGGTCCTAGACTCTTCCTAACATAGGGACAATATCTACAATTAACCCATGGACAAAATAGACTGGCCTAGTTACCAGAAGATGCTTCTACATAAGTTAGAACTAAGGTAGTGATTATGAGAACCAAAATGTGGTTGAGATGTCCTTATCTGGTGGATGATCCTCATCCATAGAATAGAAACCTCCCAAGGACCTAATAGTAACTAAATAAAAAGGGGAATCTTTATCTACTACATCAGCATGGAATACCAAGAGAAATAAATAAAAGGTTCCTAATGTGCAAGTACTTGTGGAAAAATAGGATGAAGAGGTTGAAGAAGAACCATTTCAAGGAAGAAGGATAAGATAACAATAACTCAAGAGGCATCTCAGGTACCACCTACTCCTCCAATCCAAGCACTAGTCCCTTCCTCATTCTCATCCTAGACAAATTCCAATCCTCCTCCTTCATAAGTGAGCATTTAAAAACAATATTTTAGAGAGGGAGAACTAAACATTGAAGAGATACAAGATGTTCTAGTTTAGGAAGAAATTTAGATACCTAAAGAGGATCAAGAGGTAGTTATAATTTGTAATATTGTCATATTTTGAGGAGAAGTCTCATTTTTTTACTTAGTTGGTGACTTCTTCACCTCCTTGTTCTCCATGATCCACCTCCATGGGGATCCCACTACCTCATTCTCCTCAAATTCATTCATGATGCACTCCTCCAATACAACCAAGTCCTCCCAAAGTGCACATAGGTGATACTTTAGTAGTAGATTCAAGATTACTAATTTGACTAAGTTATACCATTAAGAAAAGATAAAGAAGATATAAAGATAATTCAAAGGATTTCTCAGGGTTGGTGGGAATGTTCTAGGCTCAACCAAGACAAAAGAGAGATAGAACATTATTCACTATCTCAATGGATTCCTAGGAGCATGTAGCAACCCATTTGATGGATAAGGATGAAGCTAGTGTGTAGCCAAGGGACTACCAAATATAAATAATGTCTAGGCTATCAAACATCAAAGGGAGAGAAATTGTCCCTCCAAACTTCAATGCTTATCATCTTGGGTTGTATGGATAAATATGAGAATACCAAGAAGGAAATCAAGGCCCAAGTTGATAAGCTCAGTGCATATATCAAATGCCTCATTGGTCCAGTGGATTCAAATGCACCCACTCTATGTAATCCTAAAGTCTTCGGATAAGGGAAAGAAAAGACAAGATAATAAGGTGTTTGTGAGTGTAACCACAACTTGGAAGCATTCTTTGGAGGCACAAGGAAGTAATTTGATTTTAGGGACCATCCAATATTGTCACAAGTAAGCAATGAAACCAATGCAAGGCCAAGTTTGAGGAGTCTCTTGATGAAGAGCTCATATTATTAGAGGAAAAACTACCAAAGATTTAGAAAATGTCTTGGATTACATATTTATAATTACAAAGCAAAGATGTGTTACCAAACAAAAATTGAAAAATGCATATGGAGTTGCTTCCAACTAGTCAATGGAGGATCAAATTTTTGAAGGCTTGTGAAAGAAATTCTATTATGCAGAAGGAGGTTGTTAACACAAGATTTTAAAAAAATTACTAACACCATTCCCTACACATTTTGGAAGAACCCTAGTAAGGCAATTCCAATTTTTGCAATCATCAAGGATCTCACTAGAAAAATAAGGAAACATCTTACAAAAATATAATTAATGAACTGAAGAGAATAAAGGCGAGCTTCATTATTTTCCAAGCCAAGATTTTAGATATGAAGTTATGGAGAAAGTTAAGAAGACCCTCTTTGTTAAGAAGGTAAGATCCAAATGTACAGTTAACCCCAATTTCAAATTAATGTTGGAAATCTGTTACACCTCATTTCTCAATTACCAAGTTACTTTTACCTTCATGAGTAAAAATGATGATAAATGTAAATCATGACTTTAATATGTTTAATAGATGAATGAAATACTTAAATATGCATTAAGATGTTATTGATTTTTAAGATATGATTATGTTTTGAATATACTAATGGAAAATGTGATGAATGAATATATATTACAATATGATTACTTTAATGCTTTGGTGATGCAAATGATTCATGATATAAATGAATTTCATGTGAATGGCTAACTACCTTTTTGATGCACTAAGTTGGATGTAGGAAGAAATCAATCCCTCAGGTAAGAGAGGGGGAGTATCACTCAAGAGAGGAGCTTGGTTTGGTAACCCTAATATGCCTAATTGAGTTATCACACACTCACACCCTAGTTTGGTCAAGTTGAGTCAAGTTAGTTTGGGATTTGGTAAGTAAACTCTTGGTCGTATGTTTGTATATTGGTCTTTGATTTCCTTTGGGTTGATAGGAAGATAGGGTTATTGTTTATGATTCCCTTGTGATAGTTTTTTTCCATTTGAGCTATGATGAATTCCTTTTGATTAGTTGTGATATTTGAATGATTATGCTTGGGTACTTATATGTGTGTGGGTATGTATATATGTATATTAAATATGTGTGTATATATGTATTGTCGATAAGAGTAATTGTTCATCATATATGTATGGATATATTTAATATAAGTATGTATATATATGCCAATACATATATGATTTCTCATATTGAAAGATGATAATACATGTATTTACATGTATATATATATACATTGATGAAAATATATATATGTACGCATATATAATATATATATATACATATATAATTGTAAATATATTTAATATCAAAGAATGATTTTATGAATATATATATATATACTAACATATATAATATAATGATAATATTATAATATATATATTATTATATATATAATATGGAATGTATTTTGAAATGTTACAAAGTAAACATTGCGCTAATATGAAGCACGAGCTATATGTAGTGGAGGTTTTATTAAAGCCAACATAATAATATGTACATGAGTAGCACATAAGTATACAACATATATGAAGGAGATTTTATGCACAACACAGTTAATAATGTATTGTTTAGTGTATGCAACTAAAAGAAAAGGTAAGCACTTAAAAGAGAGTTAAAACAATGCATAGATAAGGAATAAGTTATAATGCATTTAACAACGCATAAAGTAATATGAATTGAATCATTTACAAGAATAAGTGATATTCATACATTGCTAACTTTGTCAAGCCTATGCATAATGAAAGGGTGCACAATATGAATGGTGGTGCCATATTTTGGGAAGTATGAATCAGTAAGAAGTCTTTTGCTATGCCATAATCCAATACACAACCTTTTGAGAGCATGAGACTTAGTCTTTTCCATGAGCTAGCTGAGGTAGTCTACTTATATTGCAATAAGGAAACCTGTAGTTTGCAATTCTGAGTTTAAATCATTGATTTCACCAAGATAAGAGTGACTCGTCTTTAATAGAGAAGTTGGACTATATATGTGTTTGCAAATTAGTGCTTTAAACAACCACATTTCTCTTCTTGAGCTTAGACGATGCATTTGTAATAGGAAGGTGTCAGATTTAGTAGCTTATTTGTAGTATTAAGATGCTCATATTTTAGTATAAATAAAGGCATCCTCTCTACCTTTGGTTACACTCATTCATTCTAATTTCTTTATTTGTTATTCTATTGTAGTTTTTTGTGCAAGTGTATTTTTTAGAGCTTTTGTGAGAAAGAGAGTTGTTTGTGAATTTGCAATTGTTGAGAGTTCTTTGTGATGAGGCTAGAGTTTGGAGATAGGTTGAGCTTAGAAGGAGTAGCAATTGTGATTGTGGAGGTTGAGCTTGGAAAGCGGTAATATCAGTTGGAGCTATAATTCCAGGCATATGCTAATTTCTATTTCTCTAATCTCTTTATGTTGACATGTTATTTGTCTATGAATGCCATTTTTTGTGGAAAGATGAATTATTTGTTTTGTTGAACTTGATTGTTTGATCTCTTAGTCATTTTTAATTTAAGGAGCTTGCGTGATCTTTGGGTGATTTATTATGAGATCTTATTGGTTGATATATATATATATATATATATATATATATATATATATATATATATATATATATATATATTCCAATTGTTGAAATTATATATAAGATAATCTTAGTGTATTGGCTTAAAATACCAAATAGTCATAGATTATACATACTTCATAGGTTGTGAAGTATGAGAATATTACATTGAAATGCTATCTTGAAATTTCTAGCTTATTATGCTAGGTAAACTTTTGTGGAAAATGAGGTTAGTAATACAATGAGAATGATGGCATGATAGACATGTCATCATCAATAGGTTGTGATGTTATGTAAACCATATTGATAGTCTATACTTGATTGATTACTCATATCTCCTTATAGTAGGAAGAGAGTCTTTTCCCTAGGGTTAGGGTGTATACTTGATTTTTATATCAATATTCAACATTAGGGTTGAAAAACATATTTTCTAATTATGTTATTTTCATATTTTTTGATTAAGAGTCTATTCTTATTCATAGATTCTATAAGAGGACTCATGTTTCGGCAACCCAAATCCATAGTGAGAAAAGGACTTGTAGGTGCAAAAGCACAAACTTCTCTCAAATTAATGACCTCCAGATTATATACAAATATAGTGAACATTGTAATTATGTGAATATTTTAGTCATATTGAATGTAGAGGGTTTAAGATTGTTTATGAACACTTGATTGTTGATTATACTCTTGAATAGAGTCATTTATTGATGAGATTATACTTTTGATTAAGGCATTTATTGTTGAGATCTTACTTTTAATTCAAGTAATTTATTGTTGAGATCATACTTTTGAAATGAAGACACTTAATGTTGTGACTATACTTTGTGAAATAGAGTCATTTAATGTTGTGATGTTATGATTACCATATGGTTAATTTGGTTATTCCTAGGGTTAGGATAATCCATGGGAAAGGGAGTAACCTAGATAATCAATTTGTTATGTCATCACCTTTTTTACTGATTATATGTTATGATTATGAATGGTCAAATACCAATTTGAGCTAAGAGTGGGTGAACATACAACTTCCACTCGAAACTTACTAGGTGATGAATTCTTTGGCCAAAGTAGTGTAAGTAGCCATTATTTACACTATTGGTTCACTATGATTCAGGATTGCATACTAGGTAGAGAAGTCATACATATAGGTTGTAGTCAATGTATGGTAGCTCTAGATATGTAGGAGATAACACCATGCTCAGGAAGTCCAGTATTATGAGGTTATCAAACCAATATTTTTGTCAAAGGGTAGGGCCATCTTACCAATTAGGTAGATGTGTGGGGGACCACAATAAGTCCATGGTTGGCAGAAAAGTGCTTGAGTGATGCTCTCCCTCACATAGTTGGCAGTCGAGATTTGAGAATGTAAGCACCAATTTTGGGGACTCCTAGAATGTATGCACTAGTATGGGGACATAGATAGGAGGCACACACCAACATTGGGGACATCTGGATCATTATATTTTGTTTGTATATTTATTTCATTAAGCTCATGGAAGCTATGTATGTAAACATGTATCTCTATTCTTATTGAGAAATTATAAATGGAAAATGACATCATGAAATTATGTAATATGGATTTGTTACTTGGAATTTTGTAATGTTTCTTTGTAATACAATGGGAAAGTTTGAAATGGAATTGTTTCAAATGTGCATCTTGATATTCAATTAGAAAAGAAAAAATTTATTACCTAAATGTTAGTAGCATAAATTGTTCATATGTGGGTAAAACATAGTAAAAATCAATGGGTAGAACAATGGGCATGTTACAAAATCCAAGGTGAAACTTGTAGTAATAGAACTTAATAATGTGTTTGCAAATCTAAAATTATGCATCCAGATTACCATAAAGTGATTATGTGATTAAAAATTCAAAAAATGAAAGAATAACAACAATACCACAAGTTGAGAAGCACAAGTGACACAAGTTATACATGGAGAAACCCTTGCAGGAAAAAGCTCCACACCCAAATAGATCCAATGGGTGTATTAATCTTCAAATGAGATACACCAATACAATACTCCTCTCTAAATTTATGCAACATTTATTTACTCTGACAACCTACAAACAAACTCTACCAACGACCATCTCAATGCTCCAATATATAGAAGTTTATGGGAGAGAATACCACAAATGTTATCCTAAAAAAACAAGAAAAACCACCTAGAAAAACCCACACCCACCTTATTAGACAACCCATAAGCATGGTAAAAATTATTAAACGATCACATGGCCTTCACATTAGTGTCGAACCCATAGCCAATGAAAATTGGTCAATACTGAGTGCTCCATAACTCTTTGATGACTCTAACAGCTTCATGCAAGAACATGCACCAACATGCAGACTTGGGAACCCCACCATGCAAAACATGCAAATAACATGCATTGGAAAGTGGTCCCCACCCAGAAGTTGGATGCCCAAAGGGATTATGCTCACGGGATGCCCTATAATCGTCACCTTAGGGGGATGCAATTATAATTTGTCATAGAAAAATAAAAACAAATATTGTGTCCCTCATGTCCTCTAGAACAATTTCCAAAGATCATGGAGACACATAATTATCAACTTAGGATAGCAATTATAATGTCATCTATCCTAACAATTAATGCTAGAGGCATTGCAAAATTTCTAGGCCCAATTCCCATATCAATAAGAGAGAAAGGATAATCAAGTCTTGAAATAGGGTAGCAATGAGTTAGAAACTCTTTTTTTTTTCCTTCTTCACTTTTATTCTTTTTAACATGATGTAATAAACTACTCTTCAATTTGATTGAGTTCAATTATGATTATTTTCTTAAGACCACATAATCAAGTATGTAATTTATTTTTGGAGCCTAAGTATTTTGGAAATAAGTGCAACTTGTAATTTTTGGGCCCAGGGATTAATTTAGGATCAA
The DNA here is from genome assembly GCA_007258455.2 of Sequoia sempervirens. Lineage (NCBI taxonomy): Eukaryota > Viridiplantae > Streptophyta > Pinopsida > Cupressales > Cupressaceae > Sequoia > Sequoia sempervirens. The sequence goes on from VDFB02000008.1 coordinate 338,846,925, forward strand.
TGTTGACTTGCTCTTATAGAGGTACTATTATGCACCCATAATGGGTATATATATTATTTTTAGAAACATTATTAAAGGTTAAAAAATGGAAGGAAGGAAAACTCAAAATTTTTGAGTAGAAAATCTTGTTGGAAGTTGCAATGTTTATATTTATCATTTAATTTTCTTAAACCCAACATATTTTTATATTTTTTTATAAATTTGGTAGATTAGGATTAGATTAGAATCATTTTATTCAAATCTAGAAAGATTTTCAACTATTTTAGCAAATTTAACTCTCTAGATGCATGAATTATCTAATTTGATATTTTATGAACATGAGCCTCTTGAATAAATAAATCACATTAACCACTTTGTTCATTCAACATTTCCATGAATTGACACACATAACCTTGGAGTTTATTTTTTCATGAATCAATTAGATTTTAGGATAAATAGAGTTATCTTTATTCTTATTAAGTTGGTTGTGTTGAAAAACCCATCCACAAACTAGCACTAGGAGGGTGCAAACAAGTTGATCATAATAATCCATCATCCAATGAAAAATATAGGAGGGTGAACAAATCCATATCTTTGAAAAATAAATGTGACCAATTTTTTGAATGAAGTCAATATAGAAAGATAATGAGTGACAAGAGAAAGTCATTGAAAAAGAGATTACACCTTCTATCCTTGATCCATAAGTTTAGATCTATATCACTCCTCCACTAGTTGTACCACCTCAACCTCTACCAATGGCTTTCTATACTAATGATAACTCACCTCTTGGAAATCCTAGCAATGCCCATGAGATGCCCAAGAACCCTAAAAACAATTGTGTTAAATTTATCTATGGGGAGGGTAAGGATGTTGAGGAACATATTAAGTCTTTCAAAGATATAAATCTTAGAGCTTGCATTAAATACAAGGATGTGGTGTGTATATTATTCCCTTTTTCTTTGTGAGATTTTACATATAGTTGGTATTTGAGTTTCTTGCTAGATCTATCACTAGTTGGGCACTTTTAGAAGATGCATTTCTGAATCAATTCAAGGTATATAATAACACAAACCTTTTGTACCATTAATTTATCAATTTTAGGAGGGAACCTAACGAGCCTCTAAATTTATTTAATATAAGGGTTCACAAAATGTACAAGAGGTTGGTGAATCACTATTTCATGAATGAAGCAACAATTATTTAGGCATACCTCGGAGCTTTGTATCCTTTGATTGGATTATTCTTGAAGAGATTACAAGTGAATATTAATGCTTTGATTATTACTCATACAAGAGCAAGGCTACAAAAACATATGGATCCTGTCATAGGAGGGGCCATGAGATCCTTACCTTCTTTGGGATATCCAAGGATTCCTAATTGGATCCTTGTGAGCAACAATGCCTTGGAAAATCATACTCCTTTGTTCAATCCCATACTAGGCATTATTCCTCGAGAGAAAAAATAGTTCATATATTACCAGGCCCTGAATAAAATTTACCCTACCCCCGTGTTACCCTATTCAAGTTAAGATCAAAATAATCCTTTTGTTCCTAAAATCCCTCAACCTCCATGTTTCTTATTCTTTAAATAGTAGGTAGCAAACCAAATGTCTACAACCACTATGTAGGCAATGAATCATATGACATCAAGTAGTTCCTAGTTGGCCCCTAATCAAACTTCACAATTGACATAAAAAATTAAGGTATTAAAGAATACTCTTGCACAAGTAACTAATGAGATTACAAGAACAAAGGTCAATACTTCTCTAGGAAAAAAATAGAACAACCTTTAGAATCAAAAAAATTAGAATAAAGGTTTTCATAATCAAAGGCCTAACAAACAATGGATCACTAAGCCTAACAATGGGTGTGTTCTAAGTATTATGGACAATGTGGACCTAGATCAACAAGTTAGGCTAATTCAAATAAAATTGTAGATCATAATTCATTACCTAATTGGCTTAGACTTCATGATACTTCTCATTCAAAGATGAATTGTCTAGAGATAGACAAAATATCTAAAATATAATAAGTTGACCAATAGAGTAAAAGTGGTGGTTGTAATACAAATAAAAATTTGGAGACATTGGTACCCTAATGATGTTAGAAACATATGTGCTTCCGTTTGAAGGGGAGAATAAACCAACAAAAAAATATAATGAGGTTCATACTTTCCAATAGGATAAGACTAACTAATTTTTTAGGAATAGGAACAAGGAGCCACTTACATCTTCAATTCATCAAATGGTAATCCCACTCCATTAGATCCTAATGCCAACAATATTCCAACCAATCATAAAGGTCCTTAAGGAGGATCATAAAAGTACAATTGTTTGACATCCACTAAAACTTATACTTATACCCTAGTGCTCATGATTATGATTTGACTGATGAATTGAAGAAAAATAAATCTAACATGAATCTTTTTGATGTATTATAAAAAAATTCATATTAGAAAGAGGCTTGAATCCATTCCTTGAATAAAAAATAAAATAATGTTCAATCAAAAAAATATAAAGATAGTTTTTTATAGTTGGAGTGCACTTGCAACATTATAAAAAGGAAAACTAGCTTCCCCTCTTCCTTTCTCAGTCTTAGGACATTTGGTAATAACCTACATAATTGTTTAGTTAATTTGGGTACTTTTGCATATGCTATTCCTTACTCTATTTGTTAGAAGTTGAGAATGGTCCCCACTTAGACCACTAGGAAAATTATTTAGTTGGACAAAACATAAGTGAGAATTGTAAGTTAATTGAAGGACATTTGGTATTAGAGTCATAAATATAGTAGTGTATTTATGTCAAAGTAATCAATATCTCTAAGCTTTATAGAATGCTTCTTAGTAGAGAATGGACCAAGAGTCTTAATGGTTTTTTGTTGTTAATTTTTCATATTTGTGGGTGCCTTGGAAGGGAAATTCAAATCAAATGAAGGTTGATAGTGAACCCATGCTAAAACATATGATTACAAAGTATGGAACATACAATGAAGTGGCCTATGTAGATGTTGAGCTTGGAGTTTATAGAATAAATGAGATTCTTGCCTCCTTTATCCTCTCAAGTGGAGATGATGTAAAATAAGAACTGGAAAATGTAGAACCAAGTTTCTAGGTACACACTCCCCATGACTCTAATCTCCATGAGTTCATACATGAATTTTTCAATGATAAGAAAATCATGGGAAAATAGGTATGTACTTTTGATTTGTTACCTATTAATTAGTCTAGAGTGCATAATTAATATCATTTAAAATTATATTATTTTGCATGTTTGGAAGTTATAAATAAATTTGATGTAATGGAATTAGAGAAAAATGAAATGTTATTATTGAAGATATCATAGACACAGAAGATACTCTTATACTTGAAACACCTGTTATTAAAAAAGTATGCACCCTAGTGCTAAGCTATCAACTTAGCTACTTGTTGATACATGGGAACACTCTTAGGCCTGTGGGTTGCCTAAAGCTTGGAGTGAACCTCTAGAGAAGGTTCGTTCCTCTTGTTTGATCATCTAGAACTTGATCAATCCTACTTATTTTGAAGGAAAAGGTAAGGAGACTAAAAAAAACATAAAATGCTTGAAAATGATTAACTATGGCTAACTAGGTGATGCACTAAATTATTTTTTTCAGACCTATAACTTGTTGCTTTGAACTCACAATGGCTTAAAAAGAAGTTTTACTGCACAACCTATGTCTTTTAACATATCACCCATAAATATTTCATAAAAAGGGCACCAATTGATGATGTTCTGAAAGGAAAATGAGATATTTCACAACCAAAACATCCCAATAAGTTTTTCCATAGTTTACAACCTATTTGAATATGCTTGAATCTGTTTACAAGTGTTTTTTTTTATCATATTTGAAGGTTTTGAGATAAAAACATAGTAAAATGAACCAATAAAACATATATAACCAGCCACATAAAAGGAAAAAATTGAACTAAAATTGATCCCAAAGAAGCATTACACAAGTTTTGATCCAAAATAGATTGTCTTCATTGCTTGAAAATTGAAATTACATGAAAGAAATTCAATCATATGCTTGACTAGTTTTGAGTTACAATACAATGACTTTGCTGAGAAGAATTCAGAAAGTTACAACCTATGGCAAAAAAAATGTAGGAACTGAAAAAAAAATGAGGATAGGCATGCCTTTTTACAAAACCCTTTACTAATTCCTAGCAACAAGTTACAATGAACATGTGACATGTGTCACAGTTGTTTTGAAAAGGTCAAACTTTTGGGTGCTCAACATTCTCTTCAATGTTGATTTTTAATGTAGTTGCAGTTGTACGTTGAGGAAAAGGAGTGGAAAGGCTTTTCAACTCCTAGATATTTGCAACCGCCCCCAATACTCTCTCAACTTTCTCAAAAGAAGCTCAAACCACTTAACAAACTGCCTTGACTACCTTTAAATCTTCTCTAAATACCTGCAACTGTCAATTCTTGTGCAAAACTGCCTCCTAGATGCTCTCAACCTCTATCCAAGTCAACCAGCTTTCTTTAATACTTGCAACTGCTACTTTCAAAAGCTCCAACTGTTGTCTCCTAACTGCTCATAAAAGCCCAAATTGCTCAACCTCTTCATAAATGTTTTTAAGACCCTTATCCACATGTGCTTGATAACCCCCTTTTCCATACTGCCAAAACTACTTAACACCTTCATAGGATACATACAAAGCTACTAATAGTAACTAAGCATCATACTTATCCTCACTTAGATCTCACTTAATTCTGGAGCATCGTACCAATTGAATGTGTGTAACCTTGAGTTTTAACTATTTTAATGATGCCCAACAACTAAAATTCGAATGTAAAAACACAAGGGACACCTCAAAAGATTAGCCTAAGGAATTGGTGACACAAAGAAAATAGATGAAATGAAGATCATAAATGGATATACCTTTCTTTATTGCTAAAATTCTTTGGTTGGCCCTTGTGAATGTAAGCTTGTATGCTCCTTGGATGGCTATAGATATGACTAAATGCAAGATTGACAATATGATGGGATGCAAATGCAAATGGCTAAAATGGCTTGGCTAAATGAGAGAAAATACTTATGAATTGAGTGATCAAAATGTTAGCATAAGGATGCTAAAATGACTAAGTGTTGAAAATGCCTTAGAAGAGGGGCATTTATAGAGGAATTTGAATTCTCTAGAGAATTCAATGGTTGAGATTTAGCCACAAGGCCAAGATGAAGGGCTATGGTGAGTTGAGGACTCATAAGCCCTCACATCTTAACATGTGGAGGGTGAAGTGACTTAGGATAAGATGATGTGTAAGTGAGGTGGAAGGAGGCTACATGATGTGGAGGAAGGACAAATACCTTGGGGGATGAGAAGATTTCCTCAAAAAGAAACTTCTTGTCCCAAAGTGAGAATGAAAGTGACATTTGAGGAATTTTGAAATTCCTCAAAAATCTCCATGGGAAATGAGAAAGTGGTTGGAGAAATAAATGTGAATTAAAAATTTACATGCTTGGGAGAATCTAGTGGATAAGAGAGGGTCTCCAAAAAGGTGGGAGTTTGTCACATGTGGATGAGGTGACAAGTCAAATGTTCTAGAAGTTGTATGGGAATAAGGTAAGCCTTGGAAGGATAAAATGTGAATTAAAAATTCACATGGAGAAGAGAGGGACCTAGGATAAATAAATGTGAATTAAAAATTCACATGGGAAAGAGGGTCAATGCTAAGAAAGGCAAATGGAAAGGTTGACTAAAAAGGGAGGTTAAATGTGGCTAATGACTTTGATTGAGGTTGTGCAAATACATGATTAAGATAATTAATGAGAGATTAGAAGCAAGTGGAAAATGTAGGAGGATGTGACATTAATCCTTGATTAAGAGGATGCGCGTCCTAATCATGAATTAATTAAATTAATCTAGATTAGAAAGGGTTATGGAGGATGTGACAAGGAGAGAGAAAAAAGAAGAATTTTAAATTGATTTTATTCAAAAAGGTTAAATGACTAAATTAAATAAATTGATGTATTTATTTAATTTAGAGAGGAAAAAGGTGTAAGGTAAAGCATTTAATTGTTAAATTAAATACTTTAAGGACTTTAGGTAGAAAGTGTAATATTAATTAAATAAATTAATATTGACGGAATGGATGAATAAAGAGGTGAATTTTATCATATGGTGGTGATCAAATTTAGATGTCTACAAATGAACAAGTTCTAGAGCATTGTTGAAAGATGCGCCGAAATTTGTTTTTGATAACCATCATTAGTTCGGTGTGAAGATTGAGCTATCTTATGAAGATTGTCACTATTGATTGTGAAGATCACCAAGGCCTTCATGCTTTTCCTACAGTGGTCTTATGACTGTCCTCCCATTGTATGACTATACTTGTATAATCTTGGGCTAGTGGCCTCTCATTTACATCTGAAAACTGTCCTTTGATTTTTCTTTTGAAGGTATGATGACTGCCTTGTACATTCATTTATGGGAATTGACTTCATTAGTAATTGTTGCATGTATTTCATCATGGATTGTTCTCTTGATATCAAGGGATAGGACCACCCCTTGTCCTTATTTGAAACTAGATGGTTTCCCCTCTTTTAAAGGATTGTCCATTTGTTTAGACTATGACTATTTTTTCATAGTGACAATCATCTTTTGATTTCATTAGTAGCATGACTACTCTTTTCTTGCTTTAATGTTGCTCATTGTCTTGCTACCTTTAGACTTGTGTTGCAACCCTTTTGTAAAGTTTCCTCTATCAAATGTTCTTGCCACTACTGTGAAAAGATTGACCTCTACATTTCACAAATCTGCAACTCACTCCCAAGGGAATTCTTATTATCTTAGCTTGAAAACACTACTTGTCTTGGAATGTCTTGTGTTAGCTTGACTCTCATTGTCTCTTGTCATCATTATTTCCTTCATAGTTGTCTTTGACTCTTAGATTGTAGTGACTATCCCATGTTACGACTATTCAACCCTTGTAACAACTTTGCTTTTAATTATCTTGATCTATAGCTTGTAGATTATCTTCCTTTTGACAAGATCTTATTGCACAGTCTACCTTAGGTCTAATTTTTACACACCCTACTACATGTCAAGACCCTTGCTTGCCTATGTTATGACAAGTAAAAATATCCCTTAGATAGTGGTAAACTAATATCTTTGACAAAATCATTGTTCTGTATTGCTTGCTTTTGACACTGACCCAACTTATCAACAAGACCACTTCCAGAACAGTCTACTGAACTTTGCCCCTTAATTACTTGTTGCCCTCAATTGGGTGAATATCTCCATGCTCCTTTTGTTGTCCTCAACATAGTACACTATGGACTATTGACAGTCCATTATTTTTATAGTCATAACTTGTTCCTTACTGTCATAGTTGACAATGATTGTGCTTTGAAAACTGTCTCTTTGAAGACTAGACTATCCCTCTGTTGTAAACTCAGTCACATTGTCTAATTATCATGTGTTGACCCTCATAACCTTACTTTCATTCATGATAATTCAAAAATGGAGGTAAAATTTAGACATCAAACTCCATTAACAAGTTTTACTTGGTCATGATTTGTTGCTCATCTTCTAGAATTGTAGCACTGTGTTAAACCCATAGGACCATGCTATGAAATGCTACCTCTTTTCTTTGGGCAAGAAGACTATTAGATGAAATAAAGAAAACAGGTGGCTGATCATTGTTATCAATCCAAATGCTATCATAATAGATTGCAAAATTTTAGATTATTCCAAACTATCATGTCTTAATCTACCCCATTCAAAACATTGACAAGACTGAAATATTCTCATTTGTTGTTTGCATACCATGCCCTTATAGATTGTGCTTTGCTTAACAGTCACCCTCACTAATTTTCTACTGCATATTCATCATAATCAATAGATTACAAGCATAATCACATTGACTATCATAAAGAACAGTGACTCCAGAAAACTCAACTTAAATGGATTATTAATATTTTCTTAGCTCTCTTTTTAAAAGGATTGTCTTTGTTCAATATTGATGTGAACAGACTAAGTTCATCTCTTTAACTTTCAATGTGTCCACTTTAGAGTTCCTACAAACCATAGAATGAAAACAAGTCTTCCCCTGCACCTTAGCAACATACTTAGGTAAGCTTAATCATTAACCTCCTATCTTTACCTTGTGGTTTTGCCTCCACTGTCAATGACAGTCTTAAAAATGTTTGGTGCCTTTTCAGCATATAAGAGTGACTTCCCACTCTTGACTATCCTTATTCTTTTGACAAAATGCCCTACTATTTGTTTCTTAAACTGTCATAGAACTTACCATGTTTTCCTCATGAGTTTCCACCCAAAAATTGCCTCATATCACTGACATGCTTAAATCTTTCAAAACCCTACCCCTTTGTATATTCTCATCAACTCTCTTGAACATATCCATCTCTATACAATGCCCTTTTTCATTCAAGTCAGCCTCAACATTAGTTGCATATCATTTTGTTGACAAGACTTTTGAGATCTCCCATTTTAATCTATGCTTTCTTTCATTCATATCCACATCTACACTAGTAGCTGTATTTTTTTCTTGATAAGATAAAATATGCTTTTTCAACTTCTTAGAGATGAGTTGATGAGACTAGGCTCAAAACCTGAATTGCTTCTATATTGGCCAAAACTATGCACATCAAAGTTGTTGTAGCAAGAAAAATAACCCCCAAAATCTTGGCTTTCTTGCCCTTTTCCATGGAAATCTTCTCATATAGTTTCTTTGAAATTTGAGAGGGTTGTCATGCATTCATTACCTTGTAGTGTTAAACAATTGTTCTCTTATTACTATTACCACAAACTCCTCTTCCACTGCATCTTGATACTATTCCTTGCAAGAAAACCTTGTTCTATGGACTCTACAAACTCACGCTCATCTAAAAAATGTTGCTTAATACATTTTAATCATAAAGAATTCTCAGACACAGATGTACAATGAGGAAGGCATAGCTATTATGGAAATTTAAACAAAGATAGTGGCAGTCATGAGAAATTGGTTACTCTTCTAGAAAAAGAATGATACAACAACATTCAAGCTAAAACCAATAAGAGACCCAGTTACACTCCAATAAAATAAGCTTGATCCTCTACACTTTCATTTTATCTCCCTTGAACTATGAATGTGCAGACCCTAGCCCGAGATATATGAATCTTCAACAACAAAAATCATACCTGGAAAAAGGAATGAGAGATACGTAGAAAGTCATTTTGAAATTGTTTGAACGCATGGAGATGATCTATCTCTAGCTCTTGAATACACTCCTACTTTATGCAATGTGCCCCATTCTCCATTCAGCCACTTGAAACATGGAGAAGAAACTTCTCCATGACTTCACCAGCGTAAAAGAGAAGGAAGGCTACTCAAACAAAAACCCTAGAAACTCTCATACATGAAGCTAAGCAAAACTAAAATTCATCCTCTTTTTCCTTTGGCGCTTAGACTTAGTCAAACTTTCATTTTCTTTTCTCTTTTGCCTCTAACACTTTTTTTTTTTTAAATAAAATATCCCTTATTAAGTTTGAGACTTATTTTAATCCCAAGGATTAAAATAAGCTAACAACACCATTACATGAAAATCCATGTGGTTGACACTATTGAGCCACTTTAAGGCACTCAAAAATTAGATGGAAAACCCACTCAAACACTTCAAGATACAACGATTGATTTTAAGGTTTGATTAAATTTAAATAAGGTTATGGTGATAGTGTTGAACTTACTAACCCAAAAGAAAAAAAAATGGCATCATATAGGTCATAGTTCACATATAATAACAATGTGGTAGAATATGCAGCTTTAATAAGAGGTCTTCTCTTGGCACATCAAAAGAAGGTAAAATATTGTAGGTACATGGGGATTCTCAATTGGTAATCATACATATTAAGAGTTAGTATGTCTACCATGATAAAATATTGGTAGCCTATAAAATAGAGTTTGGGATTTTTTTATGCTTTTAATATTAATTCAATTCCCAAAAGAAATAATTAGATTATTGATGCTTTGGTGGTTGCTCCTAGCACCATAGAGCATATGATAGAGTCCATATTGAAAATATTCTCAATTGAACTTGTGCCTACCCTTACACTCCTAGACAATATAAAAAAGTTTTAGGTATTTGAAGATGATAAACATATTTTAGAGTTTCCTACTAATTATGGGTTTTTTGAAACACATATTATAGATGAGATAGATAGAGATCATTTTGAGATTGATGGTGAAATAATTATAAATTTAAAAAACAACAACATACCAAAAGGAATGGTGGCATTGGAAAGGATATTAGACACTGATGAAGTAGCTAAATAGAAGATATTGTCTCCCAATTTAGAAGGTGGGAAGTGTGATGCTTACAATTTGGGGGATGAACAAGTAGGTGATGTAATCACTAGGAGAGCATACACACAAGAAGAAAATGATGGTATAGTAAAATACCTAAGAGATTAGAGAGAGGTGATTGCTTTGGTATATGTTGAGTTGAAAACTTATTATACCTTAGTGATTATTCATACCATTTTGTTGAAGTCAAGTACTAAGCCTTCTAGAGGGAAGCAAATTCCTACAAATGTACTATTAGAGACATTAATTTATAAAGAGGTACAAAAGTTGTTATCTAGTAGAATAATTTTCCCAACTAGACATTTTACTTAGGTGGCTAATTTGGTGCATGTATAAAAGAAAAATGGAGAAATAAGGCTATGTATGGATTTCAAGAATCTTAACAAAGCTTTTGAAAAAGATCATTACCCATTGCCTTCTATATATGAAGTTTTATAGAATGTGAAAGGAGCATGAACGATGTCTTTTTTGGATGGTTATTTTGGATATAACTAGGTGATGGTCAGACAAGAAGACAAGTTGAAGACCACCTTCACTATTAAATAGGGGGATATTTTCTAGTAGAAGGATGTATTTTGGCTTGATAAATGTTGTGACTACCTTTTAGAGAGCCATGTGCATCACATTTAAAGTTCTAATTGGTAAATATATTATTTATATGGATGATTTGACTATATTTTCTAAGAATAGAAGAGATCATATTTTTTTATTTGAGGAAAATCCTCCAAAGGTGTAAAGGATATAGAATTTCTTTAGACCTTAAGAAGTGAATCTTTAGAGTAACATAAGGAATTTTTTTGGGTCATGTGATTTTTGAAAAGGGGATTATAGCTAACTCAAGTAGAGTTGAAGAAATTTTAAAGTTGTCTCTACCAAGCAATAAAAAAGAGCTTAAATTCTTATTTGGTAAGATATATTTTGTTAAAAAATTCATGAATAGTTTTGTAGAGTTTTGTTTCCCTTTAAATGACATGTTAAAGAAGGATGACAACATTGAATGGATTATTGAGGCCAATCAATGTTTTGCTCAAATTAAGAAGTCAATTGCTAAAGCTCCTATTTTGATTAGCCCCAATTATACATAGCCCTTTTATATTTATTCATTTTGATTCTAAAAATTCATGTTTTGTGGTGTTGATACAAATGATATTCCTATTAGTTTTCCCTTTAAGAATGCAGAGATAAGGTACCCCAACCTAGATAAGCAAGTGTATGTGCTAGTAATGGTGGTTAATAAATTCAAACATTGTGTTTTGAGAAGTAAAGTTTTTGCTTAGTTCAAGGTCAAGCAATTAAATCTTTGTTAATGCAAAATAAGTTAGGAGAAAGGAGAGGGAAATTGATGATAATCCTATAGATTTGACTTAGAAATTTATCCTATGAAGTTGGTTAGATTTCAAGGCATTTCAAAATCTTTGGTTGAAGTAGACATTTAACTGGTTTATCAACAATACATAGTAGACAACATTATAGATGATGAATGGTATAGGGATTATGCTTATTATTTACTCTTGAATATGTTTCAAGTAGGATATGAAAAAAATTAAATAATAATTCTACTCCAACACCCCCATTTAAGCTCAACTTAGGTGGGCACAAATATGGATGGGTCTCGACAATAAGGCCTAGTGAGGTACCCACGTACAATGAAAATCTCCCATAAAGTAGAGGAAGGTAGAAAACCTTGTGGAAAATAAACTACCCTCCAAAAAAAGGAGATGATACAAAAAAAGTACAATGAAAAGAGACTATGTATCCCCTCAAAATATGATGCTCAAATGCTCCATGTGATCTTCTACTCGAAAGAACCTTTGGATGCTCTTTGAATGCTTGATCAAATACTCTAGGTGATGTCAGGTGCTAGAAAGAATCTTTGGATGCTCTCTGTGAAGCATCCCTGGAATCTCATGTAGCAATAGGTGATGATGGATGAGTTGATCATCCTTCTTTTAATCCCACATTCTTTGAGACTTTACAATAGTAGTGATTTAAATTTTGTGAAATAATCCTCTATAGTATTATAGTCTCTTGGACTTATACTTATGAGGTTATTTTCTAGCTCATGGCTCCTTAGTTCGTTGACCTTCCCAAAAAGATTTTCAAACACTTTCCAAACTTTGTTGGGAGTTTTCAAGGCCTCAACATGGAATATAAGCTCTTGAGATAGATTAATGCATAGAAACCTGAAGGCTTGATCACACTTATTATACCACACTCTGTGCTTTTGATTGCAAACTTAAAATCACAGGAGAAAAAATTGTAAGAGAAATGTAAATTGCACAAGGCACAACACAATGACAACGCCCCTTGATTATTATTTTTATCCCCCGTTGAATTTGACACTTTATATGTTTTAGTGCATAAACAAAATACTCAATTTGAGTAGCTAATTCCTATTTTCCTAATTCTCACTTAGAAACTTAAATCTTTCCTTTTGAGTAAGGATACAAAATATGTGTTAAACAAAACAATTTTCAAATCATTCCATGTTAGCATCTAACGCTAACATGAAATGCAACACATATAAAATAGGGGGTCATTGACTACATGGGGGTATAGACTTCTGAGACAAGAAAAACAAAATAAAGGTCCATGTGGTAGAGAAATAGATCAATAAGAAGTCATTGGAACTTTATCATTGAGGAAGAGATTGACCAAGTCCAATAGAGTTAACCAAAAAAATATCTACAAGAATGGCACCTTCAATTTATCACCCCATGCCATGTGTGAATGAAGCTCACTGATTTGGAAGGGTCGTTAGTGACAAATGCAAAAAATCAAGAGCCTTGAGTTGGGATTTCACCCAAACCCTACACACACATATTTTCACCAAAATTATATCTAATGAATCTAATGACTTACAATGTCTCACACCTCAACTCTACCCACATGCAAGGAGAAAGAAAATGGAACTCACCTATGATGTGACCAAAACACCCATGCACAAGACAATGCATAAGACAGTTCTCACATTGCATATAGAGAACTCAAATTTGTATGGGTTGCAAATAATGTGCAATTTGTTGAAAATATGATTGACAAATACAAAATAATATTTCAATGCATTTCATTGTGAAAAAATGGGTGTGACCTTCAAGGAATATAACTCAATACTATATGTGTCACCTGTGATGGAGATCACACAAGTTATAATAAAAATGGTGCCTGTGACACACAAAATAGATCCAAAAAATCCACAGTGCCAAATTGCACTCAAGATTGAGGATCAAAAAATGCCTCTGGAAGTGTGGGGGAACTTGCAATATCTAATATGATAGACCAATTTCATTGCAAAATATTTGAAACCCTCATGCAACTTTCCTTTGGATTTTGCAGGTCATCTTCCTTAATGGTAATGTCACCAACCTTTCATAGATCGACTTGCACAAAACACACCTTCAACAAAGGAAAATAGAATATATGCATACTCATACATGGCCTACATAGTCAAACATGGCCTACACATATGATAGGACAAATCACCTTCAATAATGGATCGATCTCTTAGTTACAGCCTTTGAAAACACTTTCTAGAATAGACACAAACAACAACCAAAATACAAAATTTGCATGTGTGAAAACCTCATAGGTTTGAGCTAGCTAACGAACCAGAGGAAGCTCCGATACATGTAGGTGGAGGAGGAGGAGGATCGATATGGATGAGAGGTAGCATCAACCCTATGAGAATAAAATACAAAGTAAGCACACAAAGGTGAAAGCAATCTACAAATAGATTGATGGTAAAAATGGGATATAATTTTCAATGAGAGAGATTGTACATATTGAATGATGAGATTCAGTCGCTAGAGGAGTTCCCAATTCAAGTGGCAAGAATGCTCCACCAAGTGGAAAATGGTAAGTGCCACATATCTTTGAAGAGTTCAACTAACTCTCCAATGAAACATTGCCATCTAAGGTGGCTTAATACATAAAGTAGAATATGAAAATAATTAAATAATAATTCTACTCTAACATTTTAGAAATAAGCACAACTTGTAAGTTTTGGGTCTAAGGATCAATTTTCCCTTGTAGATGTAGTGTTAGGTATCTAGAATGGGTATATATGTTAGTTTTAGAAACATTATTAAAGGTCAAAACTTTTGGAAAGGAAGAAAAGTATCAAATTTTTAATGCATGCAATCTTGTTGGAAGTTATAATTCACCCGTTTCAAATCAATCAAAGGATCATGCCCATTTTATTCTTGATTTTCTCTCTATTGGTGGTGAATTATTTTATCTTTTATGCTCTTTAAGTTGAATAACTTGACCTACATTATTATTAAGTGCTTTGAAGTGGGGTTAGTGTGTGAAATTTACACATGTAATATGATGGTTTTATGTACTTTACTTTATTATCTTATCAAATTCCTTAGCATCTTACATCTATAGTGTGTGTGATAGGGTAGAATATTGATCATTAGATTGTAAATTATTTGGATTTCATCATACCTTTTAGAATTAAGGATAAAATTGAGTGCATCATTGGATGTTTATATTTATTGTTTACTTCTCTAAACCCTAACACTATTTGAATTTTTTTATAATTTTGTTAGATTAGAAATAGATTAGAATTTTTATTTAGCTATGGAAATATTTATCAACTATTTTACCATATTTAACTATCTAGATGCATGAATTGTCTAGCTTGATATTTCACCAACACATGCCCCATGAACAAATAAATAAAAATAGACCACTTAATTACTCCAACATTGTCATGATCTAGTAAACAAGACCTCAAAGTTGAATGATTTCTAAATCAATTATCTTTTTAAGAGAAGTAGAGTGATCTTCATTGTACTTGAGTTGGTTATGTTGAAAGATCCATCATTAGGTTTATGTATTAGTTAAGATTTATTAAATACAATCAAATTATCTCATCATTTGTGTAGGAGTTAATGGTGACTCCTCAACACCCCCAAGATCAGTTGCAACCAAAACCACTTCCACAAGAGAGAGATGGCAAGAAAGCTTGCTTCATAATGCAAGATTGATTAATGGATGAATTGCTATTGCTTGATCAGCTTGAATACAAATGTACATGAGATGCCTTGCTTATATGGGCAAGGTTGAGAGATAGGAATGAATATGATGTTGACAAATGTCATGATCCTATGACATGAGACAACCAACAACCTAATCACCTAGGAAATGATGCATCCTAACTAGATAAGATAAGTTCTAGATATGCCAACTAAGACTTCTAGAAGGAATCTTTTACCTAAGTAAACTTAACCATGTGAATATGTCCCCTAATTTACCTAGTGGATGAATTAGCTAGGTACAAGACAATTATTCACACCAACACCCCCCCTTAAGTGCAACTTAGGGAGAAGATTATTATGCAAACTGTGCAAAGACTATGACTATGGGTCCTAGCTACTAGGCCATGTTAGGTACCCATTTACAATGCAAATGATGCAATCTCTCACAAGCGGAGAAAAGGAGAAAACCTAGTGGGACAAAACTCCTCTCCAAAAGAGAGAAAAACAAAACGAACATGATGTATGGAGGACTCAATGATACCCCCCAAGGACAACATGCATCATGTATATACAATAAATGACCCCCCCATAAGAGGGAAGTAGAGAGATGAGATATCCCCCCCATAATGTATGATCACCTGCAAACATGGTTAAAGTCTGAAGACAAAACAAAATCCAATGCCTACAAACAATGTTTCTCCCCTTGGGAAGAAGATACACCAAGTACAAATGCAGGAATGATTCCCATTCTGGATAGGAAGTGGTAGGAAGAGGAATCCAAATGTAGGAAGATTGTGTCTCTAAAATCTGCTCATGTGTTGCCATGTTCTTGGATGATGAAGATGATGCCACAATCCAATCAGGTACATGCCCAATCACAACAAACTGTGACAAACCAGGAACCAATGGAAACTGATCTTGAACAAGCTCCAAAGACAAACATGAAGTGACAATAGTTGATCCATGACTATCATCAAATAAGAGAGATAAACCCTCAAATTGGTCCTCCAAGTCTGAAATGTGAGACTCCACAAACAAAGAAGCAATGTCTGTCAAATAAGAATCCCAATCAGGAAGACTATCAGATACATGTTGCAATGAATCACTGGTAGTACTCAATGATTCAACAACATAAGATGAAGAATCAGGAACCTCTGAAGCATCTGCAATCTCCTCCAAAGGATCACAAGCATGGGTTATCAACTCTGAAGAATGAACAAGCACATGTGAGTTGGAAAGAGGAGCTTCAAGAGATGGAGAAGAATCATGATCTTCATGCACCTCTCTAATGTGAGTCCAAAGAGCATGAGGACATTGGAAGTGAATAAGTGTCTCCAAAAAGTCATCATCTACATTTTCAAAAATAACTCTAAAGACAACAGCCCTGAAGCCTTTCCAAATGCAATACTCATCAGCTGTGCTAGGACAAGGAACTTTATCAAACAAATAGGACAATAGATTCCTCTCACCAAGATGAGTGAGTATTAAATTACTCCATTGCCTATAGTTCCCTTTCTCCAAAGTAATTAAGTCATCCATTTACAAAGATATGAGCTTCAAAATCCAAAAATAGAGATCTATCTTCAACCTAGAAAATATGGCACAAAATTGCAAAATCTCTGCAAAATATCTGCACCACTGAAAAGTTGACTCTTCCAGCTTTCTGATGATATCTCGTTTTTGAAAAATGATCTTCGTATGCAAAAGTTATGATAAAATAAAAAAAGGCCTATAAATAGGCACTTAGGGGCAAAACACAAACCAATGAAGCCTAAATAGGCGCAAATTTCAGGCACGAAGGGCTGAAAAGGAGGTCCACCATGTGACCGTGGGTAGTACAGATGCAAATAAAATACCCGTCGGCCTCAAAAACTTTACAAAATTTTTAAATAAAAAATATGGCCAATGAGCCGTCGGCCTTACAAATATATGGTCAGCTTTTTAAATAAAACAAAGCTTGGAATTAAATATTAAATAAATCTATAAAAGCTTTGTCGATAGTTGTGACCAAAGTACCTTGTTGATTGACGGGCAAGTTGACCGATCCACCAGCGATATTGATGACTGCAGATACCGTGCAATGCTAATGCAAAGGGGAATCGTGCAATGAATGCTAGCAGTGTACTGTGCAAAGAGGACGGAGATTTATGACGGAGCCACGGCCGAGGACACCTTTGACAGCAAGTTAAAAGCTTAGTACCAACTGATGGCAAGGAGCGAACCGCGGACTACCAACCAGATTTGAAACCACCCACTGACAAAGAAGGTACACCGATGATTGTGCCCGACCAGATCGAGGGAATAAGCCCGTGCCAATGACGCTCAGGGAAAGGACAAAGTACCGCCGATGGGGATCACTTTGTACCCGATCCACAATTCCACTGCTGTAATGGATGTGTATGTCGAGCGTCGGTGGGATGAAACTACACAGTACTTGCCTTTGTATGACCAACGATGCCGCCAAAAGAATTGTCGATGTGGAGTCTTCGTACGCGGATTGAACAATGGAGAATATGTCGATGACTCTCCAATGTGTGGCGACGACAATGGGCCGGTGTTTGGAGAGAAACCGGCGAGGGGCTGTAGGGAGCAGTGTGAGGATGGGCCAACAAGGATGGCAGCGATACCAAGTACGACCCTGCCAATAACGATTAATGTCATCCAAAACAAAACAAACCCCCGCATAAATTTGTATCCACTGAGAAGATTAAAATGCCCGATAAAATATTTGTATAGCCCGAAAAATAAATTTTTCCCCAAAATTATAATGAAATAGCCTACCGCAGAAAAATATTTAACAAAATATTTTTTTTGCGAAAAATGGAAAATCGTACCGCACAGGTGGTTGTCCTAGCAAAAAAATTTTGCCTCAAAAACAACTTTACCCAAAATGGACAAATTTACAATCAAAATTCATCTGCGGAGCCTTCTGAACTCAACCGTGAGGTTCTTGAAACCCCAATCCATACCCAACAAATATTTTCAAGCCAAAATATCACCCTCAGATCTGGAAAGGAATCTGCAACACCTGGAGAGCTCTGATACCATGTAGGAGTTAATGGTGACTCCTCAACACCCCCAAGATCAGTTGCGACCAAAACCACTTCCACAAGAGAGAGATGGCAAGAAAGCTTGCTTCACAATGCAAGATTGATTAATGGCTTAATTGCTATTGCTTGATCAACTTGAATACAAATGTACATGAGATGCCTTGCTTATATGGGCAAGGTTGAGAGATAGGAATGAATATGATGTTGACAAATGTCATGATCCTATGCCATGAGACAACCATCAACCTAATCACCTAGGAAATGATGCATCTTAGCTAGCTAAGATAAGTTCTAGAAATGCCAACTAAGACTTCTAGAAGGAATCTTTTACCTAAGTAAACTTAACCATGTGAATATGTCCCCTAATTTACCTAGTGGATGAATTAGCTAGGTACAAGACAATTATTCACACCAACAATTTGTATCATCATCAATAGAGCATTACTATGAAAAATGATAAGATGTATCCTCTACCAAAGTCATGTTATTACTTGAATCTTGGAAGCACATTTGTTTGACCATAAGGAAATTCATTGAAAAAATTTATGTGGCCTGCTATAACCATGTTGTATCGCTAATAGAAGTATATAAGTACAATAATTGAGTTTATGCACATATAAATATTGTTTCCTAGAAACTAAAAATTTAGATGTGTAAGTTCCTTAGTTATTTTACTACTTTTTACTAGGTACACAACAAAATTTTATTGGTGGAAACTGCAAAACTAAAGAATATTGCACAATAACTGAATACTTCAATTTTGAAGACCCATTCACGAGACTCTCAATCCACTCTTCAATTTTTGTATAACTATTTATATATGGATGTATTATTTAGTTATACAAAATCAAAAGATATTTGCATAACAAGACACACTATTGTGCAATAAATGAAGCCTTTGGTTGTTGACCAACAATCTCTCCAAAGTACAATTCCCACAGATATAGACTCCATGTATATAAACATTATAACACAATAACTAAAGACTTATTGCCTTTAAACAAGTATTTTATTGTTGTGTAACTAGTCTATAGTTGTTGCATAATTAGTCTTCACTCACTACACAACTGTTATTCAATTATTGTAATTTAACCTCTCTCAATTATTGTGCAAGACCTATTGCTTGTGGAACCTCATAGTTTTCATGCAATCTTTTTTAGTTATTGTGCTTACCCTCTTAGTTGTTGTGAAACCTCATAATTATTATGTGAGCACTTTGTGTTATTATGAAAACCCTCATAGTTGATGTGCAAGACCTCTTACTTGTTGTACAATATCATGGTTGTGCAATCCCTTGTAGTCGATGCACAAAATATCTTACTTTTTATGGAACCTCGTAGTTGTTATGCAATTGATGTGCATGACCTCCTACTTGTTGTACAATTTGATGAGGGTGGAAAAGTCCTAATGTTTTTACCTTTTGTTTTCCTTTTTCCTTACTTTTTCTACCTTCCTATCACTATTTGTCATAGGAAGTATAGATATTTGGTATAATTTAGAGGGAAATTAAAACTACCAGAAGATACTGATATCTATCAAAATGAAATAAAAGTTCAACCGATTTGTAAACCATTTTTGAAAGACACTTGTTGCTAACTTCTTATATTTTGTATAAACAGGAATTCATTACTATTAGTGCATAATTTGTGAGGTTTCTTTATCTCTATCACTGCACTTCTTGTCACAACTTCTATCACTACACTTCATGTCACAATTCCTGGCGCAATTCCTATCACAAAACAGAAGCATGGAGATTAATCCAAATTTCTGAATAGATAATCATTGTGAAAATTAATTGCATTCATCCCCACTTAATTCACTATTTTAAGCCCTTAGGCATATAGCCACAACAATTTTCATGAGTTTACGATCCCTACGATCCCTAGGTTGACATTTAAGAACAAACTGAGGAAATCAACATGAAGTTACCAAGAATCGATTCAGTTATGTTAAGCCCATTTGAAAGAGTTACAAGGATAGTTTGCCCCAACATTGATCCACAGTTCAGTCCAAACATTTTGGTTTCATTTTTGGGGAAAGGTGTTAAAGGCCTATCAGTTTAATGAATTAAGTTAAGACCAGTGCACTAAGGTGAAAGTTCACATGATTGTCAACCTCGCTCGGGTAAGTAACCTTAGTTTACTCTATTATAGATCATATAGATGCATGAATCAAATTATAGATAGTAAAGGAAGGTTTGTTAAGAAGGATATAGGAAACAGTTCACAACAAGAAAACCCACAAAATGAATTAAGCCATTAATTGTGAATATACCATCTAGGAAGGAACTAGCTGAACCTAATATTGAAAAATGTGTCATTGAGTCCACTTTTGAGTCTCCTTCTAGCACCCAACAAGAGTCACTTGAAGATTCATTTAACAAGGTTGCTAAATTATTCTAAGAATCTTACGAACTCTAAAGTGGTAAGACCCCAAGAGACCTTAAGCTATTCATATCTTTCTACAACCCTTGGGCATTTGGAACCATGGACAACAACAACAACAACAACAAAAACAATCACGATCGTGAAAGAGCATTGGACAATAACAATCTTGTTACCTTTGAATTTCCCATTGCACATCCAAAGGAGGATGCCTCATGAAGAACATACCTCACTCTATCTTGCCTATTTTTTGAGGTCTTTCTATAAAATACCCTGACATGTTTCTCTTTGAATTTGATATTTTATGTCATAGTTATGATTATCACAATGATGCACAAAAACTTAAACTATTTCTAGCTACTATGAAGGATGAAACATTGTGATGGTTTATGGGACTAGGACGTGAAACTATTCACAGCTGAGACAACATGAAGACAAAGTTCTTGGAGAAATACTAAGAATATTGCAAAACCAAGGATATCAAAGATGAGATATTTCACATCATGCAACGCGAATAAGAGACCTTAGAAGACTACCTTGAGAAATTTCTATTTAATTTTCAAAGGACTAGGCAAACAGGGTTAAACAATGATATTGTAAAAATGCTCTTTCTTAGTGGGATTAGGGATGAATGTTTGGATATTTTGAATCTTATGGGTGGCAGGGATAATTCCAAATTGAGATTTGATGATATTTGCGATGTTTGCAGGAACTACTCAAGGTCCACCCGTTCAGTAAGAGGGTATGCTAGGAAGCACGTCTCTTTCGAAGGAACATCAGGTGTCACAAAAAGAGAACTAGGTACATTGCTCAAAGACCTTAAAATTGATCTATTGAGTCACATTGGTAGGAAAATCGACACCTTATATACACGTAATAAATAGGAGGAGGCTGAAAAAGTCCTTGTTGTCTTTGGTCCTATTTAACGTAAAAGGTATAACAGTGAAGAGTGTCTCTACAACAAAATAAAAATATCTTTAGAAGATGTTAGTAAAAACACCATTCTAAGACCTCTTCTTGTAGACATGATTGAATTAGAATATACAAATGAACCGGTTTACTTTATGGCCCAAAGGAGGCCTTGGCAACCCCAAGGAATGCCCCCAACTAATTATCATACATCATATCCAAGTTTTTCCCCATCAACAAAATCCTTTCCTGAACCAACCTAGATGGTTTGGAGGATGGCAACAACCTCCACATTACCCCCAATGGACACAACAATATCCACATGCTCCATAATCATGGCAAGCGTGGAAAGCACCACCACCAACATATCCACAATATCAAGTGTACCCTCCAATCCACCACCGTCAGCAATAAATCCCCATCAACAATCACAACAACTCTTACCACCTATTCCATCATCATCTAATCAACCATCTAGTTCAACTCAACCATCGAAATCAATGCCTATGCCCGTACAACCATCACCCAATCTGAATAATAAGGTGGCTCAACCAATTTACAATAATGAGGTGGCAGGATACCCAACCTATCCTGTCAATACACTATAAATTGATAGTGTACAACTAAGATCAAGAAAGAATCTTTAAGGGACAACTATCATAAAAATAGAAGATTCTCTAGCAGAACCAGTAGAAGAACAACCAAGGCTCCCATTTCTTGATAGGTTTCAAGAACAACCAAAAAAACAAGAAATATCTTAATTAGGTTTTGATTTCATGAATGAATTAAGAAATGTTAACATTAAAATCCCTCTCTTGCAGGCCATTTGAGATGTTCTAGTGTATATGAGAGCAATCAAAGAACTATGTGGATGAAAACAAAAGAAGAAACAAGACCCCAAGACAGTCCAAGTCATTGGACAACTTGCAAATTTGATGTTGAGAAAGATTTTTGTTTCTAAGTATGCAGATCTTGGGAGCCCGATGATAAAGGTACATATTGGTAATATAGTTATCCCAAATACACTTGTGGATTTAGGAGCAACCATAAATGTAATGACAAATGAGACTAAGGAGAAACTAGCCCTTCAAGGACTAAGACCTACTCTGACAGTCTTACAAATGGTTGATCGTTCCCTTGTAAAGCCAAAAGGTATGACTAAAGACATTATTATTTATGTTGATTCTTAGGAATATCCCACATATTTTATGATTTTACAACCAAAAATTAAGCTGGGGGGATACCTCTTGATTTTAGGCAAACCTTGGTTAGCCACAACTAATGCTTTTATCAATTGCAGGTCTGGCAATATGGCGATTTCAAATGGAGAACAAACAAAGCAACTGACATTGTACCCTCCAACACAACCTTTATTGGAAACATATGATTTGCTATGGATCAATAGTGATTTAGACGAATCTTTTCCTATTTTGACAATTGATCAAAGTAGATAATTTGAAGAAATATTAGAAGATAGTGTTCTTAATAATTTCCTCCAAAATCATTATTTGTTTGATAATGTCTTAGAAAAAATGATTTTTCCTTTTGGTATCAACAACAATTTCCCATTCAAGAATTTTTCATTAGTTAGTAATCCACAATCTATTCAACATTTCATTACTTTGCATCAGTTATTACTACACACTTGTATATATACTCCATTCTTAGTATCTAGGAATTTTGATCCATCTTCATCTACTTCACAATTTCTTGCTATAAATACTCCTATCAAATCTCATACTATGGAAATTCTACTTGTAAAAATGCTTAATATAAACCCCAACCTAAGCTACTCACAATTAGAAGATCTCACTGCTATGTTGCATTCCCATAAAGATGCCTCTGCTTGGGATTACCAGGATATGAGAGGTATACACCCAACCACTTGCACACATCACATATATAGAGAAAGTTGACCTATAAGACAACCACAAAGAAGATTGAACCATGTCCTAGGAGAAATCGTTAAAAATGAACTACAAAAGTTACTCAGCATAGGATTCATCTATCCTATCTCTAATAGCCAATCGGTTTCACCTCTTGTGGTAGTTCCCAAAAATAATGGTAAGTGGTGAATGTGTAGACTATAGAGCTCTTAATAAGGCTACCAAGAAAGACCATTTTCCACTACCCTTTATTGACCAATTCCTAGATACCCTTGCTAGAAATAAGTTCTTTTCCTTCTTTGATGAATTCAGTGGTTACAATCAAATTTGTGTAGCCCCAAAGGATCAAGATAAGACCACTGTTACTTTCCCATGGGGTACATTTTCTTATAATGTCTTACCTTTTGGGTTATTTAATGCTCTTGCTACTTTTCAGTGGGCCATCTTAAGTATTTTTTCTAATTTGATTCATGATTTGTGGAAGTTTACATGGATGATTTTACTATTTATGGCGACACGTATGAGGAAGTAAAGGAAAATCTGGAGAAGGTTCTTAAAAGATGTATTGATACTAATCTATCCTTGAGTCATGAAAAGTGTCGCATCTTGATGACTGAAGGTATTGTCTTAGGACATTATATTTCTTCGAAGGGAATTGAGGTAGAACCCAAAAAGGTAAAGATAATTCAAGACTTACCTGTGCCTACTTCTCAAAAAGATGTTTGTAGTTTTTTGGGTCATGTTGGATACTATAGAAGATTTATTCAAAATTTCTGTAAAATTGCCTCACATCTTTTTCTTTTGCTAGGTAAAAATGTTGATTTTTCATGGAAACAAGAATGCCAACAAGCTTTTGAAGAATTTAAGGGGAAGCTTATAAATGCACTAGTTTTACGAGGACCAAATTGGGGATTTTTGTTCCACATCCATACTGATACTTCAAATAATTCCATGGGAGCAGTACTTGGGCAAAAGGATGATTCTCTCTTTTATTCCATTTATTATATATGTAAGAATTTTACTGGTGCAAAGGTAAATCACATTGTAACTGAAAAAGAATTTTTGGTTGTAGTCTATGCAGTAAACAAATTTCGCCATTATATAACTAGGTATAAAGTCTTTGTACATAAAAATCATTCTGCTATAATATTTTTAATGAATAAGCCAGTTGTTATAGGAAGAGTGATTCAATGGTTGCTCTCATTGCAGGAATTTGATATTGCTATTCTTGACAAACTTGAACGTGAAAATGTAGTTGTTGATTTTCTATCTAGATTGCAGTGTGATAATGAACTGATACCTATGGATGATGCTTTCCCTAATGAACATCTTTTTTCCACTTTCGTAAAATTCCCATGGTTTGCAGACATTGCCAATTACCTTGTCACATGCAGATTTCCACCACACTTTTCTCCAAGAGATCGATGAATACTTATAGGACTTTGTGGGCAATATAGTTGGATTAATAGTTTACTCTTTTGTACTAGAATTGATTACATCATGAGTTGATGTGTAGCAGAGGAGGATTCCTTTGACATACTTTGTGCATGCCATTCTAAGCCTAATGGAGGACACTTTGCAGCACAATGAACTACTAACAAAGTTTTGACTATAGTGTATTATTGGCCAACAATCCATAAGGATTGTAAAATATATGTTCAACATTGTGATAAGTGTTAGCATATGGGTCGACCCACATGTTCCGATGAGATGCCCTTACACCCGTAGTTATCAATTAAACCCTTTGAGAAATGGGGTTTGGATTCTGTAGGACCAATTAATCCTCCCTCTAGGAATAAAGAGTATATTATGGTTTGTACTAATTATGTTACTAAGTGGGTAGAAGTAGAAGCTTTGAAACATGCTAGAGATACAAAGGTTGCTAACTTCTTATATTATGAGATTTTTACCAAGCGTGACATACCAATAGAAATTGTTACAGACCAGGGACCACAATTCACATCTGATTTGGTTGCAGCTTTGGTTCAAGAATATGAAATCAAACACCAAAAATCTTCTCTGTACCATCCACAAGCAAATGGGCAAGTGGAGGTGACCAATTGGGAGTTGGAGAATATCCTCACAAAGACTATGGCACTACACAAGAGGGATTGGGTAGATAGACTTCTTGAAGTAGTTTGGGCCTACCAAATGACTTGGAAGACAACCACCAATTTGACACCGTATGAACTTGTTTATGGAAAAAAGGTTGTTTTGTTGATTGAGTTTGAAGTGAAGACTCTCTGCACTGCTCTTCAACTGGGGATGAGTCTCACCAAATCTCAGAAGGAAAGAATAACTCAAATCCATTCCTTGGATGAATGCACCAGTAAGCCATTTTTCATGCAAAGGCGGTGCAACAGCAACGAGCACAATGGCATGACCACTTCATTCGTCATGCATGTTCCAAACTAGTTACTAGGAATTGCTTTATGACTCTCAATTCTAGGACTTCAAAGGGAAATTTCACACTCGATGGCTTGGTTCCTATGAGATCAAGAATATTTATGATAATGGTGTTGTTAAGTTATACACTATGGATTTGAAGCATATGGATCTCATTGTCAATGGCCACTGTTTGAAACTATACAAGTGACCCCTTTCTACGGAAAATTTTGTTTGTAATATAATGAAGGAACTCACTCTTGCTCCTATCACCTTTCTAAAATAAGTTGTAAAAAAAACCAAAGCAATTAAAGATCCAACAATGAAAACCTTCGGGTGTTGTTGGCCAATTAGTACTTGAAAACCAGATTTTGGTGGGTATTAACTATTGAATAAACTTGGAGGAAAAAACCAATTTTTTTAGCATCTCTAAGCGATGATAGGGTGAAAATTGGGATACCAACGGTCTATCATCATGATATAAAAAAGAAAAGAAAAGAATAAAAAGGAACAAGGAAAGAGATTCCTATCACTTTTGTGATAGGAATTATTGGGGTTCGTTGTTCTTGTCGCTACCTATTCTATGGTGTGACAAGATTGCTCATTCATTTTTGACATTAGGAGATGACTTTCCATCTTCCTAATGTTCTTGTTAGCAACAACACTCTGCCCCAGATTCACTTTAGCTTCCTGTTCCTTTGCTTCCCTAGTTCTATAAAGAACTCTTTCCTGTCATACTATGGATAGGAACTTCTTGTTTGTTCTAAATTTTGTGCTTCTGTTCATGCTTCATTTGTAGTGGATGATGTCATTCTATGGACAAGAAATTTCTATTTTTTCTTTTCCCTATCTTTTTCTGTGCTACCATAATCCGCTTGGTTTCCACATGTGCTTCTTCCATTTCACTTCCATGATGGCTAGCTGTCATTTCCTCCCCCATCCTTTTCCTACCATACAACCTGTCCACATTGGCATTCTTATAGTTGTCAACAATACTTCATTCTATCTCGTGTGGCCACTGCATTATCCACCTAATGCGCTGTCAGTGTACGGATATTTCCTCATGCTGATTCAAATTTCTTCCATGCAGTTCTTGTGGCCACCTCCGCTTCCTATACTACATGCTTATTGGTGACATGACCTGTAGATGGTATTGATATTGGTATTTTTGAACATTTAAATTTTTCTCTTCCATTTATTAAATATTTTTATTATTAGTTGGCCAAATTTGCACCCCTTTGTCAAGCTGTGAAAGCACTCAACAAATTTAGACTAACATGGGACTACTTTTAGGTTGTGGGTGTCCTATTTTGAAAGCAGACCTCTAGATTATGGGTTGGCTCCCCTTTTGATGTCACCTAAACTAATGATTTATGAGGAAAAGGGTAAAAGATGCAAGAAAATGAACATTAACTGAAACTACTAAGGGTGATACACCAAAAAACTAACTAGAACTTGCAAAAACAACCTATTCACATTCAAAACAATGACACAAAACCTTGTTCACACAATTCATTTTCACATGCATTTTCACATAAGTAATTTATAAGGAGGCTTTTAAGCAGGACTCTTAGAAGGAAAACAAAATTTCACAACTAACAACACTTGCATTAATTAACACAGCTTATAACCTGTAACAATGCATTTTCTACTAAATAGGTGCTTAACCATGAGACAAGACTACAAGAAAAGATAAATTTCACAAATAATCTGATCAATCACTAGTAGCACATAATAAAACATGAAATGAGAAGGTAAATTTTCAATTTCATTGATTCAAAGTACTCAACTGTCATTATAAGTCCATTTGAGTTACAATACTGCTCCTGTTGAAAAGATAACTCCAAAGCCAAGCTATCACTCTGCTGGAAAGAAAGAACTAGCTTCAATAACAAAGATTGAAGTTACTTAAGCAGAAATCAACCAACTCCCTCACACAAGTCCATCTAGAAGGTTCTAGTCGGATGCAACAGAAAAGGCCAAAAAGAACCTTCTAGAAACACTCCAAACTATCCTCCACATGAATCAAAGTCAAGCCAAGTCAATAGTCACACTAAAAATGTGACAAAAATGCCTCCAAATAGCCCTTTTCCTCCAAAATCAGTCAAAACAACCTCCCACGCATCCCTCATGTCTGCTTGTCATCATTGGTCTTCACACATGTATTCAACCCATTTGAACCACACCTTTAGCGCCTTTGCAAAATACAAGACTCTAATTTGCATTCAAATCATAATAATCTGATTAAGTGATTTATAATACATCACTTTAACAAATTACTTTACATTTCAAAATAGAATGCAAAAGAGGCCCCACCACCTCTTTGGATTACATCAATATTTGCATCAAAAATGACATAAAATAAAAGTGATTTACAAATCACTTAAATCATGCCTTACCATTGATAAAGATGCAAAACAAAAGATATATTTCAAATGCTTGTAAAAGCATTCAAGAAAAATTAATTCCTCCAAGGCATTCAACCAATTTTGACTCTCCTCCACTTTTGCATTTCAAGGCCAAAATGGCATGACTATGACTTAGTCAACAACCCCCCCTGATTTTCAAAGATAAACAAAAGGCCCATAATTCGGCCTATATGAGCATAAGGGATTCCACACTCCTTGGAAGGCATATTTTAAAAATTTTCAAGGTATTACATGTTTCATGGCTTGGGGACTTAGCATATTTCAAAGTAAGGCACATGGTGTTTAATATGAATATAGGGAAAAAAGCCTAAGTCTCAAACTTCACTTCAAAGCCCTCATAACACATTAAAATGTATTTTAATTTTTTTTAAACAAGGAAAAAAATCCCATCAACCTCCACCATAGGGTTTCCAACGCTAAACAAAAGACATGGGAAAAATGAAAAAGCCATTCATTTGCCATTGAGACTTCTGGAGAACTCTTCTAGTGGCCATGAGGGTTTCTTTGAGTACACAGAAAATGGTGTTTTGAACTAGTTTCTTGGCATATTTCTTGATGAAATCCACCAAAAACAACAGGTAATTGTGGTTTTTTGAGAAAAATCTGTATTTCACATCTTCAAAGGCCATTTTATGAGTTAAATAGCTGCGGCCATGTAATATTTTATGATCATTTTGTTGTTCATTTATCTTTTGTGTGGGTTTTTCATTTGCTCACAACCGCCATTAGTGATTCTCTAAAGCTCAGATGAAGGCTTTTTAAGTGACAAAAGCTTGCATAAATAAAGGAAAATGATTAAAAAACTTAGGTAAGCTTTTAGTTGACCCCCATCTTTTGGTTTTTTAGCAAATAGAGCTCATGCTCGAGCCTAGCTAGTGATAAAAAGAGAGAAAATGATGTTTTCCATCTGTATTTACAATTCATGAATAAACCTAGATGGGTTTTGTTGCTTTTCTGAAGAAAAATTGGTCCTTTGGCTACGGCCATGAGGAATGGAAAAAGGTTTTCACATACTTTTCTTACTTTTGTAGAATTTTCTCCATGAAATATTTCATTCAATTCCTCTGTATTTTGCAAATTTCACACAAACCCCAAGTGGGTTTTTTGGCTTGGCGAAGAAAAAATAGGCTTTTGGTCGCGGCCATGACAAATTGCACTGGTTTTTGACATACTTTTGTGCCTCTTCTAAAAATAAGAAAACTAAAAGCCACTCCTTCCTATGTCTCTGAATTTGTTAGTTCTGACAAACCCAAATGGGTTTTCTTGATTATGTGAAGGAGGAAATCCTCCAGGTCACAACCATGACAATGTCTCTAAATACTATCATGAAAGCTCTCTTTTTTGTATCTTTGAAGTTGTATTTAGGATAAACCCAGATGGGTTCTATTACTTTCTTGTATTTTGTATTGTGAAATAAAACCCCAAGTGGGTTCTTACACTTCTTCAGAAAAGAACATTAGATGCAAGCCCCACTTTTGAAATGTCCATACCCACTAATTGCTTTCAAGGCTAGTAACTCATCTTCTTGTTCTTGGTAATTTATTTCAATTGTGATTCATAATAAGAAAGCTTTTTCAATTGTTTTACAACAGAATATGTATCTCTTTGCTTGCTTTCCTCTTTTTTGGAACTGCTTGAATTGCAATTATTATCAACCTCTGAGCTATCCTCCATGGAAACTTCAATAGCAAATGGAACACTTCCTGATGAAGCTACTAACAAACCTTCAGTAACATTGAATTTCTTTGCTTCCCTTGAAAAGAACAAGATTACCCTCTCTCTGGTTTCTTGACATTTAATATGCATAGTATGGTTGCAACACAGTTGGTTGTGGCTTGATGAAACTCATAGATAGTTCTGAAAACAAATGTCATCATATGCATTGGATGATTTCCCATGTTCCTTTACTTTTCAGAAGCATCCAACTTACTCTACCATGGTTGTAGCTATGTATTGCCCATCATGTTTACACATGCTTGAATATTGACTTGTTCATTGGGTTGCTATCATGACAAAGTGATTGTATTTTCCAAATGCAACATTGGAATACTAGTCCCACTTGTAATCCATAGTAGCTTCATATGTATATGCTTTTGTGAGATTAGCAGGGTTGTCATGCATGTTTGCTTCACTTGTGAATAGTATCATGAAATGTCAACACCATAGATGTAGAGATGACCCCTGTTTTGTATTGAAACTCCAAGTTGGCCATGACTTGAGAAGGGAACATATTGCCAATCATGGCATTCATGTAGCATTCTTTGGCATTAAATATTGAAGAATAATGCAAGACATGATGTATTGCATTACTATGTTACACTCAATGCATCCTTTTGGTATCCAATGGCTAAACTCTTTTGTTGATTCTTTCTTAATCATGTTGGCCTTGTCTTTAAATGAAAAACATTTAAATTTGTTGAAAGGAAACAACCTATTGAATTTTGAAAAGCAACAAACATTAAAGAATAGTATTAATCTCAGATACAAAATAGAGTGCATGTTCAGTACCTCACCTTCATTGTTTGATTCCTTTTGTGCATGGTATCTTGATGTACATGGCTGATCATCTGAATGTAAGCTCCATTTGTGTACTATTTTGCATCTCTTGATTGTTAGCAATGCTTTCAAATGTTCAAATGTCAGCCTCATTTGTGAAACACGTTTCCTTTACATAGCCTTTTTGATGATCATGTTTAGGGACTGCTCCATTGGAAGACGACATTGTTTGAAATGCATTGATATTTTGAAGTGATTTGCTTCCATTT